>VMRN01000040.1:3667405-3721787 GCA_010277015.1 Poeciliopsis turrubarensis
TATTTTATTTTATTTTATTTTATTTTATTTTATTTTATTTTATTTTATTTTATTTTATTTTACAATGGATATGTTTTAAAAAATAGTTTTTTTCTTTTTTGTCATTTTTCACCAAGAGTTGTTTTTGAGGCCATATACGCTCCAGGGCCCGCAGCATCACACATCCTCCACCATGCTTCATTATGGACGTGCAGTACTTTTCCATAGTACCGCATGTTTCTTTTGCAAAAAACCCAACAAAATCCATGTCTCATCTGTCAAAAACACACAGTTTTCAAGTTAAAATTTCAACAACACTTCTGTTAAAACCTCTTATTTTACATTTTATTTCCCCACCAATACATGTTCTAAAATCGAAGGTTGTATGTTGTACTTGAGAATATGCTACTGCAGTAAAAGATAGTTTTATTCTAAGTATTTTTGTACATTATTACCCTTGGACCAATAAATGTGTCTGCTGTTTGTGCCATTAATGTTTAAAAACACAGATGTAGCTTAGATAAATAGAGAAGACAGCCATTTATTAGCTAACATTTTAATGTAAAAATTGGCACGTAGCTCTTTGTTTATCTTGCAAACGTTTAATTTAGATGATTTGTTTTATGATTTCCTTTAATGAAAAAATAAAAACAGACATGTAGGAATATGGGGATCATTTTTGACAGCAAAAGGCTCAAAATAAAGTTAATAAATACATTAGAAATGATAAAATTCTTCATTTTTTCCCCCTTAGTTTAGCTTCATTTTCTGTAAGATTGCTTTAATTGTTTTTAGAAGCTAATATATTGT
Source organism: Poeciliopsis turrubarensis (assembly GCA_010277015.1). NCBI lineage: Eukaryota > Metazoa > Chordata > Actinopteri > Cyprinodontiformes > Poeciliidae > Poeciliopsis > Poeciliopsis turrubarensis. Next base: position 3,668,195 of record VMRN01000040.1, read on the forward strand.
GCTATATATACATATTGTTTCTCATTAATGTTACCTTAAGATGTTGTGGTTTTAAAATGGTGGCTGGCTGTTTCTGAATGCTGTCATAAAGGTGTAACTCTCTGCTCTCAGGTAGACCCAGACGCCTGACTGACGTGTTTTCAGGCACAAATATGAAACTGTTGATGTTCTTCTCCTCCGTCTAATGGCAGATTCACCATGAAATTCTGAATTTGGCTCAGAAAAGCTTTGAGTTTGCAAATCGTCTTACTGCAATGCAAAAAAAAAAAAAAAAGTCAATCTCAGTTCAGGATTTAACTGCAGTATTTTGTCACACCGGTTAATATTAGTCGAACTGCTGAGGCAGCAGAAGACAGAAATGTCTCTTTTCCATAAATTAATCTTATTTTGCAATTCCAAAACTACTTAACGAACATAACATTTCAGTGAAATGAAGTGATAAACCAACTTCGAGATGAAACATGAGGTGAATAAACAGCTGAGGAGATGCTTTTATATTGGAATGGTGCCATTTGTGCTGTAGTTCAAAATGTCACAAGCCTTTAAAGTTACTTAACGAGCCAAACACTTTAACTAAATCTATACCCTTAAAATGCCTTTCAACTCATCCACAATTTGTCACATTAAAGCAAAACTTCAGTGTTATTCATCAGATTTTTTTTAAAATGTGAAGTGGAAGAAAAAAGATGAAGTTTTACAAATAAAAAATTTAATATTTTTGAATTTTTTGATGTTTAGCCCCTTTTCATCCAGCTATCCCTAAATAAAATCAAGTGTAGCCACCTGTCACACGCAGTATAAGTGTACGCAAATGTGGTATTGCAAAACACAATATTTATTGTGTATTAAATTGCAAGTATCACTTTAATTGCAAATGTTAGTTTTTGGTTGGAGTCTCAGTGCTTCAGCTGGTCAAACCAAAAATATTCATACCTCTCAAAAATCTTTTAATTTGGCCATCATGTTTTTTTTATGATGCTAATTGTTTGTAATGGAACTGAATCCAGTTTAGTGTTGATATTCTAGTTCTTTAAAATTTTGTGAAATGACAAGAATAATGGTCGCAAAGTGTCATTTAAATTATTTAAATCTAGAATAATTCACATTAGTTAGTTTTATAGATGCCAGGGAAAATAGAGAAATAGATTTTTACCTCACTGTCAAATGGGAAGCAAGCTTAGGTGGCCGACGTCTTATTGTCATAAAAACTGAAAGGATCATCTATAAAACTTATTCTGGAAAATTATGAAACCATTAAGTGAATATATTATAGATTCTGAAATATATTTTATCCTTCCTGATCAGCAAAACCTGTGGATTTAATCTTTGAGGATGACACTAAAATTGCATGTTTTGGATTTTATATGCAGAAGCAAATGTCAATCACCTGATTTAAATAATTTAATTTCACATCTGAATATGTTAATATACATCAGGAAACTGATGTTAATAAACATGAGGTGACGTGCGGTAGTTTGCATTTCTTAACTAATTATCTGTAGTGAGACTGCTTTTAAAAAATAAATCTTTCAGCTAATTGAATGACAGGAAACAAACAAAAAATCTGAAACAACTCAGATTCAGACATTTCTACACAATGCGTTAAAATCTTACAGTTTTGGTTTGTGGTGAATCTAGCATTACATGGTAAAACTAAATGAATATCATTTTATTTTATTTTTACAATATGCATTTGGTCTCTGAGGATTTAAAGATGTAAACTCTGTTCATGAAGTCCTTCCCCTTCCTGTTCTGCCTCATTTCGAAGCGAGGACAGACGGGCGCTGTGGCGGTCGGTGCGTTCGCTCTCTCCTCATCCTCTGATGGTTAACTGTGCCCTCTGTTTTGGCTTGTAGGCTGACAAAGGAACAGGAAGGGTTTTTTCCCGCTCAGGATTTGTTGTAAACCATCAGGTTTTCCAGGAGCTCAGAACTATGGTGAGCTCTGAGTGACTTTCTCAGATCAAAACTGGAATGATGACAACTCGGCTATTGGCAGAGCATCCCACCCTCTCCTCCACAATGATAAACTGATAGATTTGTAGATAAAGGACAAGAGAAGAAGACCAGACTGCGGTTTGATTGTAGAGGAGGTGTCTGTCAGGATGATTCACTTTGATTTGCTGCTGAGGTCCCGTTACAACCCGTAGTTTACTGCTGCTGGACCACTAAGCCTCCTCCTCTATTTTACACATCAGTGCTGGATGCTGTTTTATTTGTGCATATAGAAGTGCATTATGCTACATTTATTGACAGTTAATTTGGATCACACCCATGGAGGATTTTGCTGTTTTAACACTTTGCTTTTCCTCCAGTTTTGCTCAAAAACTGAATCTGTGCAGTGAGACTGATGTGAGCGCATATGTACATGTAGGCAAACAATAATTTCTTGTGGTTGCATTTAAACTCACAAATGTTGCATTTAAACTCTCAACTCTGATGAACATCTGCTCTGTGTGTATGCTCAACTCGGGGTCTCCTGCTCACGTATGGAGAGCCAGGAGGGCCAAAAATCATGCAACATTTGATCTCTTTCACATGCAAAGTATGAGAACAACTGTGTTCTGAACATAAAGCTAATTACATACGGATGTTTTTGGTTTAATTTTCAGTATTTCTTGGATGGAAAAAGAAGTATTCACAGCCCTCAAAATACAACATGCTGCAGCAAGTGGCAGAAATTACAAAATTAACGTTAAAATTTAGGAAAAACAAAAACAAATTTTTGTAGCCTAAAATAAGCAAACATATTTGTATGCTTAAAGCATACAAATATGTTTGCTTTTTTCATTTCAGGTGGTATTTCAACATTGCTTGAGCATCTATGTAAGCTGTGAAAATATTTAATAGTCTTCCATATCAACAAATGGTGCAAAAACAGCTAGAAGTTTTATAAAAACATTAATTATTTTGAACAAAAAAAAAAAACTCACCAACGGCTTTAATGAGTTTGTATTATTGGACACCTCAAATCAGTTTCTGAATTACTTTGTGATATCCACCTATTTTCCGTCTATATAACAAGTAAAACAGCAGATTCTGATGTGTTTGCAGTTATGTAAGACTTGCTGTGCTTTCGGGGAGACTTAGCGGTCCCTCTCCTCTGCAGTGACTGGAGTCTCAGCAGCGTGTTGAATTCTGCAGCAGGTTTCACTGCATCTCCAGTGTTGCAGCTGCTGGTGGCTGCGTATCTGTTGGCGATATTGGTACTGCTGTTAATGAACTGTATCACTGAAGATACAGAGAAGCCTCCTCTTTTCCTTTGCAGTCTTTCCAGTCCTCTGAGAGGCCTGGTCAGACCGGAAATACAGAGAACCCTCTAATATGATCCCTGTAGCGCGCCTGACAACTCTGCATGCACTGATGACGGCTTGGGCATTGCATGCAGAACAGCATGGTTTGGGGACTGACATGCATCATTTCGAACTTAAGGTTTCCCCCACAAATTCACTGGAAGCTGATAACCATTCATGGCCGATATGTTGTGTCCAAGAGGAGCAACACGTAGAGTTTAGTTTGGGATAACTGGCTGGAGAACACCAAGGCAAATGGTAGACGGCTGCTGTGAGACTCATGCAGCTGATGTTAGTAATCAATCGAGTGGATGAACAGTTTTTATGCTTTTCTAGTTCAGAATAATCGCATCCTTTGGGATTAGATCAGTTTGCAGCTGCAACATTTAACCCAGTGTCAGAAAGCAGCTGCTCTGATGTTTGTGTGGAACAGTTACCTAATCTGGAGTTTCTTTAAAATAAACTATAAGACACCTGGATTCATTTGCTTGTTTAGAGGGCTGTGAAAAAGTGTTTCCCTGCTTCCGGATTTTTCTGTTCTTGGTTTTTTGTTATGCTTAAGTGTTTCAGACCATCAAACAAATATTAATATTTGATAAGGATAACCTGAGCAAATACAAAAGGATGATTTCATTCATCAAGGGATAAAAACTATTAAGAACAACCTGACCTCATATTAAAAAAAGTAATTGCTCTGTAAAGCTGACGACAGATTTTGTTATCTTAGGTGCAAAAACTGGTATTAATTCTTAAGAATTTGCATATTGCAGAAATGTTTTCAAGTATGAACAGTTGGACGGGACTTCCTACTGTTTTGTTTCTTTAGATTGGCTGTACAAACTCTTTCAGACTTATGGTTTTTGTTTTCCTACTGTTTTCTGTATTATGTCTCGATCTTTCACAATAACAAATCTTTCAGGATGATGAATTGTCCCAGAAGTCATTATGATAATAATATTGTTGTTTTGAGGCCATTTTCAAGTAATAATAATGCAAGAACACATTCTGAAAGAGCAATAAACTTTAAACTCTAATGAACATTGCAACATTTCAAATGTCCCAAAATAAATAAACAAAACAACAATGAATTCTCTGCAACCAAAACTGTTCTTCAGGAAAAGGCTGGTTGAGACCAAAACACCAGACTGAAAACGTTTCTGATCCAGTTTTTGGTAGAAAGAAACAATAAATCTTGCAAATACACATTATTGAGCTTGTTTTAGTTTCTGCGATTAATTGATTTATTGCTTATTCTGACTGGTCTATTAAAGTCAACCCAATATATTTTGTTTAGATATATGTTACTAGATGACATTGTTCAGCTGTGGGAGAGATTGCATTTAAATTATTTATTTTATCTGCAGGTCAGCCAGTAATCATTTAAGAAAAATGTAGTTTACTCAGTTAATTCAAGATTGAACAATGGGGCCAAGTTAGTTTGCATATCTTTCTCCCTTCTTTGTTATCTGGTTTTCTTTACCCAATCTTAGAATTTGTTTGATGATCCGAAACATCTTTATGTGATAAAAGAGTAAAAACTGAAGAATCCTTTGGGATTAAATCCTATAAGGGAGCAGATATTTTTTTCAGCACCTTGCAGCTCGTCTTCCCGGTCAGAAGTCACTGCTGGCTCTTTCAAAAAATGTTTCTGGGTTCTGGTTTCCTTTTTACCATAAAAGATTTGTTTTTATTTTCACAGTAGCAGCTGTTTTATGTCAACACTATCTATTTTATTCTTAGAAACAATAAAAAAATTGGTAAAATGATCCAAACCTCTATTGTTTCACTGTTTTCAATAGGATGTACTGTTTCAAAATAAAATCCTTATATAACCCAATGCTTATAGTTGCTACTGGCCCTAAATATATTTATTTGTCTAAAAGGACAGTTCAACATATTTGGGAAATATTGATTCGAAAGTGTGCTTGCAGAGCTGCTTCCAGATTTACTCTACTCTCATGAAGAACGTGGTTAGCTAACGCTAGCTGTTACATTTCCCTCTGAATTCAGATCTTGAAATGGTGACACCAATCTGTTATAAGTTGGAAAACCAGTTTTATTTGATTGGTCTCAGTGGATAACTAGGATTAGCAGGACAATCTAATAATAATTAAAATATGTGCGTATCATCTGTGTTTTTCTAACAAAAGTTACTAGTGCCCCATTTCCACTGAGCGATGTGGTTCGGTGAGGTTTGTTACGTTATTTTATGGTGTTCAGGAGGTTTTTTAATCTGCTAACTGGACCCTCACTGTGAAGGCGGTGCTACGTCATTCCAGTGTGACCTCAAACATGGCGCACTAATTTGCCTTTACTTGTTGTAAGCAGTGACGTTTTTCTGTCAGTCAATGGACTCCTGTGTGTTGCATGCAGCTCTACTCTAATCACTCAATCAATCAACTTGATTGATTGAGTAAAGTGCTTTACATAATAAAAACACAAAAATACAAAGTTAGCTGAAGCATTACGTTTTGCCAAATTCCATCATTACACATCAAAAGTGTTGGTAGTAGTTCATTTGAACTACAATGGTAGTTCACCGTACCATTGTACCAACTAAAGGAGGCCCAGGAATGGTGCATTATGGGTCGGTTATATGGAATGCTTTTACAGTGAAAACAGATAAGACAATGCCATAATGCTCAGAAAAAAATAGGGATTTAGTGAGATAAAAACGGTCCAAAGCATAAATAAACTGCTCATTTCTTGAGCTATCAGTGTGTTTGTGTGTGGCAGCCATATTGGATTTTAAAATCGCGGTTGATGAGCAGTGTCTGTCATCCCATGAGGCATCAGCTTATATGAGATTCAGTAAAAGTACTGTCAGAAATTTAGAATGAAAAATTGAGCTGCTAAAGTAATGTATTAATGATATTAATTTAATTACAACATTTATTGACGGATGTTTTGATTTTTTTTCTACAGATTTAATATAAAATATGGAATAAACATTTACATAAGCAGTAACTTTCAAGTTCTTATATCTACAAATTAACCAACATATAAAATATTATATAGATTTATTAGTTGGGCTATATCATGAAATCTTAAATGTTATTTCCTGATGCAACTGGTGCTTCTGCTTTTTAAATCAAGCTAACTAGCAATCTGCGGTATATTTAAAGAAAATCAAGCTTTCTTGCTACACTTTAACTTACAGTAAAATATAGGCAGAATTTTCTGGCAACCACAGATTCTGGGATTTTACCATAAATTAGAGACATTTACTTTTTTTTGTTTGTTTTACAGTGTACAGAGGATTAAGCGTAAAAGCCTAATTTCAATCAGTTGTTTAGAAGTGTGCAACAATGGTTGGGGGAGGGGAATTTTTTTTTTGCTTTTCTACGATTCATAAATCTAGAGAAAACTCCTGTAAATTTCTCTGGCATCATGTTAAAAGAACTTTGAACCGTTGGATTAAGACCATGACTTTTTCACGTTTCTTTTTGGAATACCAAATATAAATAAAGATGCAGATGTCTTCATTTTTTTTACTGTACGTTGAAAGAATTTCTTTGCGATGGATCCCGATCATTTCCTCATCTTGGTAGTTTTGGCAATGAGCTTAAAATGAAACAATAACTGTTAGGAAACTGGAGAGCTTATTCCTTGGACTGTTTAGCTGCAGCTTAAACACGTTTTAACCACCTGTAATGGAGTTCAAATCCCTTCAGGGCCTTACGGTCCGTGTCCCTGGGCCATGCTTGTGGATGTTGTTGGTTCATATTGTTCTGGTTTTCGATGATTGGCTTCAGTTCAAGGCCAAAAGGGTCCAGCTGCTTCCTTTGCAGAAATGATATTTGCTGCAATTACTGCAAATACCATCACACTCCCTCCCTTCACCACAACGCCAACTGCAACCCTCCTACCAGCCTGTAGCCTGATCCAGCTCAAGAATGGCTTCTCATAGCAGTCAGCCATATCTAATGCTTGTTGTTTTACTGGATTGCAATTGGCCCTTTGCACGTGACGTCACGCTCTACAGAACACCGCCCCCTCCGCCATGACGGACGTCAAAACAGCCTCCTTTAAAGCTCGTCTGAAATCTGTGGCCTGATATCGCTTCTATTTAGTTGTTTTTAAAATGGTCGTAGGGCATTGTGTGGTCGGGCCCACAACAGACAAGGATGCAAACCGAACTTGTCATTTTAAATTACTTTTAATGAGGAAAGACACAGCGGCCGTCAGGCATGACTGACAGCCCTCAGTGTAATCGCAGATTTACAGCGAACACCTTCAAAACAAGAAGATTAACGCTCGTGTACTTTGTAAGTAAGTATGATTAGAAAACATATCAAATATTGCTTCATGGAGGCGCCGAACGTTCGGTGCGGCACTGTAACCATGGAGACAGTGCCGCGCCGTCATGTAGCCTAGCATGTAGGGCAATAACCGGTTCGCATCTTGTCTTTTGTATGTTTTTAATCCCGCGGCGGTGTAAAGGGAAACGCTGTTTAGACATAGTGACATAAATCACGTGGTGTGTATTCATTAACGGTTGGTAATTTGATCAGGAGGTAGGAAGTATGGGGTCGGTTTCTAAGATAGCTGTTTCTAACTTTTGTAAATACCGCGTCTATAAGCCTCAACCAGGTGTGTTCCGTTCACAGACAAATTAGTGCGACTCGCACAGGAAGAAGCCACGAATAAACTGGCAAAAACAACTTGGGAAAACAGGTTGCAGTTACTTTGTTCGATACTACGTCCCTCACTTCCGACGTCCATCATGGCGCCTCGAACGATTTAGTGACGTAGTTGCAAAGGGTCAATAATTCTCGCAGGAGAAAAGCTGCAGGTTAATCTCCCAGTTTAAGATGGTGAAATATCCTGCCTTGCATTTCCTGTCCGCCCTTCTTCTTGTTCACCTCCTGCCCTGTCCTCGCAGATAAATGGCTCTTTTAAGCTTGGAGCTGCTCGAGTTCTGGCTAGCTGGCAGATGCAGTGCCTAGTCCCCGGCCTCCAGGACAACGGCAACATGAACGGGACGTCCGAGCAGGCCGACATCCTGCCGCCAAACTGTATGGTCAAGGACCGATGGAAAGTGGTGAGCAAGATCATCTGCTTTCCTCTGTCCACTTTAAACAATTTGATTATAAACATATTAGGGTAGTAACATGTAGTTACATTTAGTTGAGTAACTTTTTTGGAAAGGTTTAATGAGTAGTATTTTTATTTTTACTTGGATAATTTTACTATGAGTTCTATTTTCACCTAAAATTCACAAGACAGAGAAACACACCTCTTTGAAAACATTTTGAAAAAAACTGATGTGGAAACAATTTCTTTACCTGATTTTGCTATTTTGTAATTATATTACTTATATTAATTATTCTTAATTTGGTACCTCAAATACCCAAGTTTCCACATCACTTTATGTTTTGGTCCTGATTATGAAATTCTTAAGCATTAAATTATTTGATTATTTACACTTTAGTGGACTTTTTACCAAATGCTTTTTCACTACTACTTTCATAATTTTTGGAACGGCTACTTTTTACTTTTAGCCAAAAGTAATGTTTTTTTAATCAAAAACGTATTTTTTTGATTAAAAATAAGTTAAAATAGTGCTACTGTTACTTATGCACAATCTCTCTAAATAACTTTTTTTCACTAATCTAACTTTTCGCAGAATTTTACAAAGTTTTCCATTTGAAATTGCATCTTTATTGTGTCACTATTATGACTATATTTTTGTAATTAAACAAAAATAATTTTTAATAACCTGTGATCATTTTAATTGTCAGAGAAGGGATTATTAAAATAAAATACACTTTTTGAAAATATTTTCTGTTATTTAAAATTTATTTTCTTAAAAACAAAAACAAGCAAAAAAAAAAAAATAAAATAAGTCAATTAAAATTAAAATTGGAGATTGTATTTTTAATCCAATTCGCCCAGCCCTTGTTCCATCTGACATTTGTGTCATATTTTGTGTCATATGGTAGAGAATGTGAATGTAATTGTCTCCATCCTGGGTCACTGTGTGCAGCTGAAGAAGATTGGCGGAGGCGGGTTTGGGGAGATCTACGAGGCCTTGGACCTGCTGACACGGGAGAATGTGGCGTTAAAGGTGGAGTCGGCCCAGCAGCCCAAACAGGTGCTGAAGATGGAGGTGGCAGTTCTCAAGAAGCTGCAGGGTGAGAGCTGACACATTTTTAACTCGTATTTGTTTTCCATCATGTGAAACACCTACTTTAAATACTTTAAAGTAGCAACTTTAATCATTCCAGGGAACAAGAGTTCTATGCTTCCATTAGTGGAGCTAATTTTTTGTTTTGTTAGATACCTTTGAAAATGTTTAGTGCACTTAGCTTTCCGTAAATTAATTTTTCCAAATAAATTCTAAAGTGCTAATTTTCTTAGCAGTTTTGTAAACTTTAATTTGAATAAATTTCAACATCTGTATTAAAGTTTATTTATTAACTCCAGTCAAACTTTTATATGTATGCTCTTATTTTGAAGTGGTTGAAAACTGTTTATGTTGCAGTTCCACTTCCTCTCCTCTTTGTTATTCCCTGTAACTTTACTCTAAGCAAAATGATCTGTTTCCTACTGTACTGTCAGGACATCGTGATAGTTTTAACACATATGTAAAAAACATATTTTTTTTTATAAAAGATACTTACTGCAGCTTTAAATAGGTTTTTTATTGGTGTGATATAATATTCTGATCTTAAATGTGGAGTTTCCAGCAGCTGTAAGCTGAAAATCACCATAGTAAGCAGAGGGTTGTGTGTAATTAATATAGAGTATATAGTGTGTTTTTTTTCTTTCCTATTCAAATTTAATTAATGTGACTTAAACTTTGTCCATATGGTAATGGCAATGAATGCTATCAGCAGGTTAAAAATAACCATGTAAATGGAGAGTAGAAGTGGGACAAGAACTAGTCCCTGAGGCACACCTCAATTCATTTCCTCTATTGAGAATTTATATGATTGTGCAAAACAACCTTTGGGTCTAGAAGACACAAGATGGGACAGAAATCTAAAAAACAAAATTCACATTCAGCTCTCAGTTGCAGAATATCTTAACTAATCTGATTTCTATTCTAACTTACACATATTTGTCTTTTCTTTTTTTTAAAAATCTTTTTTGATGTAGCATAATTTATAAATCCATTGAAAGCCAAATTATGCAGCCCTTCCACATACTGATTTATAATAGCTGAGAAAACAGTGATGCATGTTGCGTAACAGTGTTATATCACCTAAGTGTTGATTGTGTCACGTGTTAGGGCAATATGTGGTTGGCTGGGTGGGTTAGTGATGACTCGTGTAGCCTCCACTTTGTCACAGAGGCATATTAATCTGCTGGACTGATCGACTCTTCATGGTCCATCAGTCTCTCCCTTTGCCATCTCCAGCAGGTCACAGCAAATATTCTCACTCTCACTTTGTGTGAATCATTTAACATCAAATGAATAAACCTCATTTTCTTTCCTCTCTGAAAGTATCGTCAATGTTAATGCTGCCTGTAAAGTAATTAGAATTCAATTTTAGCACATTTTTAATATTAATCCAGTTGTTTTTTTGTTGTTATTTTTTTGTACCAGGATAAAATTCCATTGAGATAAAAAAGATTAAAAAAAAAAAACTTTTTTTCCAAAGGAATCTTGGCCAAGAAGCAGCAACAACTTCTGAGGATCACAGGTTGAGGGTCATAGGTTGAGGGTTACAGGTTGAGGGTCATAGGTTGAGGGTCACAGGTTGAGGGTCATAGGTTGCGTATGACGGCTGATTTTTGGAATGATTAAAAACCCCAAACTGAACCAGTTTTGGGTTCAGTTTGGCGTTATCATGAAAAAGCTCTCACAACCTCAATAAGCTTCACCATTTCTAATTAGAAAATCCAGAACTGCTTTGATGGAGTGGCTTTCCTATAACTTTCTTTGGCACATTTTTCTAAGGATACAGAAAGTATTTACATCGCTTCACCTTTTCCTGTTGTTATATTATGTTTGTGTCCCAAACTATATTAAATTAATCCCGTTCCTCTCTGCGCTCTACACAAAAATACCCCATTACAGCAACGTAGAAAAAAGTGTGTTTAGTGTTTTGCAAGATATTTCTATGATTTAAATGGAGTCCACTTGTGATAAATTAAATTGCTTTCACTGCAAAATCACAAAATCTTACTTAGTATTTTTGGTTAATTTCTAGTGCAACCACACAAAATAAGAAAACTAACATATGAATAACTTTTCAGCAAGACTCTGAAGCTTGTTTTAAGTAAATAATTCTTTAATATTGATGAAAAAGTTCTAATTTCATTGGCCGACTATTTCACACATGTCAAGGGAAAAATGTCTTGTTATAAGTGACATGGCCACCAACTTTTCATCAATATTTAAGAATTATTTATTTAAAACAAGTTTCTAAGTCTTGCAGAAAAGCTACTTGGTAAGAATTTGTGTTTTTGCAGTGAGTGCACATGAAAAAGTAATGATTTAGCTGTATTATTAAAACCTAAAAATTTATTTAGCATTTAAAGTCTCAAAGGAAGCCAGCATGTTGTCTGTTTTAGCTGTCATTCCAACCAATCTTGAGGAAAGTCGGTGTCTTTCTTGCTGTCTGATGCACGACTACACCCACTAATGATCCTCAGTGAGAGTCTCTGTCTGTCTGAGGATGCTGCTTGCTGGTGACACTATTTTTTTTAGAAGAATGACTCAGCTCTAATATGCAAATAGAAATGATGAATTCTGCCTCCTTCGCATTTAAGCTTGTGATGAATACATAGTGTGGAAGTGATTAAATAAAAATACAGTGAGTCTTGGACATTATAATTGCATCTATTTGTTCCTATTATTGTGTGGTAGCAGAGAAAACGTTAAATAATGTTCTCTCTCTCTCTCTCTCTCTTTTTAGGTAAAAACCACGTCTGTAAATTTATTGGTTGTGGAAGAAATGACAAGTTTAACTACGTGGTGATGCAGCTTCAGGTGAGTCACAGCGCGGGCGACTTTAACCAGGAGGATGGCGACATCTCTATCATTTCATCCAATGTACTTCTATGTCAAAGAATTAGTAGCAAAAAATGTATTTATGATTTGATGTCTAACAATAAAGTGTTTTAGAAATACTTTAAATTTAACTCTATTGTGAATGGATTGTTGTTTTTTTTAACTAGAGACGCACTGATCCTAATTTTTAGGCCAATTTCCAACCTCCGATACTTTAAAATGACCAGCTTTATGAGTCTCGCGTTGATGAGAAAGTCTGATTTCCTCTTTTTGTGTCGTTTCAGGGTCGTAACCTGGCGGACTTGCGGAGGAGTCAGCCCAGAGGAACCTTCACCATGAGTACCACCCTGCGACTCGGCAAGCAGATCCTGGAGTCCATCGAAGCCATCCACTCAGTGGGATTCCTGCACCGCGACATCAAACCGGTAAGCAGATTTTACAGAGAAGGGATCACCAAATCTGATGTGCGGCAAACTGCCTTGGATCTGAGTAATCCGTCTAGCTTTCTTATCTTAAAAGGACAGAAACAACAGGCTAGCTGTCATGGTTTGAAATACAAAATGAGGAAGATGAAGGTCAAGTTTTGTATGTCACGAGGAATGGATCATTAATTACTATCGGTTTAAAGCTGCAGCATGTGACTTTTAATGAAAATAATGTTTTTCACATGTTTGTAAAACTACGGGTTCACCGATTTATCGGCCAGATGATTTTATCTGTGCCCATTTCCTTATTTTTGGGAGAAAAAAAATAAGATGATGGAGGGATGAGTAGCACCACATGGAGGGTGATTGACGGCGCTTAGACCCTCTTCCTGACTTTGACTGTTTGTTTCTAATTAGCACTGGAAGAAGGTAGAGGAGATTGATTTTTTCACAGTTTTTAACATAGTGACAGTTTCAACAAATATGTAAGAAACGTATTTAGTAAAAGTTACATAATATAGCTTTTATGTATATCTTTCTTTCACACATTTAAATAAAAGGAAACAGTAATTTGGTATTTGTTGTAGCTTTAATAAAACCCTTTTTGGATAGTTTTGTTTTAAGTCTTCAGCACATTTGCCAGTTTCCAAATGAAGTTGAACTCCTCTCAACTTCAAATATCTGCTGCGCTATAAACAGCCAAACAAAGACAGAACAGAGGGGAATTTTTAAGAGGATTTGGGAACCTTTGTGCTGATTCAATTTGCATATTAACAAAGAGAGCTGGAGCAAAAGATGGAGGACAGTGCTGATTGGGCTGGTAGGATTAGGAATGCCAGATTAGGGGATGCAGGAAAAAACCCCTGAGGTGTTTCATCAGACTGCATTCAGTTTGGCTCCATCAGTCCTAGACCATTCGTTTTAGGGCCGCATTTAGTGGCAGAAAGTTTGGAAATGATCATTTGCAAGGTAAAACGGAATACATTTACTGATTAAATCAAATGATAGTGAAGCAGGAAGGCAATTCATTGAGGTAATTCCTGTAAAAACTCTGAGAACCTCTAACGTTTTATTTGAATGAAGGAGGAGCAAAATGGAGATAACCGCTGGAGAAATGTATCAATATACGGCAACACCTTTAAAACAATAATGAATTTGGACAAATGAACTGAATATGGCAAGATTTATAGAACATAAATAAACAAGTACATGAGTAAAACACAAAAAATCCAAAAACCGACGTATAATGAAATAGATTATAACTCATGTTTAACGAAATTGAAGATTTAATTGAGTTTTTATATCAAATATTTTCATTACAGCATAAAACGTGAAGAATTTACCTACAGCTGTGAATGGCTACACTGAAAAAAATAACATTTTATTTTCTTAAGAATCAATGCAGAACTAAACTTAAAGGAAAATATCATGTTTTTTAAAAATTATTTCTTGGTATAAAAGAGAGATTATAAAATTTTGTCAGTTGTCTTAACAAAATTACAATCTCATTTAAAAGTGACGTATTTCCCTGTGATTTTGCAGTCATGTTGAAACGTCAAATCTACATGTGCTGAATTTTTTCTGTTGGTTTTTTTAAATCTGCATATGCTGAATTTTTTCTCCTGTCTTCTCTAGTCAAACTTCGCGATGGGCCGGCTCCCCTCCACTTACAGGAAGTGCTACATGCTGGACTTTGGTTTGGCGCGTCAATACACCAACACCTCTGGAGAAGTTCGACCGGTAAGAAACCGTGATAATCTATCTTTCTCTTTTTCAGCATTAACTGAACCGGAAGGATCTGGAAGTATTTTTACAGTAACCTCTAGCTCTCTTTCTTGTCTTATTTTCAGAGATTTTAGCAAACAGTACAGTTTTTTGTTTTGTTTTTTATGTTTTCGCTAAGGAGGTCAAATTTATTAAATTGTGCAATTACAAATTTTGTGGCACATTAAAATATGTACCTAAAAAAGATACTTAAAGGTGCAGTATGTAACTTTTACAAAAATGTGTTTTTTTTCTACATTTATTGAAACTCTTATCATGGCAGTTTGTTATGAGACAGATAATCGGTAAAAAATCGAGTTCCTCCACCTTTTCCCTGAGCTACTGCTGCTGTCTGCAAAAATGCATCGCTCCTCCAGCCAGGAGGAGGGCCTTAGCGCTGGCAATCATCCTCATGTATACGCAACTAAATGCGCTAATGGTGGACAAACAAACCATCATCTGTGGCCTCTGCAGTGTCGCAGAGAACGATGCTGCAGTATCTCTCTGCATGAGATTGTGATTGACAGCACTAAGACCCGCCTCCTGGCTGTGATTGGTTGTTCCTAGTTAGCACTGGAAGAATGCAGAAGCTTGTTTTTCACAGATTGTCTGTCTCATAACAAACTGTCACGACATATTGACAATTTCAACAAATATGTGAAGAAAAAAAAAATTTTTAAAGTTGCATACTGCAGCTTCATGTCTACAGCATCACTAATAGTGTTTTAAAAGTAAGAAACACAACTTGTAATCTAAATGTTAGTTGTAGACAACAAATCAAACTGTAAAAAACCACCACATGGTGAGAGGAACAGAAAATATGTAACAGAAAAAATCTTTCTCCTGCAGCTTTAAGACGTATACTATAATATGAGGATGTCAATATCAAAATATGCTGTTGGTTTGGAGGAAACGTGCATTACTCCTTCCAGGTCCAAGTTGTGTTAAATTCACCAGAAACATCCGATTACATGCAGAAGCATTGGAACATCACATCGACTGCTTTCCCCATTCGTAGAAAACACAACCGGCCAAAGCGTCTCTAGTGCTTCACTAACAGAGTGAAAGTATTGCATACGTTGCAAGTATGTTATGTTTAGGGTCTGAAATGTATATTTTTCTTTCATACATGCTATTGTTATAGATTTCTAAGAAAATGTAACAGAAACAGAAAGAATCGGAAATTCTAATCTAAATTTTAGTTTTAGACAATAAATCAAAATGTAAAAAAAACCCTAAAATAATAATATATAACAATTAATTCCTTGTCTTTTAAGTAGAAAGCTGAGTTTAGTAAGCTGAATGTAAAAGCCACATTGACTTTTAGTTGGCCATTGGCTTTCCATTGCTTTAATGATGAGTTAAATTATTAATCTATTTAATGATATTTTAAAGGAACATTCCCCCTCCCTGTGTGTAAAGTGGGTGTGTTTGCTGCAGTGCAGCATCTCATCACATTACTGTCTCGTTCGTCCTGCCTGACGTCCTGTGTGTCAGTGAATCTCTAGGATCAATACCAAGAGCCAGGGATTATTCAGACGGTTTACTGAAAAGAAAAAAAACAAGAAAACGAGCTGGATGTTTGAATGTCTCAACACTTTCACTGACTTTGAGGAAGAGATGGAGTCAGTAGTTTCCCTCTGATCTGCAGTGACTCTTTTTCCACATCACCTCTCATTTATTTTCTTTCTATCAGACTGAACTGCGAGTTATTTTTAGATCAGTTAGTACGTGAGGTGCATCCATCTACTGTTCCCTCTCCTCTGCTGCTCTCCTCCTCCTCTTTCATTTCATTTTCTCCCATCTTCATCCTCTTTATTTTTTCCTCCAGCCACCACCCCTCCTCTTCCCTCACATCCTTCCCTCTTCGTTTCTTTCCATCGCTCGTCCTGCAGTGTTGTGTTGCGTCTGTTGCAGCAGTGAGATGAATATTTGATGCGTTAGCGTGCGTCACTGGGCGAGACTTTGAATGCTGGTCTCTCCTGCTTCCCTCCCTCCGCCCGTCCTGTATTCCCCGGTCATGCTCTTCCTACAGCTGAGTCAGTTCTTTCTCTCTCTCCTTCTTGTTTCTACTCATCAATCTCTCCTCTTCCTGTTTCTCTCCCATTTTTGTCCTTCTTCTGTTGCTCCGGCTCCTCCATTCATCAAGCTCAGTCAGAGGCACCTAACTGATGGAAACGGCTCTTCTCCCGGCTGGAACTAAAACATCTGCTGACATTTTCTTCCTTACTGAAAGGGCTGAAATGATTAATCAAATTAATCAGAGTGGATTGATCATCAACTAATTTAGTCGTCGATCAATCGTTAATTGAGTATGCAGACCAAAAAGGGCCATTTGCTGAAAGAACAACACATTCAGAGCAAAAATTTAGCTAAAGCAACACACAGCTCTGTAAAAATTAAGAGACCATTTGACATGATCAATTTATCTGATTTTACTATTTATAGGTTTATGTTGGAGGAAAATGAACATTGTTCTTTTTTCTATGAAATACTGACATGTCTCTTGAAATTCCAAGCGAAACTTTTGTTTTTACTTGCAAACGGTCAAAATAATGAAAAAGATGCAGCGCTTTCAGACCTTGAATGATGCAAAGAACACAATTTCATTTAGAAACAACAAAACTAATGTTTTAACTCAGGAAGAGTTCAGAAATCAATATTTGGTGGAGTAACCTGGAGGTTTTCAGTGCAGTGGGCTCTTTAGGTTTTTACAGACTTCCATTTACTTTTTGCATTTAAAATAAAAAAGAAATTTCCTGTAAATATGTTGAGCCCAAAATGCATCAAGTGGAATGATTTTAGCTTCACTTGATCCAAATTCTGTAAAGATAATCTCCTTTTAGGCACAATTTTCTATCCAATTGTTAGTCAGTTAATCCAAAAAACAATCAACAAATCAGTCCTTGATGCCAAGTCGGGAAAAAGGGGCTGAACTTCTATTATAGAAATAATTTTTTGCTGAAGATGCATCCATTGCTACAGACGATCAAGTATACATAAAAAATGCTACTTCTTTGCATTTTACCCAAGAACATTTTTATTTAAAAAGGAACTTAATCATCTGTTGCATCTTTTAATGTATTTCTAACGTAGTATAAGAAAGGCTTCAGTGATACTTTTTTTTTTTTTATCCAAGTGATCATTGGAATAATCTATGTATTACAAAAATAATTGTCAGTTGCAGCCAAACCTTTCTGCAGGACAACAGCACCATCTAAACAAGAAGTTATTTAAAAACGCTCTGATCAGGATCCGGATTCAATATACATGGAATAATCCATAATCTATGATGAATTTCCAGTTTCTAACTTGAGGAATACTGGTTTTCAATTGTAAAATGTCAGTTTTTTTAAAAAACATTTTGTATGAATATTCACCAGAGGAATGCAGTAAATTGTTGGTTGCGTAATCAATTTGCATTTGTTCACAGGTTTCCATAGAAAGATTCAATTCAGAAAGTTTCGCATTATGTGAGCGATCAGAAGCTCAAACTTTGTCGATCACCAGTCATCAAGTTTTTGTTTGTTGCATTTTTTTGAGCTGTTATTTATGTTCTGTGACTTTTCTGTTGCTTCGTACGTGTGGACTGTGTTTCATTTTGGTTATATTATGTTTCAGCGTTATTTTTGTTTTTCTTACAGTTCCTTTGGACTTATGATTTTGACGTGCATGCCTCCCGTTTCTCCGTCACCTCCATGAATCCCCAGGGATGTGAGTGGTTTCTATAGCTACTGAGGGGTCGCAGCATCTTCTCCAGCAATCCAAGGAATTAAAACTTCAATATGAAAAGAAAAATTATTTTGCTTTAAATTGTTTAACATAAATTATTTGCATTTATTCTTGAGGTAAAATCAGTCGTAATCAGTCATAGATTACTTTGTTTACCACTTGTCCAAACTATGATATGGGTTGGACATTTAGGGGCTAAACAAAAAAAAAATCCACTTTAGTGATTTCTGATTATTTTTTTTATTATGAAAAAAAAAAAAGAACAACGCAGATGGTTAGAATACAGAGCTGTAAAAAGGTGTTTAGTTTCTTCTGATTTCTAAGGTTTTTCCATTGTTGACACACTTAAAAGCTGCAGATAAATGAACTAGTTTTAATCTCTAGCACAAAGATATGTGCTGGTTTGTGCCGCTATCATTTTAAAGATATTAATAAATGTTTTCAAAGGTAATTTATTAGGTTCCCCACCTGCTTTAAAAAAATTCAGCCACATTCAATGTAGCTAAATTAAAACAGTTCCCCAAAGAAAGTGGCCAAGATTTCTAAACAGCGATGTGACGCCCAGCTGCAGTTTCCAATAAGCTTAGCCAGCAACTGAAGTTATCTTAGTTAAAATAAAATATTGAAGCGTGAAAAATCTGTAGGGGAGCCAGTACTTCTTCTCGACACTGTTTGTTCAAGCGTATTTTATTTGGATGGTGAGGAGTTGCTGCAGGAGACGTGCTCTCTCTGAGTCAAATGAAAGGAAAACTGGAGGGGAAGCTATCTTTTGCTCCAGCCCATTTAAACACACACTTAAGCTTTTTGTGCAGCTCTGCATTTGGAAGTGATGCAGACGTAGATCCAGCGCTTGCCTGCAGAGCTTACATGTAAACCTTCTTGTTAGCTTGTGTCCCTGCAGAAAATTATAAGCAGTATCATTTTCTGCTTATGAATTGAACTTCATGTGTAGTTTCCTTTTTAGGACATCTTTTTTTTGGTTTTAAAGTTATTTGTTTGCATCTGGAACATAAATCCAAACCAGGAAAGGACTCTTTCATTTTATCTTAGAGATTTTCTACGTTGTATTGAGTGTCTTCAGGGACAAACACTGGGCCTTTATTTTATCTAAACTCTCCTAAAAACAAAGCAAGTTGATTCCAGTTTGAAATGTACGCAGAGCAAATAATTTAAAATCATAATATAGAGCCTAAAACCATCAGTGCCTTTATATTTTACTTCTGAGGAGTCCAACTACTTTATAATGTTTTATAATATAAAAAAGTCTTTCTCTGTGCCTCTCAAAGTGACACTGTCTGATTTTCATCCATTTTCTATCTACCGCTCAGATTTCTGAATTGACTTATAAACTCCAATTTTAGTCAATTCAGTCTCTGTAAAATAAAAACAGCAGCACTTATAAAGGTTTTTACAGCCGTCCTCGTGGTAATTATCATTAATAATTTATCATAATAAGCAGTTTCTGAAAAAAGTCTCTTAAGGAAGGAATTATTACACGTGATATTTTAAACCATTATGCACTCCATGGAGAATTTAAATCTTTAAGGATTAATTGGCTGAATCTCAAAATAAAATATCCTCAAGCTTGTCAGTCTTCAGGTTTCCTTGCTGATGTTTGCGATTGTAACTCAGTCGGTTGTCCCAGTATGACTGAAACTGGGACAACCTGATAAATAAAACCAGAGTGCCATGCAGTTTGCGTTCACTGTCGATGTTCTGAGCTAAAGCAAATCCTCCCATTTCAGTTCAACCACAACAAGCACTGAGTATTTCTGAGGAGGTACAACGTTTATTTTTAGATGAGTTTTGTTTTTAACTTCTGTTTGGCGTATGTGGAACAAAAGGAAATGTTGGTTGGTGAGTTTGAACATTTGCTGATCCTGAATGCTGACTCACTTTGTTCCATTGTGTGTTCAGCCGAGGACTGTGGCAGGTTTCAGAGGAACGGTCCGCTATGCCTCAGTAAATGCCCACAAGAACAAGGTCAGTCTTTCCTGCTTCCTCATTCGACTTTGGAGTTTTGGCATTTGAATTAGAGAGGCATTGTTGTATAAAACCAACTTTTCTAGAGCTCTTCATCATGTTATAATGTTATTCCCTCGTCAAAACCTTACCTGAAGTATTGCTTCGATTCTTTCACGCACGTTTGAGAAATCCTTTAATCTCCATGGCAACCATTCAGCTGTGAAAAACGCCTGGTTGGATCTCGAGCGTCCGCCTCACAGGGTAGCCCTTTCCCCACTCAGATCCTTCAGACTAGCCTGCAGCAGTTAGCAAACACCTGGTGGTCGCACTGACCCTGTGTGCGCTTGTACAAGTTTGCTTGTTTTTAATGGAGTGATTTTGGACACTGATGGACAAACCCCTGCAGATCCCCGGCTATCCGACCATGACATCCTTTGCTACTCTCCTCCTGAGCGTCGCACTAACACCGTGGGAGGGTTAAATAAATAAATAATCTGCTGAATGAAAACAGCATTTCTTTTGGCAATAAACTCAACATGACCCTGAAGTTTTTACCCAACAGGAACACATGCAGTTCTTTTTCTGAGTAATGCCTCTTGGTGTCTCTTCAGGAAATGGGTCGCCATGACGACCTGTGGTCCCTGTTTTACATGCTGGTGGAGTTTGCTGTTGGACAGCTGCCGTGGCGGAAAATCAAAGACAAGGTCAGAGGGTTTTTCATGAACGGGACGACAACTTATCCATTCACACAACTTCCAGAAACAATAACAACACAGAAGTAGTTTGATTTTATTTTTACTTGAGTAAAACTTTGGGGTGCTTCACCCACCTCTGCCTGGTTAAGACAGGCAGCAGATCAGTGAGCAATAATATCCAACTACAGAAAATAAAACTTAAAACTTGTTACCACATTCCCAAGAATGATCCTTGCAGAACATTATTCTGCTGTCAAATTGTTAATTTAAAACCATCGGATCAGAGAAGCATCATTTGAAATGATTGATTCAGTTGTGATCTATGAATTTCACCAAAATATCAAAAATCAGATAAGACACCACTTTTATTAAAAAAAAAAAAAAAAAATTGTTTACTCCCAAAGGAGTGAGGTTTATTAACAAAACAGCAAATTTGGATGTTCATCCTGCAGTTTTATCATGGAATTAAACAGCTGATGTTGTATTTTCTGTTCAGGAACAAGTCGGTCAGATTAAGGAGCGTTACGACCACCGGATGCTGCTCAAACACATGCCTTCAGAATTCAATATCTTCCTGGATCACGTCCAGGCCTTGGACTACTACACCAAACCAGACTACCAGGTACTGCAGGAGCGTCCATGACTGGACTGTTGGGAGCAATACCAGCACTGGAACACAGATTTATGTTTATTTATTGTCTTCTAGCTGTTGATGTCAGTGTTTGAGAACAGCATGAAGGAGCGAATCATAACAGAGAACGAACCTTTCGACTGGGAAAAGGGAGGAAGTGATGCAACGCTGTCAACCAGTGCCTCCACTCAGCCACAGCACAATACCCGGCCCACTGCAGCCATAGTGGGGTAAGACAGATCTGTCTGTCTGAATGTCTCTCTGTCTGTCTGGCAGGCTACTTAGCTGCCTGGTTAGCTAGCTTTCCAAAAGTACTTTTGATAATACAAATTAAGGCCAGTATTTTCCTGCTTATAATTTTTGAATGTGAATCAAAACTTCAAAAAACTTAAATCCTTGGGAGATTCTGCATCAGATAAATTATCCATCCTCCTAACATTTTAGTTTACCTGCAAAAACATTTTAAAACATTAAATATCTTCTTAAGAGAGCAAACTGAGGTTTTCAAAACGACCCATTTTCCAGACACCACAAAATATTAACTTATAACCAAGAAAAGTATGGATTGTCTTTTGGGCTGTTTTTAGAAGCGTTAGAAACCCAAACGGAAAGAGTGAAAACAAGTTAAATGTGAACGTTGCACATTAATTCAAAAGGCTGTGTAGATCAGTGCAGATTGAACACTAGAGGGCGCTGTTCAGAGCAATGCAAAATAATTTTAGGAAGTAAGAAACATCTGGACGCATAACAACTTTTCTTATGAGTAATTTCTTGTATTTATGTTAATCACTCTTAAATCTTTCTTCATATCCTGGTTTTATTAAATATTAAAAGTTTACTTGAAATCACAGCAACCTTTATACGGCCTTTGCTAGGAAGTTACTAAGAAATGTTTAGGATCCTTTGTAAAAGTGCGGGAAGTTTCAGTTTAAGCTGAATATTTTACAGAATGCATTTTCTTTGTGAAAGAAGCATTTCGTTTAGTTTCTTAGATACTTTTTGTGATGTCGCCTGGGTCTGTTTCTTGCTCTAGAGCCATTGTGACGCCGGTTCCTGGAGATCCGCAGAGAGAAAACACAGAAGACGGTCTGCGGGACGAACATTTCAGCGATCAGGAGAACGCGCCTCCTCCGCCGCCGAGCCGGCCTCCGGCAGAGACGGCCACGCAGCAGAACGTCGGCGACCCGGGAGAGGCCTGGGAGGACACAGACTTCAACCGCAACAGACTCAGGATCAGCCTTAACAAGGTCTGAATCTACAGCCTGGTTTTTGTTTAACACCTTTTTATTTATTAAAAAAAAAAAAAAAAACTTAACACAAAACAGGGCCAGTGTAGTTATGGCAGAAGCTTATAGAAAGAAAAATAATGATGTCAAATAAATACATGAATTAAATAAGAAGATGCTAGATATTAGTATTTACAGTAAAAAGCAAGTTCTCCTCTAAAGCTGCAATATGCAACTTTTCTAAAATTAAAAAAATAAATAAAAAAAATAACAAATTATACATATTTACGTTTTAACAAATTTGTGAACATTTTTTTTGTATTGCATCTTCACTGGACAGGTAGGTGGCCAGACGGCCTCGAAGGTTTCAGTTTTGCTATTAATTTTACATGTATACTTTCCATTAGAGTGTTTTCAAATATTTCTATCTACTGCTGAGTTACTGAAATTTGTCACAAATCCAGATTTTCAGAATAATTGAACTTGTTGTTTGTTTGTTGCTGCTTGTTTTTAATTTGCTTCATGTTGTTCCTCAGGGAGCTGAGGAAGACGAGGCAGGGCGAGGCGCCTGTCCGGTGTCGCCAGTTCGAGGAGGAGGCCCGGAGTCACCGACAGGTCAGGGTCGGTCTTTACGGTACCGTCGGGTCAACAGCCCAGAATCTGACCGCCTGTCTGCTGCTGAAGGCCGAGTCGATGGCTACGGACAGAGGTAACTAGACTGAAGCTGCATTTCCATTACAAATGTGCACAAAACTCTGCTAATGTCAAAACAACACAAATTTGCAATTTCCATTAGATAAGAAATGCAATTAAAATCACGCATGAATAAGTTTGTCAGTGAAAAACATCATCCTACCACTTCTTCCTGTCGTCTTGTGGTTTGCGCCAGTGGCAACATCCGGTTGTTTGTGGAAATTCAATGCAAATATTGCAAGAAAAAATGAATATTACTGAAATATCTTGTTATAAGTAAAATAATCTGCCAGCGAGACCAGTACTTCTTCAAATCAATAGTAAGGAATTATTAAGGTAAAACAAGCACCTATATCTTACTGAAAAGTTTTTTATAAGTTATTTTTTTCTTATTTCAAGTGTACAAAGATATTCTAAGTGGAAACTAGGCCAAAAATACTGTTTTTGTCTGATAAACAGGCACACCTGTAAAAATGTTAAGGTGAACACATATTTTAATGGATTTTTAACTTTTATCAGACAGTCCAGTTGTTTGAGGTAAAAGTTAAGATCTTGTGTTTTTGCAATTAAACTAAATCAAGTAATTAAACCTTAAACACATCAGAGTCACATGACGATTCGTGTTTCCTCCAGGTCAAGGATGGACATGCTGGGCTCTCCTTCTCGTCACGTTTACTCCTCCCAGCCGGCTCAGATGCTCTCAGTTGACCCCGGTTGCCGTGGTGACCGTCAGGCCAGTGGGCGCCAGGAGGTGTCGGTGGCTTCTGTTGACCAGGAGGCGCACAGCAACGCTTTCATCCGGTCCGTCCCGCTGGCCGAGGAGGAGGACTTTGACAGCAAAGAGTGGGTGATCATCGACAAAGAGGCGGAGCTACGGGACTTCCACCCGACCACGTCAGGAACCACCGACGAGGAGCCGGAGGAGCTCCGCCCGCTGGAGGAGCAGGAGGAGAGGAGGAGGCTCAGGGCTGGAGGTAATGTTGCCAAATTAGTCCCCTTTTGCAAAGTCACGGTAAAAAGTATGAAGGGGTTGTATCACGTGTTGGTAGTTCAGAGTGATGTCAGGCCGCCATCTTGTTTGATGAGTTTGTTCATTTGGATGTTAGATTCATGTCAGCTCTACGACGGAGTATTCGGGCCAGGCTAGAATTTGTTTTTGTTCTGTCAATTACGAGAATAAAGTCAGTAGAAGAATGAAGCAGAACTTTGGACTTGAGATCATGAGCTTCTTATCAAGTTCTACATCGTATTTTGCTTTTACTGATTAAAGGATTGGCAGGTTATTTCACTCATAACATTACATTTTTCCCATGGTATAAGTGAAAGAATCTGAGTTATTAACTTAAACTCCCATTTTTAGATGAAAAGTTATTTCAAGTGTGCTAAGATATTTGCACTAGAAACTAGATTCCTCGGTAAAAATTCCCGTTTTGCAGTGTAAAGGCTTCAGACCCCTGAGGTAGGGGAGAGGTTGAGCTGCAAGTGGTACCGATGGATTAGATCACCCTGAAAAATGAAAACAAAACGCTTCAACATGTGGTTTTCCTGCAGGAGGGGAGTTGGTGGTCCGTCCCAAAACTCACACCCGCGACAGCAGCCGCGGGATGCTCACGCTAACGGAAGAGGAGGCGTCGAGAAGAAGCGGCGGGAGCCCGGCTCAGTCACCGTGCCACTCACTGCCGTCGGGACGCCCTCGCAGGAGAGAGTCGGAGCCCACTGCACCTCAGAGACCGGTAAGAGACCCAGTCATCCAATCAGAGGAGAGAATCTGGCAGCATGCGCTGGGGGTGGACAGATGAGCAGCGCGATCGGCTGCAGCCCCACGTTACCGCTGCAGCTGTCGTAGTGAGGCGCTGCAGCCACCGCGACTCATTTTTCCACTTCCAACATGCAGTTAAAGGACAAATCCAGCATGATGCTACGTTTTGCTAATTCCCATGTTTTGTCCTTTAATTTTACCATCTGGTTCATAATCCAATTGAAGGCAAAAATATTTTATCAGTCAGTCAAGTTTATTTGTGTAGCACATTTCAGCAACAAGGCAGTTCATCATAAAAACACAAAAATACAAAGTCTTAGAATACAGCCAACAACTGAGAAAACCAGTAAACATTTTTACATTTGGTCAAGGGCCATTGTTACACATCACATGTGTTGGTCGATGTTTAATGTATTGTTTCAAAAGCGACACTAAACAGGTTGAGGTTTAGTTCAGATTTAAAGGAACTTTGTGTTTCAGCTGTTCTGCAGTTTTCTGGAACTTTGTTCCATATTTGTGGTGCATAGAAGCTGAAATCTGCTTTACAAATAAAGTTTTAAATAAGAGACATAAGATTCAACATTAAGATGTCAAAAGAATTAAACATTATTGGAGGGTGAGTAAGTGATGCTTTAAACTTTTCATCTAATTTTTGTATCATTTTGTCAAATTTATTCCACAAATATTTAGTCTTGGCACCTTGAGGTGCATCCAGCCAATTCACATTAATGCTTTATCAGGCTAATTATCAGGAGTTTGGCTGTATTATTTTATCTTCTGCATTGTGAATAATTTATATCTTACCCTACCTGCATTTTATTTATGATTTTAATATGCAGCAGAACATTTGCTATTATGTGTTTCCCTAAATAAGATTACATATGAAGCAGCAAATGAAGTTTACAGACTAATTAAAACTAGCTAACTCTGTGATCAGAATTTCAGTTTTTTAGCAGAAAAACAGGGATGGATTTTCTGCAAATTCCAAATAAAAAAACGTCCCTTGCTGAAAGTGCATTACAGACAACCCACTTCCTTTTGGGATATAAAGCAAAACATCTGGATTCAAGCTGGAATTGTCCTTTGAAACTACCATAACCATGAGAAGCCAACGTACTCCTGCTGGAGTGTGCTTGCAGCTTTACGCAGCTCTGTGCAGCACCTGAACGCACCTCACACACGCGGAGCGTCCACCAGATTGTCCGTTACAGTTTGCAGACTAGCTAGCACAATGATCATTTCTTTGTCAACCGGTGAACAGAATGAGGCAATATTTTTGCTCAAAATAAAAAAAGAATAACGATCAGTGAATCCAGCATGGACTACAAAGTTGCTCTAACGATAACACTCTTCAGTGTGGATTCTGTTATTGTGTGAAAAGGCCTTAAAGTTAGTTGAGGATGGAAGCCATTTTGAAGGAAACCTGTGATTTTATTTAAGCTGATATACAGAGACACTTTTAGCAGGTAACGGGAAGGCTAAATATGTTACAGTTAACTTCTGAATGTCTTGAATGTACTGTATTTGGAAATGTTAGGATCCTTTTTCTTGAAATCATGGTTAAAGTAAAGGTCTGCATCCACTTATGAGCTGCTACGGTCAGTTTAAAATATGAACTCTGATCATTTTGTCTTTTTTATTAAATAGTAAAACCCTGTTTCTCAACAACAGCACTCTACTTTCATAATAAATAATGAGCATAGTTCGTACATCTTTTTAAACTATAGTTCTTAAAAAGAAAAAAATGGTATCTTTACATTAAACAACAAGAAGAGATCAACTGCAAAACTCCCCTCGGTGCTCCTCGTCTTTTAACCAACAGCAGGTAATTATTGGAGATTTCAGAAAGTTTCTATATCTCCAAAAATAGTTTTATGGTTATTATTTTTGCTTGCTTATTATCTTCTAATCGCAAATCTTTCAAAAGCAGCTGTTATTTTTTTACAGGCCTGTTCATAAATTGGTAAAAGTTGGTGTTATTCACTGCTAGCCTTATGTCAGGTAAACAGCTGGAAGCCAAAGGATTTGTTTCCATTGATTATTCTTGACCCTTTTCGCAGTTTGTTCTCAATTTTTGAGTTTTCAGAGAAAACTGTCTCTGAAAAACTGGATTTTATTATAATTGGTGACCAGCTTCTTGAATGTTTCCCCAGATATTCTGACATGTATAAAATCAAATCACCCGAATCTGTAGCTCCCTCCACAGATTCTCTATCAGGTTCAAGTCAGAAGGAAATTGAAGTTTATTTAGGCCCAAATCTGCAAGGGGTGTGAATAACTGTTGCTGTATTTCTGCTGTGGAGTATTTTAACAGTTGGAAGAGCGTTTCTTTAGCGTTTTGCTCTCTGTTTGAACGTTACTACACCAAGAACGTGCCTTCATATTGCTATAAAATGCCTCTCAAAAACGTACATGATAAGACGCAGATGCAAAGAAAGGCAAGACTGAAGTCTGTTTAAATTAAATTTTAGCTTATTTTTAACACTGATTTAACTCACACACAGACAGGACCTGGATGTAGTGAACTAACGCTGATCCACTCAGTAAAATTACTTGTGTGTTTGCTGTTTGCATAATGAGCATAAATGTTAACCTGATTGGTGCGGCTGGTTCGTGTCTTAGAGTCTTGTGATTCATAAGAACTGTCCAGATGTGAGGACGTCTGGGATTGTGATAAAGCTTGTGGACGCTGACGATGCTTTGCTGTGTTTTCTGAAACTTTTCACACTTGATGTTGGAACACTGTAAAACATTTGAAGGTGGTTTAACTTGAAAATGAAACCTGCTGCCTTGAAAATGCAATTTAAATCGACAAGAAAGTTGTTTTGGTTTTAAGTCAGAAAATTAAAGTTCATGAAGTTGATTTAACAAGTTGTCTAAAGATTGTTTGTTAAGTTAATTAATCTCGAATTGGGAGTTTTGACTTAAAGCTGGAATTTAAACCAAATAATTATTTCACAATATGTAAGAAAAAAAACTGCCATCTAGTTAAAGAGCCACATTTCTCTATTATTTTACTCACAATGTAAAGTTAAAATATCTACTTATTTTACTTTAGAATAATTTAAATTCCTGTTTCAAATTGCATGAACATAATTTCTGATCTGATAATGAATTTTGTTAAACATCACAATTAACTCTGCTCAGAAACATTCAGTGTGAACAGACCTTACAAATTAACATTTGCCTTAATAAAACACCGGAGACAGATCCATGTCACACTTCCTTTTATACCACTCTGCAACACAAGATGCAAAAATATGCCGCTGAGCATTCTGGGAAATTAAAATTAAACGCCGTCCGAAAACATGTACTTTATTCAACTCTTGGAGGTTTGACAAGATTAATAAAAAAGTTAACACAGCCTATTGTTGTAAGTTTATCTTTTACAAACTCTCAAATTTAGGTTCACAGTCTAAAACTCACTAAATTTATTTGTAGACACAACTAAAAGTGGCTCAAATGTTTTACAGTGTAGTTGTGCCAGTAAAAGCGTGGAAACGTTCTGTGACATGAAACCTGCTTCGTATCGTACATTCAACACGACCCTGGATGAAAACACTGAGAGCCGATGGCGGGAGAAAATAAGTGTGTCTGTGTGATCTGAGTGCTTTATTGTGTTAAATATAACCACAGATTTTTTTGGAGTGTTTTATTGGTTGTCAGGATGAATGTGAAATCATAGTTATAGTTACGGTTTTAATTATTCTGCAATGATGAAATTGTTCCTCTCAAAAAGTGATGTAACATATATTTGAATTAAACTTCAAATTAAGACGAAGATTTGGACCGAGAACAGATCACAGTTAATGCAAACACAAAGTTTGGGAATTTTATTTATTTAATAAATTTTTTTTTTTTTTTTAAATGGAGGCAATTTATTAAATAAAAAGACATCAGGTTGTTTTGCAGATTGTTTTGAATGTTTGAAAAAAAGACATATTGTTCATGATGAACTGAACGAAACGTTATGAAGAAAGTTCAGTTCCTTTTAAATTAAAAGAATATTTTTATTTGTCCCAAAATGAAAGTAAATGTCGGTGTAACTCATGTCAGCCAAGGATCCTCACAGTCACTGTGGATCTCTGGTAGCAGTCAGTGCTGCAACCAATCTGAAGAGCCCTCTGACTGAAGACTGTAATGATATGCTTACAGCTCAATTTCTAAACAATATTCTATGGCTCTGTCTCCTGGATGACACCATCGGTTCTTATAAAGCACTGCTAATCCATCTCATTTGCTTTTGCCACTTCTTCCACAAATCTCTGACTGGCCGTTTGGTTAGAAAACCAGTCAGAGACGTCAGGGAAATGACGTCGCCCATTATGATTTAAACTTCCTCCTCTCTCCCTTCTGCATCCATGAAGCCTTCGTTTCAAATCGTCTGGGGTCTGAGGTCGTAGTTCAGACATTATTTGGGCTCTTTAGATCCTTGCAGGTGTAACGTGTTGCACTGTTTTCACAATCATCCACCACAACAACAAAGGTTAAACATTAAGACCAAAAATCCTTCCAGCTGCACAGCATCCAAAATCAGAGGGAATAATTGTCGACGTTTCAACCACAAAATGATCAACAAAGACTATAAAAAGAATAAATGAGCAAATTTTACACTAAAAAATGTTAAAAACAAAGAACCATTGCTTACGGTTTGAGCAGACTTTTACTGTGTTTAGTCTAGAAAAAGCACATCCCAGTGAATTATTTTTCTTTTCTGTTAATCAAACACTAAAATTACAATTTCATCTAAATTCACTGCATTTTTCAATTATAATGGGCCAAAATTTGAATAATTATTCAGCCAAACGAAAACAAACGGATCTGTTTAGCATGTGAAACACATGCAGTGGATTTGTTTGTTGTTGTTACAGCAGGTTAGTGCACAGGCTAATTTTCTTCGCCATTCGATTAGCCTGTTTAGCTTAGCGTAGCTTAACTGGATTTTAATGCCAATATGCTAGCTCTATTCGTTTTATCAACACAAAGTGAAAATTATTGAACCATTATAGTTTACAAATTGGAAACGGCTGTTTAATCGCCTTCTTTTTCTCCTTTATGTTGTGCAATAGTATGTTGTTGCTATTATTAAATACATCAACCTAACATTGAGACTAGAGATGCAAATACATGCAAATAATTGCATGTAAAATTGCAGAACATAATACATGCAATTAATATGTAATATTAACTATATATTAATTGATATTAATATATAATGTTAATTAATACGTAATGTCAAATTTCTTTAAAAAAAAACTGAAAACAATTAAGAAATAAAATTATTATTAATGGAGCCCTTCTGTCATTATGAGACGGATTTGGACAAAACTCTTATTATGATTAAAGCTCTCTTTGTCAGTTCTTGTCAGGGGTGTTCAAAGGGTGGAAGGAGGGCCATTTGTGGCCCATAAACCTATTTTTGGCGGCCTCTGACTGCAAATCAAGAATCACACAAATTTAGCTCCCCAGCACAGGTGTTTGATACAGATGGGGGCTTTTCATTGGTATCCATCTTTAAATATACAGACACAGATTGATCTAAGTCTTGTTTTGTTATTGCCCCAAAATGACTCAATTTTTGCCATTTTTTCCCCATAAACACATGAAAAATAAATCCTTTAATCAGGCAAAACAGTTTACACATCTCTGTTCAACAAAAAGAATCTGACTGCTTGATTTGTTTAATCAAACATTTACATTATCAAGTGAGTAAAAATAAATTACAGCACAAGTTTATTATAGACGTGACATTCTTTTGGCTCCAGAGTCCTTTTGACTTGACAAGTTTGTACACCCCGGCTTGAAGTGGGCGGCCACGGCTTGGTGGGTTTGTGGGGAAGTTTCATATTCCTGTTGCTCTGAGTAGCATTTAAGATTTTCCTTTATAACCTAAACCCGCTTTAATCGGCCCAGATTCGTCTGCCTGCTGGATGTAAACTGGGTTTAAACACCTAAGAAAAATGGATTTTCATGTTTTATAGTCTATAAATTGAAAAGTTAATTTATTTAAATAATTCAGTTCACTTGGTGAAATATCACAGATTAATAATTATAGATGGTTTTCAAGCCTTTATTTCCGTTTAAGTTTTTGCTTGCAGCTCATGAAAACACATTTAAGATTAAAATTTTATAGATTAATAAAAATATTTTAATACAATTATATGAAAATTATTTTCAGACTTATTCTTCTTAAGTCTGACCAAAAAAACCACTTCATCGGAGAACATATTCTAATAATCTACTGAATATTCCTCTTTTTCTTTCTGCATTTTTCTGAATTTGATTTTCGTGTGACGCTGTATTTGGAGTGTTTGTTTCGGAGGAGAGAGGAATGCGTGTCGCCAGTGACTCTATGACCTTTACCTGGATTTCACATTGTGTTTCCATTTTATTTTCCTTCTGCAGGATTTTCCTCATGGGTGTGGTGATTTCTTGTTTCTTTATCCGTTTTTATCATTTAGTTTCACTTGTAAATTTGTGTCACCATTTGACTCCACCCATCATGCGCTCTTTCAGTTAATTATCGGCACATCTGGTCCTCCATACTCGGTGGCTGCTGTTTGAAGGCTGGATGTTTTTATGCCAGTGTGAAAATGAAAATGTGTGCACAGGTCCGTTAGAAAGCTCTGCTTCATATTTTTATTTTTTCGTTTTCCTTTTTGTTTGGCCAACTGTCACACTAGATCATAACCAAGCTCGTCTGCCACCAACCATCGAGGACCACAGTTTTTTTTTTTTTTTCTTTGTTCCTCCTCTCCAATTCTTTACCCCCTTCCACATAACTACTGATGCCTTTGCCCCCAACTTATCGCTTTAAAAGTACACAGTATGTCAAGTTTGACTCACCTGAGGAGACAAAGAAAAGAGCGAGGGGGCCATTGGGATCAACACAAGAAGAAATAAAGTGATGTTTCGGGGTAAGCACAGTTTAGGACTAGTCTTGTACCTCTGTTTTCTCACTCCGTTTCTGTTTTTCCTTTTTCTTCTGTTCAGACAGTTTTTTTTTTTTTTTAGTTTTTATTTCCCCCTCTTCCCTTTGTTGTGTGTCTGTTTTGTGTGCTTGATGACTCCATCTCTCTCTTTTAAGTTCCCTGATTTGTTTGCATCTTCAGTGGTAACTTTTCCTTGAGAACGAAAAAGCCGAAACCTGTCGAGGCTCAGGCTGTCGTAGACTAGTGAGACAGTGTGTGCAATGCTTGTGCTGGTGACTTTTTGTTCCTTTAGCGTGCTTCTTTGTGGGAGAAATGTTTCCCTGAACTTTTTTATTTTTTCAGATTAAGGGATGCTAGTCTGAATAATCACAGCTAAAACGCTTAAACGCCCCCCTGTTAGGAGCTTTCTTTAGTTTCTAACTAGTAATTATGAAAAGCAGCTGTAGATAGAGCCACAGTTACACCAACATCCCCTCAGCTTCTCTCCCCAGGCTCCTCCCCACATCACCTTTGACCAATCAGCTGCAGGCTTTAGATATGTGAAAGCATCCACCTGCTCTCTCATGTCTAATGTCTGTCAGGGAGGGGGAGGAGACAAAAACAACCTGTTTAATAAGTGTTTTTAATATGAAAAGAGTCCATTTCCACTCTTTAACCTCCTCTTCCTCCCTCTGTCTGATTGGTCTGTTTGCAGTTGGAGGAGGACAGACACCAAGCGCGGCCCAATCAGCTGAGGAGGCTGGCCTCCTACGTCTTCTCCTCCTCCACCCTGGAGACGGAGCAGTACCCCCACGCCGGAGGCAGCTTCATCCAGAGGAGCCGCTCGGCCGAGAGCAGCCCCGCCCACGCCACATCCGCCACCGCCTCGGCCCGGCGCCGGCACGCCGGCACTCTGCCGATGCCTGGCAGCCCCCGGAGCCGGCACTCGGTTCTGAACGTGTCGAGGTCGCAGCTGCAACAGATGCTAGCCAGGCTCATGAACAAGAACAACAATAGCTGAGAGGACTGAGAAATGGACTCAAAACACACACACACACACATATATATAAATACATGTATGTACAGCCATAGATTCAGAGACGAACAGAGCACACAAACCGAGAGATGCAGGAGTGGTCAGAGAGGATTTTGGGCCTGGGGCTGAACTTAGCCACTCTTAGGTGCTTCATCATTTAAAGTGACTTCTGATACAAATACATTTGTAACGGAAGCAGAAGGAAAAAGTAAAAAAAAAAAATCATAAACTCCCAAAATACACAAATTTACAAGAAAATGGTCCAAAATAATAGAGTTTTTGTGTTTAGTTGTCTTTAATTTCACCGCCACATTAATTAATGTTCTGATCCAAAATGAGATTCTGATTGTTAAAATAATAAATCAAAATACTTTATTTAAAACAGAAAAAATGATACCACTGCTACATTTATGTTACATACTGATCATCAACAGATGATATTTGTTTATTTTTGTTCCGTAGACTCATGTAGATTAACCTCCAACTAAATTTAGCCGCAAGGTTTAGTGCTAATTGAGTAAAATATCATACATATTTTCTTTCCTGCTCATTATAGACTAACATCAGTATCACCAGCTGATATTAGCTGGTTTGTTCTTCAGATTTTACGTCCTGACTGCATTTCCCAGCCTGAAATGGACCCAAACAGCTGAATTTGTTTTTCTGTTAAGCAAGAAAAAAAACCTATCTAACGCTGCGCTCCACACAGCCTTGCAAAACTCTACTTTGTCACTTTCTCTGGCACTAAAGGCATTTAATAATGTTAGCAGGTTTAAGACTGCAACTTTCTAAAACCATGATGTATTTTGGTACCGCTGACCAGCCCATGCCAAGAGTAGGGAATGTATGAGAAGTACGGAGCATTTGGCTAGCAAGAAAAAATAGTTTTTTGGATCTTTGCATAGATACCACCTTGCCAGCTCTGTAACATCTTACACACATATGAGTGTGCACATAAACCAATAAAATCGCAGCACACTGGAAGGTCATACAAGCCATATCACCAACACCCAGAGGTACAGCTGTGTTGATAAACACGCAGATTCATACATCTACACAGACGTAGCTCTAGAAACTGTTTTTTTTTTTTTCTATTCAAGAAGAAAAAGAAGAGGATTGGAGGAATATTGAGAATATTTTTCATGCAATAAACTCCAGAAGCCACTCAGCAATGCCGGAGTTGCGCTCGCCACAGACCTGGCAGGCTGGTGGAAACAATGTGAAACTGAAGACTTCCCGTTTTGTGAAGAAGAGGAGTCTGAAACCGAGTGGAGCTTCTAAGAGACTGTTAAGCTTTACAGCTTTTGTGCATTTTTTTTTTATTATTATTTTTTATTATGTCATCTTTTTTTGCCTAAAATGGAGGAGCGATCGTAGAGGTATGCAGGTCGTCCCAGCGATCAAGCTTTTGCACGAAGACTCTTGGAGTCTCGACATCTCGCTCACAGAGCAATACGCTGCTGCTGCTTCACATCCTGTCTTCACCTGCACAAAACCCAGTATTCCCAGTGTCTCGTCCTGATTCCTGCCTCATTAAATGTTGAGTGTGAAAGCAGTGAACTGTTTGGAAAACGTCTGTCTCAAGGTGTAGGAGGTGATTTACAGTAATCTTAGAAACTGAAAGTAAAGCAGAACAAAAATGTCACAAAGCAACAAAACAAAATCCTCTTTAGAGCAACTAATGATTGTGGGAGATTATACACTGGCATTAAATACAGTTTAAATAATATGTGTTCTAAGTAAAAGCAACTCATAACTTCAGTAACTCCACAACAAGAATAAATATAAAAACAGTCCAAACCAGTGAATAGTCTGAAACAAGGATGTCAGTGTCATTTTGGGCCATTTCAAAAATCTGAATTGCTCTGTTAAAAAAATCACTAATTGTTTTAGTCCTTTTTTGCAATCAAAATCACAAATTTTGTGGTGATTATTTGGAAACATTTGCGCTAATGTATGATGTTAAATGTGGCTTTTTATTACTCGCCGTGTCTTTATACTTACGGACTACAACTTCACATCAAGTAAGGTTTAGGCCGCAGTCTCTTAAACTCAATGTTTTTGACCGATTTTGAGACCATTTGCAGTAAAATCAGACAAACAGTGGAGATCTGTTGATTTGTGTGAATTTTGAGGATTTGTGAAAAACTGGAGGGACTTACTGACGTAATTTGGAGCCTGCAGGGCCGCATAACAAGCGACGGCGGGCCAGATTCAGCCCCCGGGCCTCGAGTTTCACACAACCTCACGCTTTTTGCAAAAACAATTTAGAAAATTAATACAAACATTAAAAATAAGTCAAACATTTGGCATTGCAGTTGTTAATAAAACAATAGTTTGTTTTGTGATTCACATGTTTTGCATTTTAATTCTTTTAAATTGAATTCTAATGCAAGATATGTGATGTGTGCTGTGACAACAGGCTGCATGGGCCCAAACTGCGAACGTGGAGCCGGCTGTGTCTGTGAATGATGTGAATGCGTATTTTTATGAGCCGTTTATTTCACATGGTACCTTCACGGTCGGAAGGGACTACGTATCGGAGGCTGGTGCTGTTGTTTTTTTTTACTTTGGATACACTGATGAGTTTACAGTGATAGCTTCCTGTTTCTGACACTTTGATTGTTACGTCTGTTGTTTGAGATGTCTGTTTTTCAAAAGGCTTGCTGACAGTTTAATGCGTTAACCTCTGTTTAAGGAGCCTTTCTTTCTTCTGTAGGCCGTTTAGTCTTAGCAAACGATCCTAAAAAACGTCCTGCAGTAGAAAGTTTCAGATATCCTGTGATAGATATTCTACTGTGAAAGTATTGTTGCTAAAGTTCGACTTCATCTCTTTTTTACCCTGTTGTTTTTTAGAGGGTTCAGCCGATCACTGTAGTTGTTGCACTGGTGTCTCGTGTATTAAATACTTCAGAAGTAGTTGGGAAATAAAATCCTAATCAGCCAGCTGTTGCAGTGCGAACATGAAGAAGTATCTCTATAATAGTTTAAAGAAATTGGCCCGAAACGAACTTGGATATTTTGCCAAACTGACATTTTTAAAAATTGTATTATAGCTGTTTGTAATGCATCGTCTTTGCAACTGGAAGTTTTAGAAATCTGAGTTAGCAGCCTCTTTTTCTTTTCTGATACTTTTTCCTTGAATTTATGTTAGTAATGTCACCCATATCACCACCTACTGGCACGGCAGGGGAACTTCAGCATTTTTTTACTCAAATTTCAAAACCTAACTTAAGTTAATTTTTTTTTTCTCAACAAATGTGATATTTAAATAAATGTAAAAAAAAAATCTGATTGGAAACAGAATGTAGCATTTATTGGAAGATAGAGAAGGATAGAGACAGACCAGTTTTGAGGTTTTGTTCTGAATGATTGTGAAGTTGCCGGTCAAGAGGAACGCACGCCAAGAACGCCGCTTTGCGTTGCGTCTGTTGGTGTTTAAACACGTTGGATGAGTTGTGTTGAAGTCTGACCGGGCAGAACCAGAAACTTGGACCTGAGATGTGGACAGTTGAGCAGAAGTGTTGACCTTCTACCATCATCACGTTTAGGAGCAATCAGCCCGCAGCCAGGTGCTACCTGTGATGGTTGCTAAATGAAAATAACTCTAAAATAAAATATATTGCCAAAAGTATCTGCTTGAATGCCACAAGGTTTGATACGATGTCACCCTATAACCACATTTTCTCTTCTGGGACGGCTTTCCCCGAGGCTCAGGAGTCTCTTTATGGAAACGTTTAGCATGCTTTTGTTTCCTCAGATGTTAATGTTGGACTAGAACGCCTGACTTGTCCTGTTCAGTCACTTTAATCAAACTCTGGATTGTTTCTCTAGAAAGTCTGGTTCATTTGGGGAGGTGCGAATCCGCAATCAAACTCTGATTCAGAACAAAAATGCAAACTCTGGTCCGCCTCCAAATGTAGGTCTTGGTTTGATTAAAGAGAAGTCTTGCATGGTTTGAATGCATATGTGATTGATTGCAAGTGGACCGGAGGCCGCTCCAAGAACAGGAAGCGGACTATAGTGCAGGGCATTCTGGGTAAATACAACCGAGGCAAAGGCGTGACTCTCACGGTAGAGGAAGAAAGAGTTTGTGGCCTTTCGCCAAAGATGAAAAAGACCTCACAATCGCTAAAATCTGATGCCATTTTTGTTCACATTTTGTGAAGAAGGAAGTTGCTCTCATGACTTCTTCAGAGGTTTTTGTGTTGCTTCCTTCAGTGGTTATTGGTGCAGCGCCACCACAGGCGATGGGGGGAACTGGTTTGGTTCATTTAACACAATGCAATGTGAAAACAAACTGCACCAGCTGAAAATATAACTAAGGCTGCAATTTTTGTTCCCAATCGAACCGAGTCTACCAAACTGAAAGGTGATTCTGCCACACCAATCTCTCTAATCCATGGATCATTGTGGAGCTTGCTTTGTGCTTTGGTGCATAGATTTACTGGACCAGGGAGGGGCAAACCCTAAATTTGTTCCGTACGCCGTAGCATAAAACGTTTCTTACACTGTAACCAAGAAGCTCTTGGTGCAGCGGCAGCTTTATTTACGCCACTGTACCTGAAGCTTTGTGTTGCTCCTGATAATATGAGGCTAAGATGCAGCAGCATGAGAATCCCTCCTCTGCTCTTGAACTAATCTAAGGACAGAACAAGGTTTCTGCAGCTTCTGACTCCTCATGTATTCTGGGATTTGACATGAATCATCACCCTGTGGCCGAGTTGCTGCCATTCTCTGTTGGTCAACGTTGAAAGTTGAAGGTTTAATAGTGAGGACTTTTCTCAAATAGGTTGAACTCAGTTCACTGAGGTCTTCAGAAAAACCTCATCTCTCATAAATGTTTGAAGAATCTGAGTTTTATGTGCTTTTGGTCAAGAAATTGATTGGAAACCTTGGATTCACAACTTTGGGTAGTTGAGCGAATACTTCTGGCAATATAGCAAGTCATCATCACCTGGGTTAGCATTGAGTAAATTAATGAAATGTAAGATCTTTGAATGTTTGGGAGTTATTTTGTTAGTGTTCCTTTATTTTGAAATGTGCTCTGGTGCAGTGATTTTCCTCATTGATATATCCAGTGAGATTATTGAGTCACAATAACATTAAATTTGTCCTCCTGGTTGGTTCGCGATTCGGTGAAACAATAATTTCTGTACTGCTAATTAGTGTTAGCATGCTAACACACTGCATAAACACTGAAGAAAAGCATCATTGTGATCTGCAAACGTTGTCATTGTCTGGTTACGGTTCTGCTACAGCAGCTGGTATATATCTGCTGGTATTTTATGATGTGATTAGGCTTTAATCACCAAAAGTGACTAAATGTTAATAAGGAGTGTTAATTTTCTGTGTGCATAAGTGACTGTCAGGTCATTTCAGAAGTTAAAATATCAACACAGAAACCAATAGGAGGAAAAGCAACGTTGCTTCATTTCCTACCCATTTCTTAAATTTCCATCAAGTCACATTTTTCTGTTGCATTTGAGTTAAATCCAAGTCTTCCAGATGACACAGTTTCAGGCATAAGTAAAAATGCAGTTAGTTTTATGTTAGAGTTTGCTGTAAATGTTTTGGTATTTACCTCCATAGGGTTGTTTATTAGTACCAGTGATTTATGTTTTTCTATTTCTGACAGATCTGTAGAAGGTTTTCCTGCTTTGTAAATAGTATGCAGTGGTTTGTTGTATCTTAAAACGTATTTAAAGGTGAGTTTTGAGTAGCTCTAATAATTTTCTTTAGATTATATCTTCTTTCTTCCATTGTGCTTCCTTTTTCATCACTGTTTTCTAACATTACTCTTGCACTTTATCACAGTAGGCCAGACTCGGGGATCAGGTTGGGGCAGACGGGCTCACTATATAAATGCAATTAGCTGATGCAATAAATTATATCTGTGACATTATTAAAGCTAATATTCCACATATAAATATGATATATCTTATATTTAAAGGACTTAGTTGTCATTTTATCCATTCATCATTTTTTTGTGTTTACTCAGACCTGAACTCTTCGTCAAAATGAGTTCAAGAGAAACGTTTTGGGTCATCAGTTGCTGCTCATTTCCCCCTTTCAAACTGATGTGAAACATTTCGCTGCTGTGAATTAATTCTTACAAACTGTTTTTATTAAAGATGAAGCATGTTTAGATTAATCAACTGGGATTTTAGACCTTTTCAAATAGTGTCTCCCAGTCAAGTCTTTAATTAAAATCAACGCCCTGTACGTGGTTGTAAAAATAAAACTACATTTGGCCAGTATTACATGGTTTACATTAGTATTGTGACTGTGCCCTAAATATCCACTCAACAATACTGTTTCATAGGAGTTTTTGCTGGTTGAACGCATCCAAACAAACAGTTTTTCACAGTGCCAGGCTATGCTAATGCTAGCATGTTTCCTCTGTTTTGATATGACTCACTAATGGCTCAACTATTAACATGTTTCAGTGTAGTCCAAGTTAATTAAGGGCAGATAAAAATCATAAACTTTAGCTTTAATAACGCTAAAGTGCTACACCTACACAGTATTTAGCAGAAGCTAATCCCACAGCGCTAATTCAACCATGTTGAAACCCACAACATGCGTTGCAAGATAGTGTATCTCCTTAAACAAGATCAAATTTGTTATCCCACACTTCCCTGGATAGTTGTGTTTCATAAAATGATTATTTGCAACAGACTTTTCCCTCTGGTTTCAGTTTTTTCACTGTTGAATATTGCTAATTCTGTTTCTGATTTTGGCTAGTCGACCACAGCTGGCCGAGAGGAAACTGTCTTCACCCACTTCAAAATAAGAGCATGTCTACGTACATCATTCTTAACAGTGGATAACCACAACTTTGACATAATTTTAGACTTTATTCAACCGAAACTTAGCAAAACAACCAATCAAGTTAGCGTTTAAGAATTTAATTGGGAAAATTAATTTAGTGTTAGCTAAGTTTGCAAAAATGCTAAAACGCTAAGTATGAAACTGATAGGACTTGTGCCCACCACTGCAGATAACTGTTTGGATTTGGAGGAAACCGCAACAGCCATTACAGCCGCTGTTTCACTGTGAACAAAGCAATGAGCATGGCCTGCAATGAAGTAATAAAATAAATAAAACATTTTAAAAATTGTCATGAAACCTGCACAGCTTGGTGGAGGAGTGGCTGAGATAAAATCACAAACTATTCCAACAACAGATATCAAGAACTGATACCGATCAGAAACTCCAGCACTGATCATTTGAAAATACTTTGACTGTTTCATGGAGCTGAATACCTGAGATTGGATTGCCACATCCCCCCAAAACTGTCATCACTTTCCAATTAGCTTCACTCCACTTGGTTGATTTTATTACAAATAAACACGATTATTTTAGCTTATTTAATTCTTCACTCCGCAACAACAGATCATCCTGTGTAACCTTAGATTTGGATGCTTTATTGAAACACAGAAACCACGCAGAGCGATTTGTTTCCTTTGAACCGTGGCTTCATGTTGCAACAACAGATCTCTAGGAAAGGAGCAGATGTTTTATCTTTTTTCTGCGCGTTTCATTGACTGGAGGAATATGAAGTGAAGCTTGATCTTCTTGTCTTCTTCTTCCAAAGCAGCAGCCTTTGGTTTGCCATTGTTGGTGTCATTTTCGGTGATCCCAAAACGTGACTTGAACAAGTTCAAAACATGACTTCCTGAGACAGGGTTGGATATTTACTTTGTGCGATGAAAGCCAAACTATTGCTTTCTCACCATGTTAAAGGGCTACATTAGCTAAATATGCACCACTTGCTTGTTAATTGTATTAAAGGCTTTTTTTGTCTATTGATGCTCACAGCAGCACCAGTTTGGTGAGGAGTTCGCCTGACGTTGTTGTCCTGCTGCTTCACGCTGAGTTCAGGATGCCCTGCCTGTTTTATACTTTGCGTAATTTTATAGTGCAACCTCTTGCAGAATGTACAAAGTGGACTAGCTGCTAACTCAGAACCTAGTTTTGTTTGCTAGCTGAATTATTGATTTACTGTGCTGAGATTGTCACCGATTAGCGCTTATCGTCTTCAAAGCAGTGCCGCACTGACATACTAACGGGCCGGAGGAGCCTCCCTGTGTGCTTGACCTGCTGATAACACCAAGATAAATAAAAAAAAAAAAAAAAGAGGCGATAGGCTGCATCTCTGACAGTTTTTTGTATGAAAAGACTGACCGCTGACTGTCACCACTCTGCATGAGATCCACCTGTGATCTGTTTGTGCGTCACACTCTTCTGACTGTAAAATGACTACAATCAACACTGTACTGTAATGACAACACAAACACACTGAATATTAACCTCTGGTCGCAGGAGGTCTGTGATATTTTACTTTACTCTTTTATTATTTTTGTAAATAGCTACTACTTGAGTAGATACTCACGGATCAGAACTGCTGAGCCCAGCGATGGTGGGAGTAGCCATTTTGGTCCAACACTGACTTTTGTCACATCTTTTATACTCCACTGTTGTATTTATTGTGGTCAAAATAATTAAAAATAACTTCAATTCTCTTTAACGATTCTCTTAATGTGTTTTTCTAAACTGTTCCTTATTGTCAAATAAAATGGCTAGATGTTGCATAAATCATATATGTCATTAAAATTTAAATTACAGCGAAAAAATAAATAAAATTGCCAGGTTGATAAAGCTGGGCCTTTCACAATAACAGACTTTACGGCACGATAAATCCTCTTCTCCCAGAAGTTATTGCGATAAACGATAATGTCGTTGAGACAATTTTCAAGCAGTACGACGGTAAAGGAATGATAATGCAGTCACACATTCTCTAAGATGAAAAAACTTAAAATTTCAGTGAACATTTCCAAAATAAACAACAGAACAAACAAATTAAATTGGTTATTAAGTCTCTGTAAACAAAACTGTCCTTCAAAACAAAGTGCTGGTTGAGACCAAAGCACAAAACTGACGACTTTTGTCATCCAGGTTTTGATAGAGGAAAAACAACAAATCATGCAAATAAGATAATTACTGAATTTGTTTTAATTGATCATACAATTAATTGATTTATTATTTATTGTGACAGGCCTAGACAAAGTATACCACTGCTAAAGTTGAAAAAGGGCTTTAAAATTTGAGTTTCATTTTGATGTTGTTACGATTAACCAAATGTTTTTGCTTATTAAGCAGCATTTGCCAGATAAAAATAAATACATGTTTAAATGGAATAAAGAAATCCAGGATTTCAGGACTTATTTATGAACTATGAACAAGTTTATGTACTGAAAATGTCTTTTTCAGTCAATCAAAACTTACTGAACTGTTTTGGGGTGTAAATAAATCTGTTTTCTGAATCTCCAACCGAACCGTAAAACTGGCATAAATACACACATAATTTATAGACATGAAATCAAAATGTTTATTGCATACTTGAATAAATGTTTCTTAGTTAGACGGGGAGTCTTTGTATAAATATCGACCATAGGAAGAGAAAATTGTCTTGTCTGTAGAAGTGAGCACCAGTTCTTCATTAGATCGAGTCCAAACAAAATCTCTTCACCTCACACTGAATGGTTCCTCTTATTTATTCAAAATTGCATTCAAATACTTAAGGAAGTCGTTTCTACTGTGAAAGATCTTCTGGTCTCGATGGGGCTAAAAGAGACGCTGTCATGCGTCTGAACGGACGATAGAAAGACGAAAGGATTTCATAAAGCCGCTCAAAAGGCACGTCAATGTTTTTGCAATAAAAGTCGAGTTTCTTTGTGGAGGAGAAGAAGAGCGAAGTGCTTACCGTGTTTGTTTGGTGTGATGATCCGTGAGTGTCTTTCAGTTGTATAAAACATGTATAAGCATTTGTTTTCTATCACAATATTATTGTACAGGACTGCTTGTATAATTTACAGGTAAAGCATGTATTTTAAACTTTTTTAAAACCCAAACAATAAACTGTGTACATATATACAGAAATGTAGACAGTAATTAGGTTTGCAGTTAAACTCTAATAGCATGACAGGTAGCGGGGTTTAGTATATATATATGTACAGGCTGTATGATGAATCTTTATGAGGGGAAACACTTGAAAATCACCTGATATTAGACTTTGTGCTAAAGATAAGCTCTGCAATGCATTTTTGTGCCTTTTATATCAATGTATGTAATCTAGACAATCTTGAAAAAGCTTGTGTACAACCAAAATGAAAATAAAATGGTTCTGTGGCAAATGGATTGGCTGGAGTGAGATTTTTATTCTTCGTTTTTCCAGGTGATAACGACACGTTGTCTCTGTTTTGTTGTTGTGAAGTTATACTGGGATTATATGACTTGAGCTGTTTGGTATTTTCTGTAAATGTCAGTTGTGTCTCTTGAGCCTGATGTGTCAAAAAGTTACGTACTGTTCCTTTAAAGGAGCTGCTGACATTCTGTGCACTGTAAAACATTTACAGGTGGTTTAACTTGAACATGAGAGTCCAGCTGCTGCCTGGAAAATGCAATTTAAGTCGACAAGAAAATTGTTTTGTTTTAACTCAGAAATTAAAGTTCATGAAGTCGATTTAACAACAAGAGAAAATTTGTCTAAACATTGTTTTTTAAGTTCATTCATCTTGATTTGTGAGTTTTAACTTAATGCTGCAATTTAAACCAAATAATTATTTCACAAAATGCAAGATAAAAAAAACAAACAGCTGTCACCTTGTTAAAGAGCCACATTTCTCTATTATTTTACTCACATTATCAAGTTAAATGAACTACTTATTTTACTTTAGAATAATTTAACTTCTTGTTTCAAACTGCATGAACAAAATTTCTGATCTGATGATGAATTTTATTAAACGTCTCAATAAATTAAACTCAGAAACATTTAAAAACATTTAAATGTTTCTGAGCTTTAAGGATAATGTCCTTAAAGCTTGAGGACATAATCCTCAAGCTTTAAAATAAACATTTTCTTTAATAAAACACAAGAATCGGATCAATGTAACTCATCTCAGGATACAGAAACAAGCCGCTAAGCATTCTGGGAAATAGTTCCCACTCCTTTTTCTTCTTTCAGTTTTTTTTAAAGTGTTAACCTAAAATCTCTAGTTTATTAAACTCTGGGAGGTTTGACAAAATTAATAAAAGTTAACAGAACTTACTGCTGTAAGTTTATTTTCACAAACTCACATTTTGGGTAAAAATCTAAAACCTTGAATTTATTCGACTCAAAGAGTAGACGACAGTTGACGCCACTAAATGCAACTCAAATGTTTTACAGTGTACAAACGGATGTTGCGGTTTATGATGCTTTATCTGACCTTTTTTTTC
The DNA here is from genome assembly GCA_010277015.1 of Poeciliopsis turrubarensis. NCBI lineage: Eukaryota > Metazoa > Chordata > Actinopteri > Cyprinodontiformes > Poeciliidae > Poeciliopsis > Poeciliopsis turrubarensis. The sequence goes on from VMRN01000040.1 coordinate 3,712,572, forward strand.
TGGTCAGAGTTGCTTTGAGTCCAGATTCAAACTGTAGTAAAATCTGGTTTGTCTTTCCCAGGTCTTGTCGCCCACGGAGCAGAACGTCCCGTCTCCGTCCTCTCCGGACTATCGGACAAAAGCTCAGGGTGACGAGATGGAGCACTTCCACATCCTTCCTCAGCTGCAAGCCAAGAGGGCCGACTTTCTCACCGTCATGCTGACCGGCACGCTGCCTCAGCGCAGGAGCTTCGCCACGCCCGACGAAGAGGTACCGGAACCTCTTGGGCCGAAGGACGATGACGTCACCAAGAGCGAGTCCAACAGCGAGGCGAGTCAGAAAAGCACCGAGCGTAGCCAGGATGCTGCGCCTTCAACACTGATGGCGGAGGACCAGAGGGGCCCCAGGGAGCACGCGTCGGCTGCTGATGCAGACCCGGATCTGGAGGACGCGTCCAAAACTCTGGTTCTGTTCTCGCCCGGAGACACTCGCAAGTCTCCCTGCGGCGGGGAAGCTGTCCTGGAGGGGGAGCTGGCCACGCCAAACGCTCTAAATTCTCGTAATGACCGCTTACTGACCGGGGAGGGGATTCAGCCTGAGCTGTCCGAGACGGGCCGCTTGTCCCCGGCCCTCCGCTCAGAACTGAGGCCTTCCACTCCCATTGCTCCGGGGTCACCGCCCTTCACCAAAGTCGAGCGCACTTTCATTCACATCGCAGAGACGTCACACCTCAACGTCATGTCTTCCAACGGTCACTCCGCCAAGGAGAGTGACCGGGAAGTCTTTACCGTCACCAGGGAATCGGCTGCAGACGTTGACAGCCAGGAGCAGGAAGCTGCGTCATTGTTGAAGGAGGCTGGAGAGGAGAGTGTGCCGGACCAAACCAGTACTGAGGCTAAGCAACCAAAAACCGAAAACGGCCCATCAGCCGTCTTTCCCGTGTCCGTGGACTCCTCCTCTAAAGTCACCTCACCGGTTCGTGATCGTAAAGATCCGTCCCAAGAAGCAAAGAAGCAGTTATCTTCCAGCGAGGAAGCGGTGAAGCTTCGCCCTGCTGGGTCAGAACCGTCAGTGGGCTCCAAGCCCAGAATCCGGAGCAGAATCCCGATCCTAATCTCTGAAGAGGACTCGGGCTCAGAGCAGTCCTCTTCCCTGTCGGCCCGGGCTCGGCTTCAGCAGCGCGCCAGGCAGCTGGACCTGGCGCGCCTGCTGGTTCAGAAGCAACAGGGCCGCTGGATGAGGAGGAGGATGCTGTCCGGCACGTCTTCATCGCTGTCATCAGGGGACGACGAGCGCTGGAGGGCTTCGGAGACTTTATCCACCACGGGATCGGAGGAGGACGTGCATGTCTCGGACGAGTCCAGGAGGAGTTCGCGTCTCAAACCGACTGAAGAGCAAAGCTCTAAAGACTGCAGGAGCAAAATCCCTCGACCCGTCACCCCCGTAAAGAGACCGCCAGGGGGCGCTGCTGCTTCTGCCGCCTCTCCGCTCTCTTTGCCAGACGCCAAAAATACAAAAGGAGTTTCATCTGTCATCAACGGGTAAGTCTGTTTTTCTCTGTGGCATTAATATGCAGCACGTTTTAGCTAAAGGTGATTCTAGTACATAATGATAAAACAAACACATTCGCTGAAAAAATAAAGAAAGTAATAATTATAATAATTAAAAACCCGGGTTTTTAAACTGGTTTAAAAAAAAACTTAATGCATTCCTTTAGCATAGTCAGGTTTATTTATGTAGCACTTTAAAAAAAATTGTAGTGGAATAATATGACAATAAAATAACACTTAAATATCACAACATAAAAGTTACTGTTTTCCATCTCAGTTGAATGGCAATACTATAGTTGTGATTTTAGTAAAATTAATTATCAGATCAGAAATTTTGTTCATGCAATTTGAAACAAGAATTTAAATTATTCTAAAGTAAAATAAGTAGATTTTTTAACTTGATATTGTGAGTAAAATGGTGCAGAAATTTGTGCCGTTTTGTTTTTTTCTTGCATATTGTGAAATAATTATTTGATTTAAATTGCAGCATTGAGTTAAAATTGACAATTCAAGATTAATTAACTTAAAAAACGGTTTTTAGAGAACTTGTCTCTTATTGTTAAATCAACTTCATGAACTTTAATTTCTGAGTTGAAACCAAAACAATTTTCTTGATGAATTAAATTACATTTGTGTGAATAACTTAATATGCGCTCATTTCTCCACAGAAGTCAGAAAGCTGGGCTCGCCAGCCAAAAGAAGCCCAAGCCCGTCTCATCTCGGTCCTCCTCCTCCTGTCCTCGTCCATCGGCCGTCTCCGGTTCACATGGCAGCCCACGGATGCCGCTACGCGCCCTGCTGGGAGGCCGCCGCAGCCTTAGCTCCACCCACTGCAGGACTGACAGCCCCTCTCCTCAGAGGACGTGCCCGTCCAGGCAGCCCCTCTCGGTTCGGGCCCCCACTGTCCCCATGCTGCCCCCCAGAACTACAACAACTATGCGTCGCAGCGCCTCCCAGGAAGCCACCGTGCAGACCTCCACAGCCGCTGCGCCTGCCAGGCCCAGGCCGAAACCCGCCGGCGGGGCTAAAGCTAAAGCGAGCACCAGGGAAAAGGCGGTGCCTGCTAGATAATACAGAGGGACTCCGATCCGAGACCTGTTGGTGTATTATCAGACCCCAGTCAAGCTACGCCTCAAAGGTTCTCACAGCGAGAGACTCAAATTCATCTACTGGAAACAGACATTTTATGTTTTTGAAGGACAGCGAACTGAACTGTATTTGGGCTTCCAGTTTCCTGACTGACTGTGGTTCAGGAGCGACGCTGCCACGGTGCTACGGATGCCTCTGCTGCTCCCTGGTTCATCCCTGATTTAACTTGTTCTTCTCCCTCCAGCCGAGAGTCATGGCCCCCGTTTTCAGATATTCTCACATAACACAGTATTCCTAGCTTTCCACAACTATGCTAGTCTTCTGTCGACAATACTCTGCTTGGTTCACATTGCATGGTAAAATATATCACAAATGCATTGAATCTGTACAGGGAAAACTGTATTAAAAGTGACTTAATATAGATCTTCCCATCTTATTTTCCATGAATAAGCCAAATTGGAGTGGATTTAGCGCCGAGTTATGTTGGCATGTCAAAGATTCCCAAATATAATCTGAACTCGCTCTGGCATAAAGAATGGACTCCAAGAGAAAACGCTCCTCCTCATAGTGTGACATTGGGCATGCTTTAAACATTCTATTTTTGAGGGTTTATTTTGTTTATTCTCTAAAATTGTACATAACAGAATCATTTCCATGAAATACATCTTTATTTTTTATCTTGCCAAGCGAATAGTAAACCTGAGTCTTTAACCTTGTGTTCCAGTGTTTCGGTAATAGGCCTCTTTTTTTTTTTTTTTCCTTCTTCTCTTGATCGCATGAGAAAAACAGGGTTTAACCATGAGAGGACGTTATTCCTGCTTAGATTTGGTGCAAACTTGTGCTGAATGTTGGCGCCTGTGTTAGTCTGGGGTTGCAGGGCACTGAGCTGTGAAGTAAAGTCTTGGTAATGTGGAGCCGTGTCCTGTCATTCTTTATTTTACGGGTTTTACACACACAAACGGAGGCGAACTGGAAAATCACAGAACTGCTGGTGCCCCATTTCTTATGTCACCTTCCTAATCTACTGTTTCATACCGTTACATATTACGCATAATAAAAATAGGAGTAAGTTTCCGCCTAAGCAAGTTTTTTTTAGATTTACAAAAAAAATAAAAAATTCTGAGTTTGAAAAGTCAAAAATATTCTCGGAATAAACTGAGAAATTTTGAGATTAATCTTAGAAAATTTATGGAGATTCTGAAATGAAGTTTTTCCTAGAAAATTTGCAACTTACAAAATTCTCGGTTTTGCTTCTCAACCTAAGATCATTAAATGCTGTTAAAGGTGATCGGAGAGCTTCTGTTCATTATTGCCAGTGTGTGTGATATGCTGTAGCATATATTTATAATATTTGCCTCACGCTTTTAAAACTTTGCTTATTTACTCTCAGCTGAAAATGTTTGAAAAACTAACAAAATACTTTTTCAATGTGCTTGGAGGAGCAGTGAAGCAGTGAGAGCTGCAGTTTAGGGTCATGTCCACTAGAGGCCGCTGCAGCAGCTATAAAGCTGTCCTGTAAAAAAACTAATTTTTCTAACCCTAACATCTTTTGCATAGAACAAACAAGAAAAGAATTGTACACACACACACACACACACACACACACACACACACACACACACACATATATAAGAGTCATAGTATGGTATAAATTTTAAGAAATTAGGTTTCTATATTTCCACCCATTCCAAAAAAGGGCTCAGCTGCCTATTGGACTAAGCAAACCACGTGACTAGATAAAATCAACTTCGTTTGACTATCGTTGCTCAGTTTTAGCTTAATGTGACTTATTTGCGTAAATTTATCGCTTGGAAACAACATAATTCATTGGTAATTCCCATCTTATCCAGTGATTATTGGTAATATGGTGTATAAAAATAACAAAGGTTTGGAACCGTGTGTTAAAGTGCGGCGAGTCAGAATGACTTGTTTTCCTCACCGGTTATGTGGTATCGCTTCTCGGCTTTTTGGCTCAGATCAGTGTGTAGTTTCTGTTCTTATCAGTTTAATATCTGATATATCTCCACTGGGGACTGAATATTAAATTCATTTTTGGATCAGGGAGCTGGAATAAGAGCTTGCTCTGTCCACTCCGTGCATCATCCTGGTATTGCAGTGTCTCCAGGAGTGGTGCGTTCTCACATACGTGTGAAATAATAAATTTGATTGAAGTTACTCAGTAAGTGTTTAAAACGTCAAATTAATAGTGATTTCATAATTTCAAGAAATTTTGTGAAGATGTACTGCGAAAGCATGCATGAGAAAGAAGCAGTAAGAGCTGCAGTTTGGTCTGGTGTCCGCTAGGGGCTGCTGCAGCAGTTGTTTAAAAGTAAATGAGACCAGTCAGGATGGAAATATTACACCATTTCCCGGAGTGGTGCAATTTCATTTAATGTTACCCTTGAAAGGGTATTTGAAGCTCCGTATATGCGCATTCTTAGATAATTTTGTGGAGATCCTTGAAAAGTTCCAAACATTTTGTGAAATAAATTTGTAGATTAAATTAAAACAGGATTTGATGCCATTTTCTTCTCTAGGACACCAGTTTCTGCACTTTTTGGCTTCAGATCCACAACATACCAGAAGTTTAATATTTCAATATGCAAACATTTCTACAAAATCAGTTGAAACGTCAGCAGCCAGTATGTTACATGTAACTATAGAGGAGTCTTGATGTCCACAAAATTGATTGCATAAACATATGATAAATATTGGGGGTATTGTAGATAAGAAAGAAATATTATTTTTGGCAGGTTAAATTTCTGGAAAAATAATCAGAAATTTTCAGATTAATTTCACATATTTACAAGAAACAAAAAATCTGGGTAGTCTCTGAATACTCTCCATGATTAAGAGAAGCACTACTTCAGCATGTTTTTACTCGAGCAAGTAGCAGCAAATTACTCAAATAACAAAATGGTGTACGTATTAGAAGAACAGGGTAAAACCGTGGAAATACTGTTGATTTGCAAATAGTACAGCAGGTTAATCTTTGTTTAAAACAAACTTAATCTTCATTCAAGTAACTAGACACAGGCGAATTTACTTTAAATGCTTCAGTAAACGTAAATTAACTTCCAGTTTTATCCAGATATTTTCAGGGAGACGTCTGTATATAATTTTCAGTTGAAATAATTTTAAAAAATGTCTGCCGTTTCTCTTCATAATAGAATATTTGAAGGACGTGATGAGCTTCCGTTGGCTGCAGTTACATGTAATGGCCAATAGGGGGAGGTCGCCACCCCTGTTCATTCCAAACCAAAATGTTTTATTTGCGTTTCTCCTCAAGTTCAGCAGATTTAACCTTACAGAACCATTCAAATGAGCCACTTATTGGATGAGCTGAACCAGGAAAACCTCTAAAACACGCAGGATCCTGGCGTTTGAAGGCAACCTGCTGTTTCTGTTCTGGGAAAGTCTCATTTACCTTTAGAGGTCTTTGACTCCAATATAGTTGAAAGTTAAACTGTAATTAAATCTATGGGGAATTGAAATTCTAATTAATTTTTAATTTAAAAGAATTAAAATCATTAGAAATTATGCAACATGCATTTTCCACCACATCTTTTCCTGCCACTTAGCTTTTCCACCACCGTCTTAGTCTCATATAATAAAACTGAATTGTGATGTTTAATTTGCCACAATCATTGAAATAAACGGCAAAAATAATTAGAAACTCTTCAAATGCAGTGAGTTTGGTGATAATGCCATTTACTGAGATGAACCTGTTGGTACAGAAAAATAAATACATGCCATTTGTTTTTTCAGTGCACATAAAAATGCAAGAAGTTTGCTCGTTTCATCTGAAAAAAAGTTACAATGTTTTGTTTTTTTTTCCCTCAAATACTTCAACACACAAGACATCAATGTAAACATGCTTTTATGCGAAAATGCTAATTTGTTTTGATTCTACACATTTTTGCTTTTGTACGCAAGTATAAAAATAAAACTCGGGTCATGATGCAATCAAACAGCTGATGCATTGCACTGGTTAAGCATCACATTTCAACATGTAAAATGTCTAATGATACAATTTCTCTTTTTTTATACATATGCTATAAAACTGTGCCGAGTTGTCTATGCTACTCCAAATGTTGGATTTTCAAAGTTCCCGGCCTGGTCTTCAGGAATGTCGCTCTCAGCAAAATCCTCTGGGTCGAGGTCCGCCTCAAACATCCGCTGCAACAACGCGTCCACCGTCCGGTATCCTGCAAGATAATTAAACAACCCACTGGTCAACAAACTTTTCAGTCACCTGAAAAAACAAAACAAACATACATAAGTGTGGCCACATAGTAAATTAGTGGATAGGATGACATTGTGATCAAGGTACCGTTAAAAGAGCATTATTATTTATTTTCCAGGCACATTGTTTTATAAAATTGCACCATCAATTTCATATTGATGGTGCAATTTTAGCTTCAGTTGTAATGAAAATGCTGTATATATGAAATATGACTTAAGAAATTTGACTTAGATATTCAAAGCCTTGAAATTGTCTGTCTCCTTAAAAACTCCTGCTCTTTCAGAAACTCCACTTCAAACATATCAAGGTATTTTACGCTTCTTCTAGCAAACAATGAATGAATCAGATGCTGCACAACTGAAAAACACCAAACTTTCAAAAGCAGAAAGGAATGAAACTCATTGAAAAGTAATACTGCTTTGTAGACTTACTTTTGGAAGCAACTTTAAATAGTAGCGAAGGCAGGTTTGCTGTGGGTGTCTGTCCAGATCCTAAGTCGTTGTCACTGGTTTCCATGGCGTTGACCAAATTGTCCTCCAGTTTCTCCCTGGTGAAAGGTAGAGATATAAAAGCACAACTCACATACAGCCCTCCCACCCTCATCCTCAACAAAAGTAATCTGCAAAGAGTGTGCACAATAAATCACAATCCATTAATCCAGTGATACAGATAGAACCAAGCGCCTCCTTCATGGCTTCAGTGTTGCGTCCAAATCATGCTAGCATACTAAGACCAAGGTGACATTACTGTGCCACGGCGAGCTCCAGTTCCTCAATCTTCCGCTCCAGAGATGTTTGCAGATCACCTTTGCCCAGAGAGTACTCCACAAAGAACGCCTCGAGAACAAACGCCACAAAGATACTGACAAACAGGAGAGAGTGAGACATGATTAACATACAAAGTACTGGGGAGACAAAATGGATACGTAGGAATGTGTTTTAGTGGAAATTGCAGGACAAAAAAAAAAAACAAGACTTACATTCAGAATAAACTGAAACATTTAGTTTGATTAATTACCAATAATCTGATAACCAATAAATTTGGGTTTAAAATCCAGTTAAACTTTATTTGTATCATCTACATTAAGGAATTATTCAACCCACTCTGTAATTTTGATTTACTGGAATATTTCAAAACTGGTCATGTGTTTGCAAATAACATATGAAGATAAATAAAACTATCATAATATTGTGAGAATTCAAAAGTCTCCACCAATTCTTACTTTCACCGACTACCGAAGCATCAAATTGAATGAACCTGGAATATAATTTGTTGTAAAACCACCAATTTGCAATCAAAAGTGTTCTTAGTTTTATGACAGCACACCTCAAATGGCTAGAATGCTGACTGTAATGTTGAATTGCATTCTAAAAATTAATTAGTAAATCTGACTAAAAGGTGAGTTTTTACATGCTCTCCCTATAAATCAACGCTTGGCGTTACTCTTTGGTAATAACGTCACATGTTGCTGCCGACACTGGCCAACATTAATTTCAGTAACTGTGTTCAGACATGAAAATTATTTGTTTTTGTAGCTGGAGATGATGCGGACGAGTGGGGCTGGTAACAACTGGTCATACTTGATGATGATGATCACAACCATGACGTGGAAGAGGACGAAGAAGATCAGGGCTGCTTTATGAGTGACTGTGGCAAAACCGGTGCCGAGCAGTGGGATCCGATTAAGGAAAGAAAATGGATTTAAACATAAAATCTAAATTACAGATAATTGAAATATTTTAAAAAGTGAGGGACTTTGGAAAGGATATCATGCCATTGGTTGACAACAGTGAGCTCCAACAGCAGGATGAAGGAGGAAACCACATTATTGAAATTATTTTTGCAGTAGTTGAGTTGTGCAAATGTGCTGCCTTTCAGTAACACGTTTCCACAGTATGCCTTCTCGGGGTTGCTGATGTCTTCGTAGAACTTCACTTTGTTTTTGAACAACTCCATCCCCACCATGGCAAAGACGTAATACACCACCTGAGGAAAAACAAAACAAAAACATGTACAATTCAGCCTAAAATGTCTTTACAAATAATACATTAGTTTCAAATAGATCATGGGTTGCCAAATAATAAACTGTTTTAACTTTGGAGAGCCAGTAGTCTTTATGGTATTGACACTTTGCAAGGCGCCATGAAGGAGGTCGGAAGTGAGGGGAGGGAGTTTTGAACACAGCGACTGAAATGGTTTTCCAAACTTGTTTTTGCCAGTTTATTCGTAGCTTCTTCTAGTTCGAGTCGAGCTAATTTGTCTGTGAATGTCACACACCAGGTTGGGGCTCACAGACGGCGGTATTTAGAAACCGCTAGCTTAGAAACCGCTAGCTTAGAAACCGCTAGCTT
>VMRN01000040.1:3721797-3763624 GCA_010277015.1 Poeciliopsis turrubarensis
CGCTAGCTTAGAAACCGCTAGCTTAGAAACCGCTAGCTTAGAAACCGATCCGAACCGCCTCCCTCCTGACGCGTTGATCAAATTACCGACTTTGTCTGAATTCACACTTCACGATTTATATCACTATGTCATAAACAATGTTTCCCCTTACACTGGAGCAGCATTAAAAACGTACAAAAGACGAGATGTTAAGTTTTTTCCCTTACATGCTAGGCTACATGACGGCGCGGCACAGTCTCCATGGTTACCAACGGTTAGACACGCACCTGCTCCATAAAGCAAAATTTGATATCTTTCTAATCATACTTACTAATAAAGTATATCAATGTTAGTGGTTTTACTTTGTAATAAATGTGCTGCCAGTTCTTATCGACGGCTGCCAGTCGTTATGATTAACGGTGAATGATTATCTAAAAGTCAGAAAATAGAATGACATGTTTGGTTTCTGTCCTTGTTCGTTTAATGCGGCCGACCGCGCAGCATCCTGTGACCATTTTTAAAGTGAAATCTACTAAACTGAAGCAATATTCGGTTACATTTGTCTGTTTTTAGAGCAGCTTTAAAGGAGCCATTGGTGGTTTTGACATCCGTCATGGCGGAGTGGGCGGAGTTCCGGACAATGTGACGTCACATTTTTACAGAACAATCGGTTTTCTCCCATGGAGGAATTTAATTAACAGTACATGCATATCTTTTTTGTTGTTATAAAAAAGAGAAGATAATTTTTGTGACAGAAGGAAAATGCTTATTTTGTTTCACAAAGCAGCTGACTTCTCAGGATGTGTTCATGTTCATCAGAGAAACAACCTGGGAAAAAAAAGAAATCTGTGGCTGGATTTTGCAAATAGCACTCTGCAGAGCCCACACATCCTGGACACAATTTAGACTTAACTTTGGGTTCCCACTACAGAGATGTAGATATTAAAAAATGATCACATGGTGTTGAGAAAATGACTTGTGGAAGGGCAGCAGATAATTTGAAGTTGGACATTTTCACAGATTTTTATCCAGACATTGACAGACAGGAGACACGAAAGTGAGTTTAACTGCTACTTACGAGAATGAGCTGTCCAAATGTAAGAATCGCAGGACCAATTCTAATCAGTGTGTTGATGATCGCACGAAACCTAAAGACAAATGCATTTCTTTGTTAGCTTAGCCGCATGAACGGACGCTACTTAGAACACAGAAATCAACTCGCATGATAAAATGACAACACAAAGCAAGGTGATCAGTCGTTGGGGAAAAATAGCAAAGGATGCTGTAGGGATCAAACTATAAACTACTCTGAGGTTTGTTTTGATTTTACAGTCAGCTCATCTGACTTTTATTGAACACAAATACACCTACCAATCAATGGCTGATTGGTAAATAACTGATCCACAACCAGATAGAGATTTATGAGTGAGAATATAAGACATTTAAAACCTCTTGATGCTGTCCACAACCCGGATCAATCTGAGGACTCGTAGGATGAAGACAATGTCCAGAACCTGCCGGCTGGTGTATCCGCCCGCTGCATCAAAACAGAATATATTGGATTACATTAATGAGCCATAAGTAAATGAGATCATTAAGACGTTCCCTCTTTAGTGAGATATATACATCTTGTGTTGTGCCATCATAGCTCAATCATTTGTTAAACGGTAATAGATAATAAAAAACTTTATATCGCATCAGACAGCGATAAAATGAGGAGCAGCAGCAAATGAGTTTTTATTATCTTTTATTAAATCATAAAATCCTAACAGTGTCAGAAGGGACTTTTAAGATCCACTGTAGGAACTTTAAAAATGTTTTTAGTACGCAAAGCGACAATTAAGAGACTGAATTATGGATGTCTTTAAAAAAAATTCAAAAGAGATAAAAATTTGTCATAATGTCCAAGATTCACCAGTTTGTATTTTTTTACCCAACAACAAAGAGTTCAGTTTAAAAAAAAATTACAAGTGAAACAATTTGTGTAAAATAAAAATCCGCTTTTGTAACGCAAGTTTTTCTTGTTCAAGCAAAACATGAAAGATGAACTCAGTGTAATAAATCAGGCGGAAAAGCAGCTCTTACATGACTTTAAGGCGGAGTTGATGATTGTGGCAATAAGAGCAGAAATGACCACGATGGTGTCAAACCTGGAGACAAAAAGCCGTTTTCAGTTAGCAGATATTGATAAGCTGAGCTACAGACACATAATAAGAACATATTAAAAGAACTGGACAGAGAACATCACTAAGACATGCAAGTAACTGATTTTACAACCATCTTTTACTCCAGCAGGAACTCTACAATGTTAAAAAAAAATAAGACTTTTCTTTTGTTAGGTGTCCAACTTTCACACAAATGAGTGAATTTTTTTCCCCCTCAGACTGAGACGCTGTTCTCCATCCACTTCTTATAATTCATTCAAAGCATCCAAACTCCGCATTGCAAACGTCTGTGGTGGGAGGCGTGCAGCTGCATTTCTGCTCAGCAGGGCTGCAGGCAACTGAATAAGATGTGATGAAACTAAAAGAAAATACTTGGAGCAGCTGCAGCAAGAAAGGTGTGAAGCAGTGGGGTCTAAAGTCATCATGTGGGCCAAAAATATTAGTAAAACCACAAAAAGATTACAGTATTTTTTCCCCCATTCAACAAAAACCATTTTAAAATGCTTGCTTTATAAAGTAAAGTTTAATAAATTATGTAAAAGTAACTTTGGGTTCTCTAAAGTATATTTCTAAGTAGAAGTGAGTTGATAAATGTGAATATTTTTATAATGAATTTAAAGAAAAACCAAAAAGTACACTTGTTGAAAGATGATTAATTTGTGTTGCATGTAATATGTAATCAGGCAGCAAATGAGTTGATAACATGCATTTATCTTTAAGTAAAGAAAAAAGTCTTCATCTCTATCAACCCCTCAGTCATTTTTAACTTAAGATTAATTTTAAATATTTGCATCTGATTGTAGGACCTGAGCTTTTCATAAGATGTGGGAATTATATCTTCACTAAATTTTACTATATTACTGAATTATGTAGCCAGTGTAGGAACTGAAAGGAAACTTGATATCCTTGGCCACCAAAACTGAAACATTAAAAATAAAAACATTGCTCAGACCCAAACTACAAACTGAGTAATTTACATCCTCTTAAACAAAAAGTGTAATTTATTTACACAAAGTATAAAAATAAAATCTTAACAGAATGAGGTAATGTTCATCTAGTGAAAGAAACCTATTTTGTACCTACTTACAAAGTAAAAGAATAAATTTTATATGAATTTCCTCAAACTGGTTTAGTTCACATTCAAACATTTTGGAGCTGAATATTCAAACTATACAATCTCATGTATCAATAATCTAATTTGTTTTTTTAATCATCATTATTATTATTATGTAAACATTGTTTAATTTCTTACATCCAGCTGGGTCAGGCGAAAGACTCTCAAAGATCTTCTCTGAAAAAGAGGGCGTTCTCGAAACTAAAAGCCAACAAATCAGAAAAAAAACCCAAAATGCTGCAGCGCTGCAGTAACAAAGCAGGCTGTTTGCATTCACTTTTACAAATATACACAGACAGAAGTCTGAAGGTAAAAAAAAACAAAAAAAAACAGCAATAATCCTCTTTGTTTCATGAAGCAACTCGGAAGTTTTTAAACTTTCAGACTCCCAAACGAGTAAAACTTCTGCTGAAAGCATCAAAGAGTTGCTCCAAGCGCTTCTGGATGCGCGATGCGAAAAGCAGCCGATCATAAGAGCGGAGACGTGTCACATACCTGGTGCTTATAATCTGGGATGTGGAAAGGCTGCGTGAAATGGATGCAACACGGCTAATTGATTATGACATTTTTTTAATCAAGCGAAAAGACAAAAAGAACTTAAAGCAACCAGACATTGTTTTGGGTTCTTCTGATCCATCTGTCAATGAAATGTCGCTTTGTGTTTTTTTTTTACATCAAAAGGATAAAAACTAACAGAAATGAAAGCAGTTACATAGCTTCATATTTAAGCCTTGATGGGGAGAAAAATCAGTAAATAATAAGCGACAATCTTTGTCTCTAAAATGAAATATGTGGGATTACTTACTGAACCAGCAAAGAGCAGACAAGTTTGTTGAATGAAATAAATAAAATCCAATAAGAAAAAAGCAGAACCACATGAGTTAGTCGCAGTTATGGCTTCATAACTGCTGAAATTTTACCATTTAAAAGTTTAAAATATCTTTAAAGTGGTGCTTTAAAAAAAGAGAGAAAGTGTTTCTGGACATAAAGGACGATAAGGAATCGTTGCTCCTCCCCCGCCTGTTGCTGAAGGAAAGCCGTTACATTTTTTATTCAATTTGCTAAATATTTTAGGTAAATAAAAAAAAAATGTGAACAGTAACGTGGAAACTAAAACTTATCCAAGTTGTTAGTTTTAATCAGGCTTCCTCTGTTTAAAAACTAAATAAATACATGACATTTATCACCAAAATATTTTCAGCAGCAGTAGGAATAAGATTTTTATTCTTGATTCAGATCATTAGCATTTTAACGCGATTGTTTTTGTTTAAATGTGTGACGACTTTGCCATATTTTTACCGTTAACAGCATAGAAAATCAGCAGCGGCCAACGAGAATATCTTTTTATTGTTTGTGCTGTAAAGAACCGGTAACAAAAACAACAGGAGGAGAGAATAAAGCATGAAACTTTATGTGTTGGTGGTTTTGATCTCGTTCTCACCAGTTCCAGAAGCTGTGCTTGGAGAAGAAGGCTCTGGGCTCAAACACATAGAGTTTCAACAGGATCTCCAGAACGTAGAGCGCCAGAAAAACCCACTCCGAGTTGGAGATGAGCGGGTTCTCCTCGTCCAGGCCGATAAACACGGCATTCACCAGGATGATCAGGTCGAAGGTGATGACAAAGCCTCTGAAGTTGAGGGAATAATGCAGTCGATATTCTGCTTGTTTCTGTGGTTTTTTTTGTGCGATAAGCGGCCGTGCAGAGCTCACCGGTGTTGGACCACTCTGCAGAGCAAGCGGCTCAGCTTCGACTCGTAGAACCTGGGGATCAGACTCTGAAGTGGGTGCGGCCTCGACTTCAGCGTAATTACTTCGATGTTCAGGAGATCGGCCAGCTGGACAAAAGCCACCTTACCTAACCATCAACCACCCGGAAAAAAGGAAGAGAATTGAATAATTTAAGGTTTAATTAGTACAAAAACTGAATTTCATCTGTAATATTCGTATAAAAATGTTTTACTTGTGTCAACAAGAAGAATCTACCTGGATATTTAAGCAACATTTTCACATTTCAGGGAGCAACATGTGTTTATCTTTGCACCAGTCTTGTGTTGATACAATCATGTCATTTTAAAACAAATGCAGCTACAAACTATTCAACTTGTGCAGGAAATCAAGATGAACGTGGACAGAGGTTTGAAAATATGGATGAACCTATAATTCATCCATATTATAGGTGGATGAATTATAGGTTCATCCACCTATAATAATAGGTTATAAGTATCCAGCTTTTAAGCTGGATACTCAGCTTATAAGTATCCAGCTGAACCCAGCCCGTTACCTAGCAACCCTGGCTGGCTTCCCAAGCAGGTCAGCTGATTTCACCTCTGTACAACGGCTGCTGGAACCGTTTTGTTGTTGACGAACCATCCAGAAACCACTTGTTGGTTGTGCAGAAGGCCCTACTTCTGCTTTTCGAAGATGTAGAGTTGTATTGTTGCAACCATTTTAATGTGAGAGTATAAGAGTCGAGTTGAAAGCCAAGGCCAGAAGCAACTTATTGGGATTTAAAGTGACAAGACACCATAAACCAACTCATTCTGAAGGAGCTCGAAAAGGAAGAACTGGCGAGATTAAACTTTCATCGTCTAGGAATGATTTTGTACAAAAATTTAATGAACTCATTTTGCATATCCTATAGAAATATCCTCCCCTGTTCAAGGAAGCATAACAGGTGATCTTGAAAGGCCAGGAATCTGCTGCAGTAACTCTGCCTGGTTTCTCACAGTAAAGATCTTTATTCTCTGATTGCGACAGATGATGAACTGGCAGTTTGTCCATTTCTCACTCTGAGCCGCCACAAACAGCTGCCACGACCTCAGAGCCAGATGTTTCATCAAAAAAAATCTAAATAATGAAAAAAAGACTTCGGTCAAGACAGTCAATTGCATGTTGTGTAACCTTGTAAAAGTAATAAAAAGCGTAAAGCACTAAATTACACTAGTTTAGTCTAATAACAACCAGCCTTAATATATATACATTTCTTTTTTAACTATATATAATCTTCATTACTTCCTACATGATGCATTAAGAACCACTGAGTTTCTTTTTGCGTTTGATTTATCAACAGATAAGAGCTTTTTAATGAGAATCATAAATTCACATGTTAATTTATCAAGATGACAAACAATTACGTTAAAGATGCCGCATGCAGTAAAATCTTAGAGCCGAGTCAGACCATGTTTTCACCACAACTGGCCACTTAAGGTGATTTTACCATTACAAAATGAAAACAAATATGTCCGCCTGAAACCGCTGGTTCTGTCTGGACCAACAGCACAGAACTGATACGAGCAGAACTGGATGATCACGCAGTTTGACTTCCTTTATCTGAAGGAACGGTGTGAAGAAAATGAGTCGGCAAACCTTCGCTGTGAGGAGCAGCATCATGACCGGCGGAGGGGAGAGAGCCAAAACATTTGCTCAACTCAGAGTAGCACTACTTCAGGACATTTTTACTCAAGTAAGAGTAAAATGTAGCAACCCAAGAAATCACTCGAGTGAGAAAGTATTTGGTAAAGAGTCTCCTCAATCTAACAATTGTCATAATTTAAAAATTGCGACAGACCAAAACATCCAATTATGTAGAAATGTTGCATCTTAAAGAGCAAAATTAAAACAATTTATATAAATAACATAATTGCAAAGTAAGTGAGGAGGTCAGTTGAAGTCCAGACTGAAAACTCATCCAAAAAGGAAAAAGTTAAAACCTCATTCATTCAGGTTTTTGAGAAGTTGCTGCAACTTTCACAAAGTATATCTTGGTTTCCAATCATATTATTATTTCTTTGGTATTTTACTCATTGATCAATAAATAAAATGATTATTTCATTAATAGAGAAACTTTATTTATCCATCTATTATGATGTAATGATTGTGAAGCACTTTGGCCAACAGAGGTTGTTTAAAATATGCTTTATAAATAAACTTTAACTGGACTTAAAGTTACTTGGTGTGTAGCGTATCCAGATATTTTACTCAAGAGTAGCGATACGTCATGATAAAATTACTCAACTAAAAGTAAAAATACTCCTACAGGTAATTGTAACTAGTTACTCTGATCATGACTGGCATCATTTTTTAAGGCATCAATACGTTTATTCCAGTTAAATATAATTTATATTGGTTTTGTCCACGCAGTGAACGTCTCGTCTGTCCCACATTGAGTTTATTTCTGTAAAACCTTCATGTTTCGGCGTTGATGACCCTGCAGTTCGGCCCGGTTCCGACCCACCTATGAAGCCTTGGTTGCCGTCGTCGCAGACTCTCCACAGCAGCTCTCTGTGGGCGCTGCTGATGTCGGGTCGCGCCTGTTGGACCAGTTTGCTCCAGTTTTCATGGCTCACCACAGGAGGGCCGCCATCTTCCCTCTGCTCCTGCAGGACGCCGAACGCTCGCGCCATCTTGTGCCGTTTGGCCCTCACCAGCTGCCGTATCTCCTCCTGTTTTAAAGGCAACAGAGCAGCTTGGACCTTCATTCTGGGTCAGAAGGCGCTTCAATAAGGTAATAAAGTACATTCATGCGTTTAGGTTTTTTAAAGTTTTACATCTCCCTCTACTGACCCTTTGCAGCTACGTCACTAACCCTGACGAAAACATTACAAAGGGATAATAAAGCTGACAATACAAGAACGTATACAACTGTCACAGGACTAGTTCTATGACAAAATGTATTTCACATTTCTGCATGAATCAGTCTGCACCTTCAGGTGTTTTTTGTAGTTGTTGAACACAACAGCCAGGAAGACGGACATGAAGATGTACGTGTTGACGAGGATGTACAGGATGAAGAACAGGGCGAAAATAGAGTTGGCGTTGTAGGCGGGCATCCTGCAAACGAGAAGCGGACGGTTTTTATCGCAAATAACGTTTACAAGAGACGGAGTCAAAAATGCAAAGTCACAGTTCAGTTCCTTCCTTCTGTATATGTGAACAGACAGAAACAGATCATGTGGTTTTAGTGTCACAGTAAATTACAGTAGAACTTTTAGCCCAATGCAAGAGCTGGGTAGTAACTAGTTACATTCACTAGAGTAACTTAGTAGTATTCTTACTGCGCTGTACTTTTTACTTGAGTAATTTTATTATGAAGTATTTCTCCTCCTACCAGAGTAAAATTTCTGAATTTTCTACCCACTGAATGAAAAACAAACATGTTTCAACCAAAAGTTCACCAGACACAGACCTGCAGGGTTAAAGTTTTTTTATTTAAAGAAACCGATTTGTAAAAATTATATTTTGCCTGATTTTGTTTTTAAATTACTTTCATTTCTGTCTATAAAATACCAAAATTTCCTCTTAAGTTTATATTTTGGTCAATCAGATGATGTGATTGATAATTTGATCAGTTACTCTGTACTTAAGTAAACTTTTTATCAAATACTGTTTTACTCTGAGTAATTTTTTTTTATTGCTGCTTTTTACTTTAATTTGAGTAAAAATATGTTGAGTCAGTGATTCTCTGACTTCAGTACAATTTATCAACGCAAACAGAGAAGAAGGATGGTTGATTATTATTAGTTTGTTTTTTATTTTTACTTAAATTAATATAATTTTCCTCCAACAGAGTTTAATAACTAAGAGTTTTGGCCCATAAAATAGTTTTGACAACTCAAGGTTGCGTTTATGCACAACCTTTGTTATATTAGAACTATTTGAAAACAATAGAAAAAGTTTTAATTAAAGCTAAAGAGAGCAAGCGGTAGGTTTCACAGATGTGAACGGTTCCCTTACATGACATCAGGACTGTTGGCTGTGGTGACCAGAACGTAAAGCTCAAAGACGATCTCCAGGTAGTTGGTGAAATACGAAGCTCCTTCTATGGTCTTCAAGCCTCTGCAGACAATTTATATATTCATCAATTGAGTTGAAGAAAACGCTCTCCTGAATGTCACCAAGTAAAATTATTTCATGTCGGATCACAAAATGTTCCCAAAAAGTAAAAGAAAAAACAACATGTAGAAATCTCTCATTTAACCATCAGGATCTGTTTTGGATGAGATGTAAATTATTTTTTCACTGAAAGAAACTAATATTGTAGAGGTGTGAAGATTTCTTTCTCGTCAAAGTAAAGTCTGTCTAACCGGCGAACAAAAACAAAACCACGTCAGAAACCAAAAACACGTAAAAAGCTGCGTGTTTTTGCCCCTCTGAGATCCGCCTGACTATTTCTGGTAAATTGAGTTTGAGCTCTTACTTTGAAGATGCAAACTTCTTCTTATATCTGTGTTTGCGTGAGGTTGGAAGTGGTTGAGACTCTGTCCACTAGTGAAAACTGTTGGTCAGGAAGCCTGAAAATGCCCAGTTAAATGAAGCCTCCTCAGCTTTTAACGCATGTTGAGATCAGCAACATTCTGGCTACTTGCTTGTCACAAAAAAGAAACGCTGGCAGACAAAACATGAATGTTCTGTAAACGTCCGAAAGGTTACCTGCTGAAGTTAGCGTCTGCTAACTGACCTGCTCTGAACCTCTAGTTTCCTCTTTACACAATCCTTGAGATAAATCAAACCTAAAGTCCCTCTTTGCATCTCTTACTGACTTCTGTGCGAAAACACAAACATAGATGGAGGCGTCGTACCGTTTGCTCAGCAGCTTGAGGGCCATGAGGGAGAAGATGAGGACACTGAATATGAAGAGGACGAAGACAGAGGAGACCTCAGGAAGGGCGTTCCGGATGCTCCTGAACGCCCTGCGGAGCTGAACGCAAAAACAATCAATCAATCAATCAAGTTTATTTGTTCAGCACATTTCAGCAACCAGGCTGTTCAAAGGACTTTACGTCAATTCATATTTCATTGATTGTGTTTCAAAAGCAACTTTAAACAGATGAGTTTTTCGTCAGAATTTAAAGGAAGTTGTTTCGTTTTGCAGTTTTCTGGACGTTTGTTCCATATGAACTTCCTGGTTTTAGTCAGAACTCCAGCAGCAGCGTTCTGGACCCTCACACTTGTGAGGAGACTAATGCGGTAATCAATGCGACTTTTAGCGCCACAATTTCAACTCATCACCCAGTAAAATTGAATTACAAATGGAGGGATTTCTCACCAATTTGATGGGCGTTTGAACCATGAATTTGATCACGTTTCTCTCCTGAAGCGGAGGCCAAAGCTGCGTTCGGGCTCTTACCTGCCGCCCTTCTGTGACGTTGATCAACAGGAGCGGACGCAGCACTCGAGACCAGCGAACGCTGTTCAGGTTAGCAGCTTTCAGCACGCCGTAGATGATCATGTCAATCAACGTGAGCTGGACGACAGAGAGGAAAATATGCATTTATGCAGAGACACTCAGGCCATGACTGCAAGATGAGGCTCATTTTCAGATTGGACAAACATACTTTTGTCCAAACCCACATTTCTGTTTTATACAATATGTAGTTTTTTTTTTCCTGGTTTGATAAAATATTCTAATTTTTTATGTCATTTTTTCTATTAACTGAGCAGAAAATCTTCACAATTAACAGAAATAAACTCTTTCAAACATCCATCTGTGTGTGATTAACCTGTATAACGTGATTCAAGTAATAAAATTCCTAACATTTATACTTTTCAATAATTTTCTTCCAAGCTAAATGATCTGTGGATATTGTAGATTTCATGCAGACTTCTAAATTAGTCTAGGAATCCATTGTTTTTTATTTAATCAGAATAAAAATAACCTGTAATAAGTTTTACCATCTTAACAATAAATAAATAATCCGATTTAATAAGCCTTTGAGTTCAATGACAATTATTTCCTGTTCAACTTCTCTTCTTTTGTAACCATCAGTTGGCTGATTAGATTGGTAATCGAATAAAAATGGTTTCCTTTTACAGATTCTTATTCAATAATTTCATACAATATTAGAATACATGAAAATGTGCATACAAATAATTAAATTTCTTTTTTGTACAAGAAACTGAACATGCAATAACAACAAAAAGATTATTCTGCAGCTGAAATATTTCTAGCATATGGGAAAAATGATTAAATAACATAAGATGCTTATTAGGATATTTTCAAAACCCCCCTTTGAGGAGTTTGGGGGTAAAACATATTTACAAAGTTGTTTTGTTTTTCTTAAATGTAAAATTTATAAAACATTTTTAATCCAGTTTTGTTTTAATTATTGTTCTGCGCATGTTTTTCTTTCATCACGTGGCATTTTTCAGTCTGATGCTCCAGTTAGCAATTAATCGATACTAAATTACAATTAATTGTTTCAGCTCAAAACATTCTGAAATTAAGAATTTGTTGCATTTTTTTTTATGCCAACGTCTGATCACTCTGCACAGGACGATGATAATAGAAACAACAAAACCTGGAGGTTTAAACTGTGTTACTGCTGAAACCTTTGGTCACGACTGGAACATTATGCTTTAAAATTAAACGCATTTAAACAGAGAGGAAGAATCAGAGCTGGAAATTCAGTTGTTCAGCAGCAGAGCTTCATGTTGTTTTAGCCAATCGCCTCAGAGTCACCAGGAAGCCTTTGCTGCTCCAAAGGTGCTGACTTGACAATATTTCTGGCTAAAAGCTGTTTCACAACAGCAGCCAGAGTGTCTTCTCAGCACATTCAAGCTCTCCAAGTTCACAGACAGGAACTCTGCTCAGCACACTGCAACTATTTCACGCAAAAAACAAGGAAGAGTCTAAAGCCCACAGATTACCACCAGGATTCAGAGTTTCCAGGTTCTTGAACGTGGCCGTCTTAAAAATGCAACATCCAGACTTCTAATTCACTGCATTAAAGCAAATTTACTAGAACAGAGTGTTTCGAAATGCCAGATGAAATCCTACCAAGAGGACGACGATGATGCAGATGTTCTTTGGGTCCTTCCAGAACTTTTCCCAGGGAATCACCTTGGCGTAGTGGAAAAGCCGAAGGGTGAAGGCGATCAGGCAGAGCAGCTCCACCAGCATGGTGACCTGCAGGCAACGCAGCGCCACAGAAACCCAGTGAAAACCACCTCACACATTCTTAACCTAGCAGGTTAAGATCAAAATGTTAGCTTTGCAAAAACATTGTTAGAGAATTTATTTCATTTTATTAATTGTGCAAAACAATAAAATCCTTCCAGTTTGCTGCTCCCTCAGATTGGAATAAAACACACTCTTAATCAGTTTGATTAGAATAAGTTGCATGTTAGTCACATTTTTGCTTTTGTTCTTTTATATTTTGTCTTCCTTTATTACCTATATTGTGTTTTGATATCTGTAGTTTTGATTTGTCGCCGTTTTGCCCAGATATCAGTGAGTCACGCCTGGTTAGATGAAGGCAAACAAATGGCGAAAATGATTCATTTATGTGGCAGCATGTTACCACAAAGTAGTGGATATTTGTGAAAGTGGAAAGTCGACCAGCAGCTTAAATTTTTCTATAAATCAGATAGAGATGCAGCGAACGATTATTCGGATACAAAACTTGGAAAATTCTGCAGGTTCTTCATTAAACCACCTAAACCTTTTTTTACACTTTACTAGGAATACATTAAAAATGAAAATAAATAAATGAATTTTCTGAATAAAAAAAAAAAAAAAAAAACATTCATCTAAAATGCAACAGCAGCATTCCTTTAATATACACTCGATCATTTGCAGCAAAGGATGCATCTGCAGCTAAAAAAAAAAATACTTCAACATGTGAAAGTTCAGCCTAATAGAAGTCGTATATAAAAACTGGAAATAAATTACAGACTTCTGAATTAGTTGCTGACTTTCTGCAACTTGAAACTAGACTGAGGTAAAACAGTAACTACTAAGAAATCTCTGCTTTGGTTTGAGTTTTTATTTGTTTACAGAGTTAAGATATAAAATTGCAGGTTTCTGATAAAACCATGGGAGTAAAGGTGTATAAATGAACGATCTTATTCATCGTTTTAAAAACTACTGTTGCTTCTTCTTCCTGCTAACGCCTGCGGGAAATGAGACGGATCTGAGTTTACTAGGTGTGGACTTTAGAGCTAATTAAGCTTTTAACAGAACTTGTTTTTATGGGCGTTTCTTTTTTTAGTTCATAACTTCAACCAGGAAATCCCCCAGCGTGAGGAGAACCATCCGTAACGCATCGTTTTACTCAGCATCCGTCAAACGATCAACGTCTCGGAGGGACGCCGAGAAACAGCATGGAAAGAAACTGAGCAAAATGGTTTTAAATGGTTCAAATCGTTTGTTTAAAATGGGTTTCAATTTAAAATTCCATTCGTCACTTTTCTAGATACATTTTTTTTTTATATCACTATGGATATTTGAGAACAAAACACTTGAGTTTCATCAATCTTGTTTTTCTAATATACCACAAATCGTACTGGAGAGTTCTTAGGATTAAGGAAAAAGAGGCATTTTCAGTTTTCTCTCTTGGAAAAAAACAGTTTAAGAACTGTGGGTCCAGTTTAGACCCAGAAATAAAAGGATCTGAAGGCTAAAAAACAAACAACGAAAGACCTCCTTTGAATTTCCTGAATGCATTTGGGGCGACACAGACATGTTCCCAACCAAAGATTAACATCTTGTGATACTTTAAATATAAATAACAGAATAACAAATTGAAAGTCACGTTTTCCCATCTCCAATTTTCACTTTTATACGCTTATCCAGACTTCACTGCGTCAAAAAACGGAGCCTGTAAAGGTATGACATGGAGATTATGCTCCGTTAGCATTTTCTGTGCGTGTCCAGCAGAACCTGCCATCGTACCCACGAGGGCAGAGAAACCAGAGCCGGTTCTTCAAAGATCGCCAGCGACAGATTGACCAGGATGAAGAAATACAGGAGAATCTTCAAGGCCCAGTGGTTGTAGAGGAGGTAGAGTCTGAAAACACACAAAACGCAAACGCATTACAAGCCTGTGATGGAGGAAGCGCCACTGAATGTGATTCATCTGTCGATATTGATCATTATTGATTTGCTTTAAGTAGCTGAAATACTGCAAACTGGTGTTGCAACCTTTCCTATTTTATCCACAGTTTCTTCTCAAGCGTTTTTACTAATTTTGTTTTTTTTAAACAGTAATGAGACAAAGTAGCAAAACCTGAAACTGCTGCTGCGCAGGTTTCTCAGTAAGTTGTTGCTAGGTAACCAAAGAATGAGCTGTTGCTAGGGAAACAAATAGTGAGCGAGAGAGAGAGAGACACAGACAGTGTGAGTGAGAGTGAGTGAGTTTGAGCAACGAATGCCTTTCCTCTGCCTACATCTCCCAGAATGCTGTGCGGTTCTGAATCTGTGTTCAGTGAAACTATTGAACATTCTCTCTAATATATTTTCTATTGATATTGATCACATGCACCATAATATACATTTATTGCCCAGCCATATTGTAAGGCTATTGCTTTCTAGAGATGCTTTCAGACTCTGTGTGACATTAATAGCCTGGACAAAACCAGAAGAGGTGAAACAGTTTTGCAAACCAGAACAGCCAAGTGAACATTTTCCAATAAAGATGACAGCCTGGCTTCATGAATTCATACATGCTTTTATCCAAAGTGTGTTTGAGAAACATTAAACGTTAAACATGTGACGGCCTCACCTGATAGCCTGAGGGGACGTATCGAAGTAGATGTTTCTGTTGTACTGGGCGTCTGACACATAGATGGTAGCCAAGTCAAAATCCTGAAAATGCACAGACCAGCTGTTAAAAAAACAAAACTGCATTGACAGAAGCAGTTTCTAAAGACAGAGGTGAAGAATGAGTCTGTTTTGAATTCAATTTCCTGCTTGGCTTGAACCGTCACCTGTAGATCCTGAGACAGGAAGAACACCTTATTAAAACCCCCACCGTATCTTGCTGTCTGATCGCGTTCCTGCATGAAACACTCCATACGTTTCTGCCCCATCGCACACAAATAGTTCGACCTGAGCCTGGACTCATCAGATTTTCATCACATAACTACGTCAATGAGAGCAGGCTGCGACGCCGTGGATATAAAACCTTAGCATCTTCTCAGACCGTGCTGATTTCCTCCTCCGTCAACATCATTTCTTTGGCAAGTTTAACTGAAGCAAAGACTGAGTGATGAAGTCAGTGATATGGTTGTTTCCTCCCCCCCAAAGTTTCAAAAGAAACAGCAACTTTAATATCAGCCCACATTTACACGTCGGTGCATTTCTAGTTGGAATGGCCCAGTCAAAGTCCACACTTTATTCCAACTGTGTCAAGATTTGACATTAACAGGACTTCTCCAACCAATCTGAATGGGCTTCAGCTACAGTTCAGTGAAGAGCAGACATTTCATTCACACTATATATTGTTTGAAATTAATGTAGATATTTATAAGATCATGTTGCATTTCGTAATTTAAACTTTTTTAAGTGTCATTCTTGCAGACAGCAAAGGAAGCTTTTCATTGTACAAGCAGACATTTATCTGCACACAACAGAAAAATGTTGCAATTAAATATTTTAGTCCCTGGAAAGCTGTCACAGACAAATAAAGATCAATTGATGCTCCAATAAGGATTTGACATTAAAGTCCAACTGGTTTGAAAAAGTTCAGAGTGTGTAAATATTTCTGGGCCGACCTTGTTCATCCTCTGACTGTAGTGAAACAGAAGGAGCTGCTGATTTTTCCCAAAAATCATCACAGAAACAGAAAATTACTGCAGTTACCTGCTGACAAACCCCACCGACGAACTGAGAACAATTAAAGATGCGATATTCAAGAATGCAATGAAGGAAAACAATCCCACTTGAACACTTTCTGTAACCTGCAATATGAATAAAAATGGAAAGGATGCTCGATAAACGAAATATGTAAATGGAGATTGGATTAAATAAAAATGCACATTTAAAAATTTGATCATTTTCAGAGATCATTTCAACGAGACAAAGTTTAAATGATTCATTATATATATATATTTTTAAATCAGCAGAAAGTTTCTGATCCAGTCTCTTCATCAGCTGTTTCTCTGCTTTATGGAGCTGAAAGGACAAGAGTCCAGGAGTTTATTGCTGCGCTCTGGCATTAAAAAGCTGCAGAAACACATGATGCAAGCAGCGGAGGACCAGCTGTGCGTGGGTTTGCGTGTGCGTGTGTGTGTGTGTGTGTGTGTGGGTTCATGCTCTGACCTCCTGGGTTTTTGCAGGACTCCCTCCGTTCGGAATTCCTTTTCCTGCAGACGCGTCAGGAATGTTTTCGTTTTTCTCCGCTGGTTCCGACATCTCCAAAAAAAAAAACAAAAAAAAAAAACACGCAACTTTTCCAAAACTTCTCCTCGGATTCGGGGAACTTCAATAAAACTTCCAAAGCTTTATATGTCGAAGGTTTTTGCCTTGTTATTTCAGCTGAAAGACCAAAACTGGTTGCTGATCCTTCCTGTTGCTGACAGCGTGGCCACCGCGCGTCCAGGTCCCCAAAGAAACATCAGAGCTTTTCCTTTCCGGCGCACATGAGAAGAATTAGCACATCCATCCCCATTTCAGCCTTCCTGCGATCTGCTGCAAGCTGCCAGTCCTGCTCTAATAAACCACTGCTGCTGCTGCATTCACGGACCGACGGAAATGGGAATTACAGGCAACGTTTCTTAAATTCTCTGGCAAATTATTGATAATAAAAAAAAAGAAAAAAGGAGGGGAAGTAACGGATTTGTGTTCGGGATGCAACACAGAATATTTGTCTCTTCATAAGTATTAAACGTTGTTTTATTCACCACTGCATGCAGTGAGGTTTCATGGTGAAGTCTGTTTTACCCACATTTCATTGAGATCCTAAAGGCAACACCAGGCGTCATGTGATTCACAGCAGCAGGATAACGGAAACAGATGTTTTAAAAAAAATAAAAATCCTGAAATTTACAGAAAACATTTGTAAAAGTTTTTGCAAACATGAATAAATAAACATGTTCCCGTTTTTCTTGTTGAACTGACAGTAATTTGGTAAACATTTGTGTTCGTGATCATTTTGGAGCAAAATGATCTGAATAAACTTTATGTCAACTTATTTTGATGTAATTGCAGTTTTATTTTTCCATAAGGTGACTGAAGAGGAGAGCAAATATTTTATGTTGAAACTTGAATACAGTTAAGTTTTTATTCTGTATATTTTGAACTTGTTAAAATCTTTTGTTAAATTCAATTTTGACAAAAAGAAAATATGAGACGACATCTGTAGTCACCTCAAGGAATAACTACAAATGTTGTCATTAAATAAGATTATCTGTGAAATTATCTTTGGTATTTCAGTCCAAAGAAACAGGAGCTGATGTGACCTTTGCTAAAGGCTCCAGGTTCAGCGTTTAGTTGACCTTTCATGCCATCTGCTGAGCATATCCGTCAATGCTGCAACATGTGGTCTTGAAGACCTTTTATGAGATCAGCAGGAAGTTTATTTTTTGCTTGAATGAGGATCTATTGCTCTGGAGAGCTATAGATCTATAGCCGCCTTGCTCCAGCGGTCCGGGATCAGCTCTGAACAGGCCTGGAAACGAGCCACTCATCCGATTCAGGAGGTTGGAGCAGGGATGCATCTCTTGAGGACTGGAGTTCAGCTATCGATCCCATCTGAACATGAAAAATGCTGGGAAACATGGAATAATTCCCATATTTAGAAATGTTTTTGTTTTTGTTGTTGTTGCAGGTTTTACTGGTTTTACTGGAAACGGTCAAATCCTTGCAACCTTGTGGACGGTGCCATGTTTTGTTTTGTGTTTTTATGAGCGTGAGGCGTGTGGATATATAAAACCATGGTTCTGCTATTTACCCTTCCTCGAACCCGGCTTTAAAAAATGTCTTCTCTGATCTCCTAAGACCAGAGAAACCTCTCCTAACCTAAACGACTCTCTGTGTTGACTGAGGCCTGTTACTTTGGCGCCAACCTGTTGATGACGGCCAAGAGTGGACGAGTAGGCCGCAGGAGCCCCGTGTTTGAAATGGCTGTTATTCGGTAAATTACTTTTCGGAAATCTTCTTCAAAGCCTTCGTGAATTGAGAAATTTCACGGGAGGAAATGTCCGCTTGTATCTACCCATTTGAATAAATCACTTCATGTCCATAAAGGTTCAAAAACAACCAACCAAGACCATGAGCAGCACATCTCAGGCACATTCAGTGACACTCAGGGGTCAGTGGATTGGTGGCAGTTGAAGTTCAGCATTTTGGTGCATCGCTTTGGTAAACCAGGACTTTTTGGGGCAGAAAAACTCAGCAGATTGTAAAGGGAAGGCAGCCCAACATCAGATCGATTCTCCTCTGTTTGCCTCTGCACAATAAAAGCAGTGATGCTTTTATTGCGTTCAATCCAAGAAAATGTGAAAAGAGAAAGTTTTATCTTATTTGTTTAGTCACTTCAGCAGCAGTTTGTGAAGTACAGGCATTCATACATTCACTAACGTCAATGAATCAATGAAAACAGTCATTTCCTCTGCTTTGTAAAGCTTATAAGAAACATCAAATTAAAGATACAGAACCGTGAGATGAGACCATGCACAGTAATTTGGTTGAGTATTCGCTTAAGGTTTTTATTCACAAAAAATAGTGTTTAACTTGATATAATTATATAACCTACAGCCAACCCCCTGATATGTTTGGTTTTACAGCATTCTGACAGCAGTTTAAGTCTAAAAACATCTGCTGTTTAAGATAGCTTTCTTTTTTTTCCCCCCTGAAAAAAAAGTTTTAAAACTTTTTACAGAAACATGTTGAACAACAACATGTAAACTGCAAGGATTAGCTTAAAACATATATAATCTCCAGACAAACTGTAAGAAAATAAAAAAAATATTCCTCTTCTAGTTCTTACAATGTTTAAATAACTTTAAACATTTTTACTTTAATCACATTTCAAAGAGGTTGAGTGTCAAATCAACAGGTTAAACGAACAGATTCCCAAAGATTTCCAGCATCAGGATTTAATGCACAGCAAATAAATCTGCAAAGACAAGGTTATAAAACAAATTTGCTGTTTCCCAAAGACCAAATCAAGACCATTCATCCCTTCATCAATAAATCTTTAAGCATACATCTTTGTGGGATGTATGTTTGATATTATAGTTGCGATTAAAATCATAAATTTAGTCTTTGCTTATTTTTTTGGGCCGGCTGACCTATAGAAACATTTCAAATTAAAACCCCAGATCTGACATTTAACCACATTTCTTCTACTGGATTATAACATAATTTTAGAAAAACCTTTTTAAATCATCCGTTTTTAAAGTGAATCTAAAGCATCCCATAGAAAACATACGTATCCAAAAATATGGGCATATAATAATAATCAATACCACAACCTATTTGTCATGTTTTTTTAAACATAGAAAACAATTAAAGCTACCCCATTAAGTTGTATTGCTTTCTATGAAACAGGCAGCTTTTATTTTATTTAATTTCTTCTTTTTCTTTTCACCTGAAACTAACTTAATCCCAAAGAGAGAAACCGGTGCAGGCAGCTGAAACTAAAAGTGCAACTCAGGTGGAAGAGCGTGAGTACAGTAAAGTAAAACTCAGGCAAACAAGGCTAAAGATTTGCAACCCGTCTAAACATTCATGATAACATTTCCAAACCACAACTCAACATGTTCTGCCCTCATGATGTGACAGAAAAAAGTGAACCCAACACAACAAAAACACATCTTAACAATCATTTTTACTGCAAACATCTTAATACACTTGAAATACGACCAAACCAGCTCACAAGTAAAATTTCCTGCAATAAAAAGGTGCATGTTTTATGAAGATGATTCCTTAATAGTGACAAAAAAGAAATAGTTCACTTTTACTGAAAATATTCCAATTTAAAAAATGAGTTAATTTGTTCCAAGTAATCAAATTAAGTTGGTCCACGTAAATATTTTACGTTATGTTATAGTTTAGCAAACGTGATGTGATTATATGTAACAAATTAACTCTATTTTTATAAGCTGGAGCTCAATTCTTTGTTTCAGTGCATAACAAGACATTTTCCGATGTTATAAGTCAAATAATCTGCCAGAGGAACTAGTTCTTTTGCATCAATGTTAGGAAATTATTGAGCTAAAATAAGTTACTTTAGCTTATTTTAGCTGAAAAGTTACTTATGAGTTATTCATGTCCTATTTTAAGTGAACAAATACATCTGCACTAAAAACTAGACCAAAAAAAAAAAAAAGTTGGTAACATTTTGTGTTTTTGCAGTGAAGTGTTTCTTTTAGAGGAGTTTGGGCCTGGGTGGGTTGGGTCTGAGTGAGGAATAGGCCCCGATGTGCGTGACGAGGTTGGGCTCCACGCTGTGCGCTCTTTCTCCCGGACTGGTCCTGGCCTTGCGGTAGAGAACCATATCCTTGGCGTTCCCTTTATAGCAGAACGAGGCGTCCAGGAAGTCCGCCACCCTTAGCGAGGCGTTGCCGGGGAAAAGCATGGCCGGGGTGCAGCACTCGGTTGCCGGGGAGACGGCGTAGAGCTGCGGGGAGATCCTCCGCACCTCCAAGAGGTAGTGCCTACCTACCAGCTCGGCGGCCACCATAAAGTAGAGGGTGAAGAAGACGAGGTGGTTGGCTGACAGAGTGAAGGAGAGGCAGCCGGGGTTCCAGTACGGGATTGAGAGGAGGAGCGCGGTCGCCCCCACCAAACCGAGCCCAAACCACTCCAGGATGCGGTACGGCTCAGGGTTCCAGTAGCGCTGCAGCCGCTCGGGGTGATACAGCTTGACGTACAGCGTGTGGAGGGCGAACCGGCGAGAAAGCAGATCCTTAACCACTGTGAAGAAGTCCTCTCCAGGCAGAGCGTCGTCCTCCAGGAGAATCATGTTCTTGGGCCTGACCAGCTCCCACGCCTGGCGGAGACAGAACACGTAATCCCTCTTCTCCCTCTCGAAGGTGTTGGGTGATAAACTGTTGGCCTGCTGCTCTTGAGCTGAACGCCGTATGACCTTGAAATGACCCTCCAGCAGCTTTGCGTCCTCGTTTTCCTCCGGGCCGCTCTCCACATCACAAAGCAGCACCTCGGCGCATCGGCGACCCCCACAGCCGCCCGCGATTCTGCTCAGCTGCCGCATCACCTGGAGCAGGTAGTGGGAGTCCCGCCCCTCGTTGCGCCTGGCCGTCACCACGGTCACCAGCAGCTCCGGATTCTGGGCGACGTCGCTGAATC
Organism: Poeciliopsis turrubarensis; assembly: GCA_010277015.1. Lineage (NCBI taxonomy): Eukaryota > Metazoa > Chordata > Actinopteri > Cyprinodontiformes > Poeciliidae > Poeciliopsis > Poeciliopsis turrubarensis. Next base: position 3,743,087 of record VMRN01000040.1, read on the forward strand.
TGGTCGACTCCATCGGGGAGCCGCTCTGCCAAAAGTGCAGAGCGTCCTGGCCTCGCTCCAGGCTCCTGTGAAGGACCTCATCGCTCATGGAGTTCAGGTACGTGGACCTGAAGAAGTAGTAGGAGTAGAGCAGGCGGTGGCAGCACAGAGGCAGGACGACGCAGAACGTGATGACGGACAGGGTGAGGGCTTGAGTCAAAGCTCTGGACCATCGCATGTGCTGACTGAAGAAAACCTTCCATTGACGCATTGATGAAAACGAAGAATTGAACCCTGTCGGCAGCTCAGATAACTCCAGTAAGCAATGACTCCTGATCCAAACTCTTCAGATCAACATTGAAAACGGTTTGTGTTGAGGAATCAGAGGCAGTGAAATCAGATAACTCTGCTGTGAACTGATAGCTCTGAGGAAAACTGATCCAGCTGTTGGCACATCTTCATGTGTAAACAAAGAAGTTCCAGGTCTGTCCTTGAAGAAAAAGAGTTTTTGTTAATATGATGTCTGTGCATCCTTAAATAGTTATAAGCACCTAAAATTAAGGACATGAAATGTCTTGGATTTATTGAAAAACAAAAAGTTTGGCTTAAATACTTTAAAAAGTTATAAAACATCATACATTCACCAGTTGAGAAACCAGAAACAAACATTACATTTCACCAAAACCATCAATACACATCGAATATGTTGGTCAGCGTTCCAGTGACTTTCAGTCAAAAGCAACTCTTTAATTTAAAGGAACTCAGTGTTTCTGCTGTTTTGCAGTTTTCTGGAAGTTTGTTCCAGATTTGCAGTGCACAGAAAATGTGCTTCTAGCAGCAGCTCTGCTAAAAAAATAAATAAAGATGGAAACGGAAACTTGGCAGCCTGAGAAAGGTAATTAAATTATTCAAGTGTTTGGTGAATGGATGCATCTAAAAGTTGCAGGAAAGCAGCTTTCAGGCACTGAAGTTATAAACCCTTTGAATTACCAGTCTATTCTGCTGTTATTTCTTTTTTAAAATCATTGCATCAACGCTAAATAAATGATGTAAATTACATAAGTGTAATGTGTTACCTTATCGTTATTATTTTAAAAGACTTTCAACTTGTAAAGTTTTGTAAAATCTCATTGATCAGATGGATCGATCAGTGATTCATACAATCAGAAGTACAATAAAAATTGTACTCCAATAAGAGTAGCCCTATTTCAAGATATTTTAACTCAACTAAAAGTAAAAAGTGGCCATTCAATAAATTACTCATTAGTGAAAAAAGTATTTGGTAAAAAGGCTATTTAATTACTGAGAAACTGGTCAAATGATCAATCATTTAATATTTGGAAATTACATCATCGGATGGACCAAAGTATAATGTTAAGTGGAATTTAAGGACTAAAATGACTAATTCAGATAAGCAGTAAAAAGTAACACATTTAGGCAAAAGATCATTTTTTCAAATATATATTTTTTTCAGTGTAAAACTTATGAAACTGTTACAAAAACTGCAGCTGTGTGTCTGTGTATGGTGACTTTTTGGTTAAAACATGTTTAGTTTTTCATTCAGTGGGTAGAGAATACAGAAGTCTTACTCAAGTAAGAGTAGAAATACTTCATAATAAAATTATTCAAGTAAAAGGAAGAAGTACAGTGCAGTAAAAATACTCTTTAAAAAAAATTAATCAAGTAAATGGTTTTGAGTTAATGTAATTATCTACTACCCAACTTTGTACACAACAAGCAGAGTGTATTTTGCAGTACTCAGTGGTTAAACAGGACAGATAACATCATGCAGCCACGCCCCTCTCGTTTCTAGCAGATACGTGACAGGAAAAATCAGAAAAATCTGTTTTTGATGCATTATATTCTGAAAGACGAATGTTTAATTGGACCCTACCAGGACAATGAGTTCCTCAGCTCCTTCTATCCATGAATATTCCAGCTAAACTCCGGTAATGTTGTCAGGAATAAACATCAACCAGCCCTGTTGTTTCTGTGTCCGCCTGTTGTACAAACGGTGCTGACAAACAGGTTCTGTAAATCACAGCCTTCTGCTCGTTTGAGGCGAGGAGCCTACCTGGTTATTGTTGGCTTTTAATATGGCAGTTCCAGTTCCGTTTGTCGCTTCCGCCGCGCCGACTCAGCAACGGCGATATCAAAGATCAAAGTACAACAGGCTAAGCTAACCGCAAGAGCCTACAAGGCAGCGAACAAGCCAACTGAAGCTAATTATCGATCATAGATCGCTGCTTCTGACCGTAAAACGAGGATAGTAGATTCACGTTGAGCTGAAGAGCGGCTGCTGTTTGGCAACAGCTGCCATATCCGTCGAAAAGTAGCCACATACTCTCAGTTACGGTAAAAGACCCTGTCCGAACACCGTAATACTCAGAGTAAAGGCCCAGCGGAGCGATACCTCTGCTGGCCAGCAGGTGGGGCCACCGGAACTGAAACAACTTATCGATGGATCTGACAAAATATAGAAAAATATTGTAGAGGAATATATATTGAAATATCACTAAATAATGTAGTTTAAGACAAACATTCATTGAGCACATTTAAGTTAACAGAGTTGAATATGTAAAACAAACATTTTGATATTATGTTTTATGCTGGTCGTACATTTGTACATAATCAAAGAAATAAAGTGCTGTAAAAAAAAAAAATCCAACTAAGACATTGAAAAAATTCAAGGAAACATTTTATTGAAAACTTTGAAAACAGAATACATAAATGACAAATTCACAGAATTATCAAAAGTAACACAAATAGTTCCTTTCATCCATCTGTCCGTCCGTCCCTCCTGGTGTTTCCTGACCAGAATATGTCCAAAAGAAAACCCGTATGACTAATCCAAAACCTGTTTGATTACACATGTCAAAGAAGTTGAAAAAGCATCAAAACAATTTATTTATTTGAGTTTTGTTTTAACATTTCACTTCAGATTTAAATCTATTTTTCTATTATTTCCACCAAAAAGTATAAAAGTGTTTGAAATCTACAATTGAACTTTAATAATTGGTTACTGAAGAATAACTCAGTAATTCCTCTGCATTTATTTCTTTAAATTTCTTTGTTTTTTTGTTTTGTTTTGCTAAACTATTGACCTTTAAAAACAGAAACTGTGATATCAACTATAACATTCCTGGAATTCACATCTTGTAAAAAAACATTGCCTACTGTGTCCCATTTTAATGTACTCAAACCTCAGCTTTTTTAAGTTTATCACTAGATTATAAGTGAAAATGCATAAAGTTTGGTAAGCAGGAAGTCTTGGTTCCACCCTTGGTTTCTGAGCTTCTTCAACAGCAAAAGAGAGCAGGCGGTGGTTGAACCGGTTGATCGGGGCTCGAGGACAACGCCGTCCTCCTCCCTGGGTTTCCATCATGTAAATGCCTTCTGTTCAAAAAAGACTCTTGTGCTTTCATGCAAAAAACTATAATGTTTCTAACTTTTTTCTAATCTTTCTTCATAAGTTTAAGTTTGTTGTTTTTCCAATTTTACTGAATTGCTTTGATGAGACCAGCACCGACGTTGCAGATACCTGCAGTGGTGGTTTAATTAATCTACGACTAAGAATCCGGAGTTAATCAGAAGTCTCATCTTCCAGTGGAGTGTGTGTTGTGTGTGACGTACAGAGCGATGTTCACCGACGCTGTTTAGGAATGTGGCTATTAGCTGATCTGATATTCTGCTCTGGCCGTACTCCAGTAACAAGAACATCGCGTGTCACAGAACATCACCTTAGTATCAGGTCATGAAAATATCAGTTTCCCCAAAACTGAGCTGATGGGAGTTAATGCTGTTAAAATGATCTGAATCTGTCCATATATGAACTGTTTAGGATGCAAGATAATTTCATGATCAAACTAATATATTTCTTTTTAATTGGTTGCAGAAATTCCTTAATTTGGAATCTGATCTTCTGCTGAAGCTGAACTCCGGAAATTTCAGCGTAATGAACAGTAGATATTGATACAATGAGGATTTTTCAAAACTAGAAGGAGTTAGTACAACTAATAACCCACATGCTCTTCGAAAAAGACTCAACTTATCAAACACATCCATCAGATGGTTTGGAGAGAAGATGTTGGTTTGACAAGAGTAAAGACAACATGTGCATTCTTACAGGAGGAAGAGCAGCAGATTAACAGATAAAGACCTGCAGCTAACCAGGACTTAAACCGGTTTAGATAACATTGTGGAAGTTTCTCTGTCAGCAAAAAGCAAAGCGAAGTACAAAAAAACGGTTTGAGTGACATAAAATAAAAAATAAACTTGTTGCCTACAATGCTTTGTTTTTCCTCTTGCATGCAATACAGCACCAAAATATTTTGCAGTGTTCGTTCAGATCACAAAAATTCAAGACCAAAAGAGAAAGAAGGTTATTGGAAAAGGTTATAAAGCAGTTTCTAAAGCTTTGGGACTCTGGTGAACCGCAGGTGTCGTACACAAGGCCCGGGTGCCAAATCTGGCCCTGCGGAGCTTTTTATGTGGCCCTCGAATAAGTTATCCCAGTTTTTCACAAATCGGCAAAATGTACACAAAGTCAACAAATCCCCACTTTTTTTTTTCTGATTTTACCGTCAAAAATGTTGAGTTTAAGCGACTGCAGCCTCGGGCTTACTTGACTCCATGTTATAGTCCGTAACCAATACAGATTAACAAAATGTCACATTTATCATCATGCATTGGCACCGATATCATACAAATTCCTTACATATGTTTCTAAATTAGCACCATAAAATCTGTCATTTTAATTGCAAAAAACCCACGAAAACAATGACAAATTCCTGGAGGAACAGCTATTGATTGATATTTCAACAGTTTAGTTAGTTTTGTCAATATATTCTGACACAATCGGCCCAAAATTAAAATAAGTTTGACACTCCTGCAATAAGCAGTACATCAATTAATAGCGTGATAAATTAAAAGGAGCTCGATGGTTTGCTTATGTTCTTACAGAGGTTTTTTATTCACCTGAAGCTCCAAACTATAATTGTGTAATCCATTCATGAATAATGACCAATGACGTAATCCTGTCTTTTAGGAGTTGTTGCATTAATGATCTTATCATATTAGTGATTTAGTTGATGATTACGCTAAAGGAGACTCTGCTATAGTAACAGGTCTGCAGGGCAAAAAGATAACGGAGGAATTTAAAGTTTCAGCATTTTTTCTAAAGGAACTGCGTCAGCATGAATCATTGTCTGGATGTTTCTGCTGATGCAGAAGTTAATCGGCTCAACCATCATATGACGTATAGAGTATAATTGACAATTGCAATGCATTTAAATGTTTTTTTTTTTCCATTTTTCATTTATTACTGTTGACTTTTCTGGGATATACACTCCTGGGAAAACTGACAACGATCACAACCGTTTTCCGCTTGTCATGATCTGCTGCACCTGGGTGTAGCTCTTCTTTTTGGGATTATGTTCTCCTTGTTCCGTTTCGTTATTGCTTCACTGTGATTCTGTTTTATTTGTTTTGTTCAACAGTTCTCATCCAGTAGTTTCTTTCTCTGGGTGTGCACCGTTTGTCACTCAGTGAGTAATTCATGCACAGGTTTGGCTTTGTTTCAACTCCCAAGTCATGCAACGTATCAGCCAAGTGGATCAGATACACCACAATATGAAGGAATTATTTATTCTATATCGTGCTGAAAAGACACTTGTCTTTTTTCAGGCGCATTGAGATATTTGCACTAGAAACAAGATAAAAAATAGTTGGTAAGATTTTCTGCTTTTGCAGTGATGCAGGTCAATGGAAATGACTGATTTCATTTTCTGGTAAAGCGTCCAGAAAATCGCTACATAAGAGTTATGCCGCTTCATTTCATAAAAATAAGAAACATTTACAGCATTTACTCGGATTATATTAAGAACCCACACTGTAAAACACTTGAGTTGTGTCTACTGTCTTCCACTCATTGAGTCAAATTCAGTTTAACGTTTATCACAGATGCTTTTGCCACCATGTAGGTGACGCATGTGGTGTTGTTTTTGTTTTGGGATGGAGTGTTTTCCTCCTCAGGAGTAGGTTTCCCAGGCTGCAGGATAGGATGACAGCGGCAGGAAACCGGATCCAGCAAGTCGATTATCCGAGGTGTTTGTTCGACAGCTCAGCCGCCCGGCAGCCCGGTCCTGCCAAATAAGATGCTCAACATCTCCATGGCTCTGTTGTTTACAGACTGCAGCATTTCAACAACAATGTATCTATTTCTGTTGTAGATAAAGTAAATACTGAAACAGCAGTTTGACATCTTCGATTTGTGGATCAAATGAGAAAAGGAGGGTCAAAATAAACCGCTTCATTTTATGATTCGCTGTATTGATCACGGACTATAATCTCAGTTCAATTAAAGCTGAGGCGGCTGTTTAGTACAAGTTAGAACGTTTTTGACAATTTTTGAGACAAATCTGCTGTAAACTTCCAACGATGCATGATGCAAAAAAGTGAAGAGATTTTGTGTGAATTTCCATAATAATTCTCTGATTGATATAACTTGATAGATAAAACTGCACTGATTTGATTGATAACATAATATTTAAGCACATTAAGTGTTTAGTCTGGAACAGGTGCGTCAAACTCATTTTCGTTTTGGGCCAAATCAAGATCATGAAGGCTCTTAAAGGGCCGGTTGTGCCAGAATGTGTTGATGAAACCTGTTCACAAACTGTTAATATGTCAATGAATTCTTAAAATTACATAATATTATTGAAGATCTTTTCAGTCCCTTCAGGAACTAATAATAAATGCAACTTTTTATTTCCTGGCTGTATAAATCATGGACTAAATTCAAACATTAACTAAATTCTCAAGAAACTGGAGGGATTGATTGATATAAATTGGCAGTAAACAGATAAAAACTGCATTGATATGATTGATAATATAATATTTGGTGTTTAGTCTAGTCTGTGGAGGGCCACATAAAAAGCTGTGGTGGGCCAGATTTGGCCCACGGGCCTTGAGTTTGACACACACAATGGACAAAAATGTAAATTTCTTTTCCTAAAAAGGTTTGGCAAAGTGTTCACTCACTGGGCGTGAAAAGAAATTAGAGGAGCTTGTTGTTGTTGTTGTTGTTGTTTTGTTGTTGGCAGCAGCTCTGACTCAGGTTGCCATGGTGATAAAGTAGCCTCTGGTCAAAGATTAATTAGCGTGTCTCTCCCCCGTCGGGCTGCATCTCGACCTCAGATCCATCCTGCGCCGTGCGGGCCGCCGGGCGTGTCTGCGCTCGGCTGATGGGGATTCCGGTTTTTCCAGTCGGCTCCTTCTGGCTTAAAGCCCGGCAGGTGTGAATCCTCCCCAGTCTCTCTTCGGCAGCAGCTTCAGCAGCAGATCCGCGCAAATGGCTTCCAACACTGCAGTGATGGGCCACCTGCCCAGCGGCGTGGGGGTTTGCACCACCATTCCGGACATCCTCTACGTGCCTGAATTGGTAAGAAATGGCGTCTGCGGGGTTTCAACACAGCAAGAGTTTTTTTTTTTTTTTTTTTAATTTTATTTTACTTCACTTTTCCCCCATTAAGAGAAATTTGGCGCCTCCATGCGCGTAAAATGAGCTTTTACGCACGGATCAAACTAACCTCCTCCAAAACTTGACAAACTGAGCTGAACTCTCCTTTTGTTAGTTTTATCATTCTTAAGTTTAAAAATAAAATCACGTTTAATGGCATTCCTCTAAACAAGCCCGGTCAGTTTTTCCAGTGGCTATTTTTGTTTTTACTTCCTTAAAACCGTTGTTTACAAGCTGAATAAATTAGATGTAAAAGTCCTTAGACAAATTGATGGTTAATGTAGGTTATATAGGATGGGACTCATTTAGCCACAATTTGCTTTTCTTCTTCTCAGCCTTCCTGAATACCAGGAGACATAAAACCGGCTCAGCCTTTAAAATATTTCTCCTGTGCAGCATAAATTTGTGTGTAAATGTGAGCCATCCTGATTTCTATTTTATGGTTTTTAAAGCAAAAAGGAAGAAAACTGGGAGAGAAATATATTAACTTGAGCCAAATTGAGTCTCGCAGAACATACAGAAGGAAGACCCAACTAAAAACATTAAAATAACATTTTAAACCATAGTTTAAAAGTGGTAGAGTAAATAATCTTCCATTTTCACTTGTGAAAGCTTATTATGGATATTACATTAACCTGATTATTAGGAGATGCTACGATTAAAGAAAGAGGTGTAGCAATATTTTCAGGATTAAGCTATTAGGTTGAGCTTTTTACCTGACATTTTTATATTGTTATTTTTGCAGTTCTGCTCTTTAAAGAGTAACTGAGAGAATAATAAGCTGATATTAGTCAGGCTTTCTGCTGAGATAGCCAACCTCACGTCTCACTTCTGCACTCCTTCAAACCTTTTCCCCAAACTTTCTGCCTTTTTTCAGTTTCTGTCTCCATTAGATTTTAAATCAATTCTAATAAATAATAATTTAAAAAAAAAGTTTCATAGATGTTGGACACTCAGATAACAACACTCCCAGACAGGACATAAAAAAACAAACAGAAAACAGAAACATTCCCCAGACAGACACATTTCTCTCGTTTCGTTTGCGTGAGGGAACATATAACAGCTTTCTGCGGCTCAATCAAAGTCCAAAAAAGTGTCTTCAGTGACGTCTGGAGGAGAGGGAGCTCTATGAACGATGCCTCTTCTGACTTCTCATTAAAAGGACCGTGCAAAGATTTGATCAGTTTTAAAAACTAAACTTTTTAAATGTAGTTGTGATTGTCCTGCAAATCTATCAGGTGGTCTAAAGGTGATTTAACTTGAACATGAAACCTGCTGCCTTGAAAATGTAATTTAAGTCGACAAGAAAATTGTTTTGGTTTTAACTCAGAAATTAAAGTTTATAAAGTCGATTTAACAACAAGAAAATTTGTCCAAACATTGTTTTTTAACTTCATTAATCTTGAATTGTGAGTTTTAACTTAATGCTGCAATTTAACCAAATAATTATTTCACAATATGCAAGAAAAAAAACAACTATAGAGCCACATTTCTCTATTATTTTACTCACAATATCAAGTTTAAATACTTTACAAATTCTGGTTTCAAGTTGCACGAACAAAATTTCTGATCTGATGATGAATTTTATTAAACATTTCAATGAATTCGGCTCAGAACCATTTAGTGTGAACAGGACATTATCCTCAAGCTTTAAAATAAACATTTTCCTTAATAAAACACCAGAGTCAGATCAACGTAACGCACTTCCATCTCAGGATACAGAAACAAGCCGCTAAGCATTCTGGGAAATAGTTCCCACTTCTGTCTTTTTCTTCTTTCACTTTTTTAAGTGCTAACCTAAAAACTCTAGTTTATTAAACTCTTGGAGGTTTGACAAAATTAATAAAAAAGTGAACAACTTACTGCTGTAAGTTTATCTTTCACAAACTCACATTTAGGGTAAAAATCTAAAACTTCAAATTTATTTGACTTCAAGAGTGGAAGACAGTAAACACAACTAAATGCAGCGTAAATGTTTTACAGTGAACGTCATGCTCACAGGAATGTTAGAAGGAACATTTTGAACTTATCAGGGGTTAGAGGTCAAAAACAGCCAGAGGAGATTTAATTCCTCAAATATCCCTGTTGGACGGATGAGAGACAGCAAAAATCCACAAAAAAAAAAAAAAACAGCAGCTTTTCTGACTTTAGTGAGAAGGTCGTGAAATGCTGCAGATGCCTTTGAGTTTAACTGCAGTTTGAACTCAAAAGGAGCAAACATGCAGGTGGAATTGGACGGTAATGGCAGCAGGTGGAGGAGGGTCGGCGCCCATGAATAATGCAGCCCGTCAATCATTAGTGGTGTTGAATAAACGAAGGCAGAGGCACCCGGCTCCCTGCTGTGGAGCGAGCTGGAAATACAGGATGGACAAAATGATGGAAACTCAAGCTGTGCATCCTTAAACAGAGGCCTTGAAAGGCTGAACCTAACTGAGCGCCGCTGCTTATGTTCAACGTTTCACAGAAAGACAGTCGTTCTCGTCCCTGCAGCCCCAGAAGAGTCATAAAAAGAGACGCACACATGGATTAGTTTAACAATCTGAGCGGAAAATATAAAAACAGTTTGGGAAAAAGCGCCACACTGCAAAAACACAAAATCCTACCACATATTTTTGGTTTAGTTTCTCGAGCACAAATGTCTCACTATGCTTGAAATAAGAAAAAACTAACTTACACGTAACTTTTACGCAAGATATAGGAGCTTTTTTAAAGTAAATAATTCCTTAATATTTGATGAAAAAGTTCTGCTTTCACTGGCAGATAATTTTTATCATAACAAAACATTTTTCCCATGTTATAAGTGAAAAAATCTGCCTGTGGATCTGGAACTTTTTCATCGATATTAAGGAATTATTCACTCAAAACAAGCCTGTACATCTGGCTGTAAAGTTATGGATAAGTCAGTTTCGTTTGGTTTCGAGTGTAGTATGATATTTGCGACAGAAACTAGACAAAAATACTTGGTAAGATTTTCTGTTATTGAATAGAATAGACTTTATTGATCCCTGAGGGGAAATTACTTATTTGTTGAAAGCTTCTCCATCTTAGGTGATAAATACAAAGTCTGTAAAATACATAGATACCAAAGAGTGAATAAGAATGGAGTGAATAGTTCAAAATGACTAGATATAAACAAATAAATAACAAGCACTCACATGCAATGTATTAATCAATAAATGAACGCAGAAAAACATTGAATCAATTAACACAGAGAACAGGCAGAAATTACATTGTAATCATGAGAACATGATGGGGCTTCTTACAATGTTTTCCCTGCTAAAGGTAAACTTTCATTAGCCGTCTGTGGTTTGTGGTCAGTCGGATGACATTCCATATTTTACAACAACAACCCACAAATGAGAAAATGAGGAAATGAGGAAATGAAGACGTCTTTGTGTTCGGCGTCGTCTAATGTCTCTCTGGTGTTGCTGCAGATCTTCGGAGGCCTGGTGTGGATCCTGGTGGCGTGCACCTATGTGGTACCACACAACCCTCAGGGCTGGGTCATGTTCGTCTCAGTCTTCTGCTTCCTCATGACCTTCATCTGGTTGGTGGTGTTCGCCTGCGGTTCCCACGGCAACTCCAGTCGCTGGGCAGCTGCAGTAAGTTGTCGCTGTCAGAAAAAGCAACACAGCAAACTCTTTTTTTAGTACAAGCAGAGCACTTGCTTTTCAGCAGCCAGTCAGTCGTTCAACTCAGTTAATATGCTGCGGGCAAAAGCTGGTAGATATTTTGGTGATTTTTCTAGTACAAAATTATGTTAAAAAACTGTTTTATTTTATTTAAAAAAAATTCCAACATCTGGTTAAATAAAAAAAAAACTTTAGCTCAAAAAAATTGATGTTGCATTCAACATAAAATCACCCAAAACCTTACCAACTATTTTATGTCTTGTTATAAGAAAAATAATCTGCTAGGGGAAATTAAAAATTTTTCATCAACATTTAAGAATTGTTTTATTACAATAAGCTCAGATGTCTTGCTGAAAAGTTTCTCATAAATTAGTTTTGTCTCATTTCTAAGATATTTTCAGCAGAAGCTGGATGAAAATACTTGGTGAGATTTTGTGTTTTTGCAGCGTTTAACTGCTGCTAACACAAATAATAAATCACCAGCAATTCATTTTGGCATCTATGGTGCGTTCAATGTGAACTCGGAAACTTCCCAGCAGGAAAAATCAACTGGATTTTCTCAGTGAGAAATCGGACATTCACTCCGACTTTGTGTTTCAACATGGCCGCTTCTTGCATCAACATTAGTAAGCTGTGATGATATGATGATGATGAACAGTATCTGCTTGGGCGTTGCCATGTTGAAATCCTGACTTTTCAGACTACGTGAACTGGAACGTGTTAAATCGGGTGTGACATCAAACTTATCTCCAAGTCCAGACTCGCTGAAGGTCCAACAAAGCCTCAGATTGGTGACTAGAGGATTTATGGTGCCTCTGAACTCAGGATTGTTGTTGCTGCTCTGAGATGTTAAAAATGGCTGATCTGGATTCTTGAACACAAAAATAAACTCAGTCGGCTTCCAAAGCCACCAGATCTCGACGCAGTGGAGTGACTTTAGAAAATGTTAAGATGAAAAATCATGGAGATCTGATAAAATAAAACAAGGGAACGCTTCACCTTTTGTATCTGTGGAAAGATAAATTATGATCATATATTATGACATTTTGTGTTTATTTGATTTTCTATAACCATCATTTCTCTCATTCTGTGCTCTTCTCTTCCATCCTCCTCCATCAGGACTTTATCTATCACGGCATTGCCGCCTTCTTCTACCTCAGCGCCTCAGTTGCTCTGGCTAAAGTGACCATGGACCTCAAATCCGACACCCTCACTCAAGACTACAAGCTGGATATCTCTGCGGTTGTAAGTATGCTGTATTTATACATTGTGGTGCATAAGCGAAATTAAACCATTTCTGGAAAACATGACTTGGAAAATTAATTTATGCTGACCAAAGAAAATTTTTATTTAAAAAAAAAAAGAAAATATTTTTAATTTTCTAAAAGTGACATTTTACTTTTTTTTTAATTTTTTAAATAAAAAATTGTAAAAAAATATTTTAATTTAAAATATTTTAAAATGTAAAATATACTTTTTAAAATTTTCCATTTTAAAAATATAAACACTTCTAAGATGTTTATATTTTAAAAGCTTTCAGCAGGACAGAGAAGTAGTGAACAACTAGCTAACCATTAGCTTAAAGGATTAGCATTGAGGTTTTGTTAAGCTGTTATTGGAAACAGTTTCTTTACATGTTGTAGAAAAGAACAGAGAGCTTGGTGGAAAGTAAACATTTCATGGAAAATTGACAAGCTAAAAAGATTTACGTTCAATCCACCCCTGTGAATGTTTATGTCGTTTGAAGTGATGTCATCAGCTTAGCATCTACAAAAACATCACAATGATAAACCATTTTTTTCGACAGGTGTTAGTAAATCTGAACTCTCTGAACTATTTCTCTTCTTTTCAGGTTTTCTCGTACGTAGCAACTCTGCTCTACTTCATCCATACAATACTGTCGGCTATTCGATGGAAATCTTTCTAAACTCTGATGCGGGTTCACGAGATGTGAACTGACTTTTTATTGCTGAACATACAGTTTAGGAAAACATTAGCTTGCTTAATGTTGAATATAGCATTTGTTATATTTATGCATATGCAACTATGTTAAATATAAGGTTTAATTTTTACCAGATACTGCTTTTTACTGCCTAACATGTCAATTAAAAATGTATATATTTGCGTTTTGACTCATTTTCTCGAACTAAAACACAATAATTTGAGAATTCTTCATGGTAAAACAGTTCTGTAGTTTATTTTTTTGTATTTTTATATAGCAGTTTTCAATATAACCTTTAAAATGATGTACAATTCGGGGTATATTATCGTGTAGTGTGGTGATTTGGGTGTTTTTGTAGATTTTTTTGTAACTTAAAATTGTGACGCTCATTTAAAATAAAACTATTTTATTTTGAGACTTGTTTTTTCCCTCCTATTTCATACTATTTTTATTTTTATGCATTTATAGCTTTTTTCTTTTACATACATTACTTTCACAGAGCTGATGTGAACGTATCACGATGCTGAAACGTTTTCTGCTTCCTTCATTTCAGTGAAGGAAACACAAAACAACTGCAAAAGAGACACAAACTGAGACAAGATGTTGACATTTGAATATTTCATTAGTTAAGATATCAGGCGAAACCTTGAGGGTGTGGAGAGGTCACGCCCTGCTTAACACGCTACAAAAGGTACAGGGAGCAGTTAGCAGGTTCTCAATGAACTGCTTTAATTCACATTTTTGTTGCTCAAATTGCTCTAATTTTCTCTGTTTAGTAAATTTTCAAAACAAACCCAATCCTGTCAACGTTGGTCTCCACCTGCTCAGAGTGATGAATACCCGTCCCAACACAAATACATGACTGATGACATGTATCAGGTTTTTACATGCAGATGTAGCCACCTGAAATGGCACTACACTGTAAAACATTTGAGCTGCATTTTGTTATTCCTATTATCTTCTACTGTTAAAGTCAAATAAATGTATCCAGTTTTACATTTTGACCCTAAATGTGAGTTTGTGAAAGATAAACTTACATCAGTAAGTTCTGTTAACTTTTTATTAATTTTGTCAAACCTCCAAGAGTTGAATAAACTACAGTTTTTAGGTTAGCGCTTAAAAAACTGAAAGACGAAAAAGACAGGAGTGGGAGCTATTTCCCAGAATATTTCCCAGAATGCTTAGCAGCTTGTATCTGTATCTTGAGATGGATGTGCGTTACATCGATCTGACTCTTGTGTTTTATTAAAGCAAGTGAACATTTCAGCAGACCTGACATCAGTTTACCAATCTGCTCCCCTGAAGCTTAACCAACTTTTCCCACTGAACAGTGAATGCACCTCAGTGTCCTCTGAAAGGAAGATGACCCCCTAAATTGTCCCTGTGTAAACAAACCCACACTCTAGTGGAGCAAGTAATACAAGTATGATCCCACACACACCCACACACACACACACACACACACACACACACACACACACACACACGCACACGCACGCACGCACACACACACACACACACAGTGTGACGATGCAGGCCGGGCTGATGGGAGTGTAGAGCAGGTTGGTGAACTGTGACTGTGATGTATTATGGATGAGAGGAAGACAGGAGGTGATAATAGAGGAGCATCTCCATGAAACTGAAGAAGACGAGGCTGCAGGGCGTCTTCTTCACCCCAATCAGAGACATTTTACACACTTCACAGACTGACAACTTTATTTTTCATCTGGTACTGCATGTTTTCTTAACGCTTGTGTCATTATTATTATTATTATATTATTGTTTTTCTTTTTTGGGGGTGTTGTAAAAGGCAAAACTACACATATACTAGAATGAAATTATTCAATAATCAAGGGTGCTCCCTGTGCTTTTTTTTATTTTTTATATTTGGAGGAACAGAACAAAAAACAGAGCAACATTTCATTGTTTAATATTTTGATGGAGCCACAAAGCTCAAAAACACAAAAACTTACCAAGTATTTTATCTAGTTTCTATTCTAAATATCTAGTTAAATAATGTCAAATTTATTGGCAAAGCACAGGTTTAAAACAAAGTGCACCAGAGTGAGCGCATTACAAAACGATAACACAACAGAATAAATTGATGAAAATAGAAAGAGACAAAATATATTATAGATCTTATTTAGGATGACTATGTCTTGAGATTTCAAAGGGTTAAAGATTTAATGCTATCTCCTGAATATTAGTTCAAATATCAATTTAAAAGTGCAAAAGCTGCCTACTGCGTCCTGCTGGCCAAACCGGTGTACTGCGTATTTCCAGTTTACACCAGTTACATACTGCATATTTCCATATTTGGGTCATTGGAGACAGAAAAAAGGAGTAAATCTCCACCAGATAACTCTAAAATTCTGATTAATCTTGAAATAAATCAAGAGGTTTTGTCAAAAATGTGCATTTTTTTCTATCTACAATAGCCTGACATGCTTTCCTAATTACACACCAGTTTCTCTGTGGCAGTTACACATTTCCTGTTGTGTGCTTTACATTACAGAGATGAAAATATAAAAGACTCTACTGCAAACTGCAGCAGTGAAGAATAGAAAAATTAAAAATATATTTAGATTTTGAGCATATTTGAAGGATGTATAGTATTATTCAATTCAACATTTAATTTTCCATTCATTTAGTTTGTCCAAAAAAGAGACCTAGCAGCTCAGAACACCATCAAAAGTTACTGAAGACCGATGAATGTTGAAGCCGAACACACTGCTTCAGTTTACATGCATTACAACTTTTGTTTAAAAAAACATAAACTGAATACATTATAATAACAATATTTTATCCACCCTGAAACAGACATTTAATCATTTATTTATTCTACAAAACATAAAAAGACATGACACACATTGAAATATGTGCAAAGAATGACAATTTTCACCTGAATTTCCTATAATGCATCATGAAAACTAGCTTTATAGTACAATTGCATACAATAAAACAAAGAGGGGACATTTTAAAGGTAAAGAAATCTAATATGGAGGTGAATAACTGGACTGAGGTATTAAACCCAACAGTATCTTCATATTAGCAGTCAAGTTTCAATGTATTAGAGAAAGTTTAATTTGTAAAGACAGACAGTATGTAGTGTTCATGAACTATGACTGAATAAAAGAATAAAAGAATAAATGTCTGTGGCCAAAGTAGAACGTAAAATGACAAAAAGCAATGAGAAAACATGAGCTAATTATTATTTTTTTCAAATAAAAATAGGATTAAAGTCAGTAGTGATGATGACAAAAACAACTAAAAACAACAAAGTAGAACAATTTTAAACACATATAAAAGCATTCTGGAATAATATAAGCGTCTGTGATCTTCTGAAGTGTAAAAGTGTAAAAGTCTTTTGTTTCAGGCCAGTTTTGTGATTGTTAAACTGCCTTTGATCCATAAAGTGTCGACGTGGCCGAGCGGCAGAACTCTGTGCTGAAAGCTAAACAGCTGCTGTCCGTCCACAAGCACTTGAAATCTGCCGTGTTCACATCGGATCTCAATCTGGAGACAGAAAAGTTCAGTTCCCTACAAAACCCTATAAACTGCATCAACTTGTTTATTTTTTTCTCTGAGTCTGTATAGTCCAGTTATCAAATGATCGGTCACTAAATCGGTTGACAATCATTTCAATAATTGATTCGTCTGATTAATTGTTTAAACTCGAGAAAAACTGTCATCAGTTGATATTTTAAATATCCAATTTATAGAAATAATTCAGACAAAAAAAACCAAAACAATAGCTTCACTTCAGACATTTTATATCTGCATTAAATAACTTGTTTCTCTAAATTCACTATTTATACCAGTAGGATTCGGTGCTTCATGTTGTCTTTTTATCGTTACTATATTTTAACTGTGTGTTAAAGAGTTTTTAGTCATTTAACTTTCACAAAGTATGTTTTTACATATTTGTTGAAGCTGTCACCAAGTTGTGACAGTTTAATACGAAACAGATAATCTGTGGAAAAATTTATTTCAGAGCAACTGTGCTCCGCTCCCGCTCAAAGACAACCAATCAAGTCCAGGAAGAGTGACTTGGTGCTGTCAATCATCCTCATGTGCAAGGTGCTCAATGTGCTAATGGCAGAGAAACAACTTACCGTTCCAGAAAAACCATTTATCTGTCATCATCAGTGGCAAAGCTAACTAGCATGAGCATTCATCACATGCACTGCTGTGGTGAACCAGAGAGAAAGGAGGATGTGAGCAGCACATACACAAACTGATTGACAGCACTAAGACCTTCCTTCTCCTAGTAACATAGAACAAGGCAAAACAGATCGATCTTTTCTGATTATCTGTCTCCTATTACAGCATGGTGACAGATTGAACAAATATATTAAAAACATATTTTATGAAAGTGACAAAATGTCTGGAAAAGACTTCTTCGGGTTTCTGCAGAGGTTCTGGTACCTTAAAGGGCTGATCCTTGATAAAAGGGAAAAAAGGAACCGCTCTCTCCACTTCGCTCCAGGATCCCGACATGCAGGCTCTCCGCAGGACCTGTCGGTCTTTAAATCGGACACAGAGCTCCAGCGCCACATTAGGCGGCGGTTCCCTGGACCCACGGCCGCATGTCAGCGCGATGTAGAACCTGGACAAAAGAAGAAGCATGGCGGCCAATAAGCAGATAGAACATCTAATCCCAGTGGCAATAATGCAGTAGATTTAAGCCTGCAGAGGAGGTTTAGTGCTTTAAGCTGGTTTTAATTCAACCCTGCACTGTAAAACATCTGAGCCGCATTTAGTTGTGTCTACTGTCTTCTTCTCTTTAAGTCAAACAAATTAATGCAGTTTGAGATTTTTTTCCCTAAATGTGAGTTTGTGAAAGATAAACCTGCAGCAGTAAGTTGTGTTAACTTTTTATTAATTTTGTCAAACCTCCAAGAGTTCAATAAATGAGAGTTTTTAGGTTAGCGCTTAAAAAAAACTGAAAGAAGAAAAAAACAGGATTAGGAATTATTTCCCAGAATGCTTAGCGGCTTGTTTCTGTATCCTGAGGTGGAAGTGCGTTACATTGATCTGATTCTGGTGTTTTATTAAGGGAAATGTTTATTTTAAAGCTTGAGGATAATGTCCTGTTCACACTAAATGTTTCTGAGCCGAATTCATTGAGATGTTTAATAAAATTCATCATCAGATCAGAAATTCTGTTCATGAAATTTGAAACCAGAATTTAAATGATTCTAAAGTAAAATAAGTAGATATTTTAACTTGATAATGTGAGTAAAATAATAGAGAAATGTGGCTCTTTAACAAGGTGACAGCAGTTTTTTTCTTGCATTTTGTGAAATAATTATATGATTTAAATTGCAGCAAACTCACAATTCAAGATTAACAAAGTTAAAAAACAATGTTTAGACAACTTGTTAAATCAACTTCATGAACTTTAATTTCTGAGTTAAAACCAAAACAAGTTTCTTGTTGACTTAAGTTAAATTTTCAAGGCAGCAGGTGGACTTTCATTTTCAAGTTAAACCAACTTCAAAGTACAGAAAACTCCTCATTTATGCAGAGGCTCTCTACCACTCTTAACCACCAATTAAAGTACTTCATTTTAAAAATATCTCAAAGAAAACTATTTAATAACAAGCAAGATAAAATAACCAAACTCTGACCTATCAGGACTCGGATCCACAACTCCGACCACAATCACCTTCTTCCCTGGCTGCAGCCCGCCGGTGATGTGACCTCTGAAGGGAACTTCCTGGAAGCACAAAATGTTTCCATGGCAACAGAAAGAATTCACATAAAATTTGAACTAGAACTGAAATTAATTAAATTCAGGCTGATTTTACCAGAGACCAGCGGAAAAACCATATTTACACATTTATCTTTATCTTTAATTTATCTTAGCTTTTGATAAAACAGCAAATTTTTCACAATATCGTCAGAATCTCACATTAAAAAACTATCAGGTCTAGAAACCCTTAGGTAAATAAAATGTTAGATGGTTCAAGACATGCTATGGGTATTTAGAGTATTTAAGTTGTAAATTAGTTTACTAACTTTCTAATACATGTCTTAGCACACTTGAAATAAGAAAAGAAATTTTCCAGTAACTTTACAGTGAGATACTGAGCCTCGTTTTAAGTAAATTATTCCTTATTATTGATAAAAATGTTCTTGTTTCATTGGTAGATTATTCCACTTATAAAAGGACATTTTTCCCTTGTTATAAGTTAATTTATCTGCCACTGGATCAAGCACTTTTTAGTCAATAATAAGGAATTATTTATGTAAAACAAGCCTCTATATCTTGCTAAAAAAATATTTTTATGTTCGATTGTCATATTTCAAGTGTACTAAGATATTTGTACTAGAAACTTAACCAAAAATACTTGGTAAGATTTTGGTTTTTTAGCGTAAACTGATGTATTATAAAAGGAAAAAATATGAAATATTCTTTCTGAACATCACTCTGTATGAAGAAATATTTTTTCAAGAGATTGTCCCCTGGGTTTGCATGTGTTGCTTTCATTATTATAATTTTATTTATTTTTTTTACCAGTTTTCTCTCAGCTTCTCCATCCGGACATCGAGAGGCCAATTTGTTCTGATCCTCTTGTCTCTGTGGTAAACTCCATTTCTGAAAGAAAGGAAATAAATGCATCAAAACTTTTCTGGGCTTCTTCTAAAGAGCTCCAACAAAGTCTTTTTTTTTTTTTAAACTGTTGTATTTAATTACTAATATGTTTCTATGTGTGAAGAAAACATTTTAATCTTTTTAAATCTGTTTTTGTGTGTGGGGTACTAAGTTCACAAAGTGACGTAACAAGCCCGGTCCTGTGACTGCCATGTGCTGAACTGCAGCTCCAGAGAAGCAGGAAGTTTGATTACGTTAGCTTAGAATTCAAAATAAAAGCTTTTAGCGTCAACTTTGTCAGAGATTTATTTTGAAGTGAAAAGAATGGATGCTTTTCTCTCCTCTTACTTTAGTAACACTTCTGGATTTTCTACCCACTGAGTGAAAAACAAATATGTTTTAACCAAACATTCACCAGACACAGACTTGCAGTTTTTGTTTGTTTCATAAGTTTTTTATTGAAAGAAAATAATTTGGAGAAAAAAAATATTTTGACCAGATTTTTTTGTTTTTGTAATGATGTTTTTTACATGAGTTATTGTAATATTGATCTATAAAATACCAAAATATACACATAACTTTATATTATTTATATATTAAATGACTGATCATTTGATTAATTAGTCAGAACCTGAGCAGACTTTCTACAAAATACTTTTTTACTCTTACTTGAGTAATTTCTTGGAAGGCTTTTTATTTGAGCAAAACTATGTTAAAGTAATGCCACTCTTAATATTTTGGATATTCTACCCTCCTCTGGATATAGATGTTAAAGTAGAACCAGCAAAAGGTATTAAAATAATTAGATTTGCACAGAGCTGATTAGAACAATCACCAGAGGCATTCATGGTGTCGTCGCAGGAAA
>VMRN01000040.1:3768624-3785627 GCA_010277015.1 Poeciliopsis turrubarensis
GTGGTCCAAGAGTTCCCTCGTCGCCTCCTGGTGGTCCAAGAGTTCCCTCGTCGCCTCCTAGTGGTCCAAGAGTTCCCTCGTCGCCTCCTCGTGGTCCCAGAGTTCCCTCGTCGCCTCCTAGTGTTCCTCCTGAGTCGCTGCAGCACCAGAGTGCAAGTCACTCTATACTTGCACTCTGCAGACCTGCCTGTTCAAACACCTTTCTCATCTGGGATGAGATGGCTTCATATGCCCGTTCTCTGTGGATCATAGGTGTAAACAACAGTGGCTTTTTGGTGGTCGGCGTTCGTATTGACATCCCCATACCTGAACCGGGCAGTGCTGATACAATTTTAAATCTCTGGAATTGTGTGATGTCTGTCAATTTGATGGCTTTATTGATCTTACCCATGGAGTTCTTAAAACACAAATAGTTCTCCGTGACGTAGAGGACTCCATAATTGATGAATTCTTTTGCTGTTTTTCTGTCTCTGTTAATCATACAGCAGCGCCAGCCCTTCTTATACTCCGGTAGAGGTTGCTCACTCTCTGGAACGCTAAAGATCTCATGAAATGGCCGTTTCTTTTTTCTGAAAGGGAATAGCCTGCCACCGTCCCTGAAATGAACACCACTGAAACTGCTCAGTCGGGCCCTTGTTGCAGCAAACCGACTGCTCAGGGTGTGGTGCGTGTGGTTGGTGTTGTCCATCTGCAGCTGCGGGTCGGTGGGTAAACTCCTCCAGAAAATAAGGAAGGTGTCATAATGCTGCCTTAGCTTGGGGTAACTGTTAAAGATGAAGTCAACGATAAAGAACTTAATACCGGCAGAAAAAACTATGATGGATCCCAACATCTGATAAGGTAAAAAGCACGTGGCAAAAAAGCACACCCACAGTAAAACGTAGAACTTTATCGTCATCTCTGGCTTGACCCACATGAATAGATTTTTTCCCTTCTCCAGGTTGTCGGCCATCAGTCCAAACAGGTTCTGGGCTTGCTGAAGGACCTCAAGAACCTGATGGAATTTCTCTTTTATTGTTGGGTCTTCTTTTTTAGGTTGCAGTGGCTCAGTCTGCTCCGGAATGATGCTCCATTTGATATTCCAGCCTTTGGAAATTAAAAAATTTAGAGAAAGGCGGAGAATAGTGAGTAACAGCAACATGGGGATGGTCCAGCCATGCCACGCTGTGTACATGTATGAAATGAAAAAAAATGCCGATACGTAGCCAGAGGTCCAGTTGAACAGGGCAGATAGGTTGTTGAAAAAATACTGCAGAGGTATTGCGTCCCGATCAAGGCGTCTCATGTGGTCTTCCAACTTTTTGTGATTTAGTGACTCCTCTTTCTCCACAATCGCCACCTCTGGTTGAAGGTCTAGGTCTTCGACGTAATCTTCAAAGTCATGGTATAACCTTTTTAAACAGGTGCTCCACACAGTCTCATCTACTTTTGGTTGAGGGAATGGACGTGATGGTATCTGAGATGACTCTGACGAAGACTCATCTTCTCTATGACGTCTGCATCGTGCTTTCATAAGTTCCCGTTTCAATAAATCTACGTATAGCTCATCGTTTTCGAGCTTCTTCTCCAGGAGCTGGTTTTCTTCCAAGGAGGCTTGCAGGAGTCTTTTCATCTCTTCGAAATCATTCTCTTGTTCTGCATGAAGAGCTGCCGTAGATGATCCAGGAACAATCTCCTGTTCTGAATTGGATCCCATCAGTTCTTCTTTGTCTTTGTCCCAAAAGCGAACTTTTGGTAAATCTTCATTGCTGGAGTCTAGTGAGTTTGATGGCTCAAGGCAGGAAGAACGAATTTTCTTGAAACACTTCGTCATTTTTGTTGCTGTTTATTGGAGTCACTGTCGGAGCTTTATGGGCTCAATGTTGGCCCGCAAGTCATGCAAACTATAGAACTTCTTTGATCTATTGTGACGTACATGATGTCTTTTATTACCTCATTAGTGAGCTCACTGGACTTCTGACGCAAGGTCTTGCTTCTGATCGTTACTATGGAAACGATCAGATCAGTTCTGCATGAGTCAAGCTGAAATAATGAGTAAATGCTTAAATAATAAGTAATACTTTTTACTTATTTAACATGAAGAGATTAACAGTAGATTTCTATGTGATTGAACTTTTGCATTTGTGGTTTTCCGCTCCACAAAACTGTATCTCAGCACCCCTGAATGGGACTGCCGCCCATCCCGTAAAACATGGAGTCGTCCCATATTTGGCCGTGAAATATGCGTCCCGAGTTGAACCGATGCATAACTACCCGATAGACACGCCTATTAATAAACACATCAACATTAAGTTTAACAATAACGGCCAAAACAAAACACAGGAAATCTTAAGGTTAGTTATACCGTCGTGGCGGGAGCTAAAGGACCCCTGAACGCTACGGACTGACGCTGAACGTCACGGTTGCCTAGAGACGGGCACTACTGTAAAATGTAATCTTACTCCAAAAGAAAAGCGACCGTAACTCATTCCAGCTTACTCTGTTGACTATACTAACTTAAACTTAGCAAAGACAACTTTCTACTGAGGCAAGTAAAAATGCTCATCAGCAGCAAGTAACCCGAACTTGGAGTTATGAGTGAGCAAGACGCATCTGCAGAGCCAGCAGAAAACTCGGCATCATTCGGCAGCTCTCGTTGAACACACATGCGCAGTTGGCCAGTGACGAGTGACGTGTTTGAAAGAAGCGCCAAACTGTCAACAATACGGCGGTTGCTGCAGCTAAGTTTTGTCACGGTAAGTTCCACTGGTTTTTAGCAAACTTATATTCGTTATCTCGGCCGTATAATTCATCCGTAAGTCCAGGTTTTGAGGTTAACTTTATGTGTAATGATTTAGCGATGCCTGGAACTAACATTATTCGAAAATATCATGTTTATTTCGTGGCAACAAGATGGAGCGGCAGAGAAAAAAAGCTGTCCGGGATGCAAAACAAAAAAAGGAAAAGGGATAAGGATAAAGATGTTGGCGGGATAAAAAACGCCTTTCAGTGTGGTTGAAAGTTAGTTGGAAAACTAGCCAGTCTTGTTGATAACTTGGCTGAGGGGGTTCAGGCCTATGCAGAACAGTAGCGGGGACAGAGCATCTCCTTGGTATATGCCACATTTGATGGACACTTGTGCAAGCAGTTTGCAGTTGGCTTCAAAGGTGGTTTTCCACAGCCTCATCGAGTTTGCAATGAAGGCTCTCAGAATCCTGTTGATGTTATACATCTCTAAGCATTCAGTGATCCAAGTATGCGGCAATGAGTCAACTTATAGTTATCTTTCCCGTATAATTCGTTAGCTTGCAAGCTAAGATACCGACTCAAAATTGGGGCAAACATCAGTTGCCTTCTCTACATGGATGACATCAAGCTGTCCGCCAAGTGTGAGCGAGACAACGACTCACTGATCCACACCACAAGGATCTACAGCACAGACATTGGGATGTCATTCGGACTAGAGAAGTGTGGTCGGCTGGTCACAAACGGGGAAGGTCATCCGCACAGAAGGGGTCTCACTCCCAGAAGGAACAATAGCAGACATAGAGGACAATTACAAGTACCGAGGTATACCACAAGCAAATGGCAACCAAGGAAAGGAGCCACAGCTAAATACCTCCAACGAATAAGGCAAGTCCTGAGAAGCCAGCTCAATGGCATGAACAAAATCCGTGCAATAAACAGCTATGCCTTGCCAGTAATCAGATACCCTGCTGGAATAATTAGCTGGCCAAAGGAGGAGATAAAAGCCACAGATCTTCAGACTAGAAAACTACTAACAATGTATGGAGGGTTCCATCCCAAATTCAGTACCCTGAGACTGTACACGAGCCGCAAGGAAGGAGGCAGAGGACTAGTGAGTGTGAGAACCACTGTCCAGGATGAAACATCTAAGATCCATAGATACATCAGGGACAAAGCCTCAACAGACAATATGCTCAGTGAATGTCTCAGACAACAGGGAACGGAGGTTGAGGTGCCAGAGATACCATCATGGGAGGACAAGCCCCTACATGGGATGTACCACCAGCAAATAACCCAAGTGGCTGATATCAGTAAATCCTACCAATGGCTGGAAAAAGCTGGACTCAAGGACAGCACAGAGGCCCTCATCCTGGCCGCCCAGGAGCAGGCCCTAAACACCAGAGCAATAGAGGCCCACATCTACCACACCAGACAAGACCCAAGGTGTAGGCTGTGCAAGGAGGCCCCTGAGACAGTCCAGCACATAACAGCAGGGTGCAAGCGTACATGGAACGACATAACCAAATGGCAGGCATAGTGTACAGAAACACCATAGTGGACTGGAAACCCCGAGATCAAAGTTGGAAACACCCCCAAAGGTGGTGGAGAACGCCAGAGCTAAGATCCTGTGGGACTTCCAGATCCAGACAGACAAAATGGTAATGGCGAACCAACCAGACATTGTCATAGTGGATAAACAACAAAGGAAAGCCGTTGTGGTAGATGTAGCAATACCAAGCGATTGCAACATCAGGAAAAAGGAGCACGAGAAACTGGAGAAATACCAGGGCCTCAGGGAGGAACTGGAGAGGGCCTGGAAGGTGAAGACCACAGTGGTGCCTGTGGTCATCGGGGCCCTCGGGGCAGTCACCCCCAACTGTAGCAATGGCTACAACAGATCCCAGGAACAACATCAGACATCTCAGTCCAGAAATGTGCGGTCCTTGGCACAGCCAAGATACTGCGCAGGACCCTCAAGCTCCCAGGCCTCTGATAGAGGACCCGAGCTCAGAGGATAAGAACCACCCGCGGTGGGTGAGAAGGGAATTTTTATTTATATATATATGTTACTGAAGATTATTCTAAATTTGTTGAATGTTAAATATAAATGTAACCCATGTTAAAATCTGATAGAAATAGTTGATTAAATGTCTGTAGACAGAAAACAACGTCACTGCTCCTTTAAGGAACTGATGTAACCCACGTTAAAATCTGATAGAAATAGTTGATTAAATGTCTGTAGACAGAAAATAAAGTCACTGCTCCTTTAAGGAACTAGCATTACAGACGCAGCGCCGTAGTGACGCAGCACACAGCCCGGAGGGAGAGAGCAGAGGAGGAATCGGAGGATAGAGCGGTGATTGATGAACAGTAAAAGTTAATATAGTCAAGAAACATAATGTACCTGGTCGAGAACTGACGGGAATTTTATTGAGAACTAAACTACATCGGTTTTGGTGAGTTTTATGTTTATTTTTTTCGCACTTTCACCGTATTGTACTGTAAAATTGTATTGTAAAAAAAACATAGCCGTTACAGTAGCCGTTACAGTAGCCGTTACAGTAGCCGTTACAGTAGCCGTTACAGTAGCCGTTACAGTAGCCGTTACAGTAGCCGTTACAGTAGCCGTTACAGTAGCCGTTGTGAAGAAATCCATCCATTTCCATTTTCCGTCACCCTTCTCCCTAACGGGGTCGGGAGTTGCTCGTCCGTTATAAATTGTTATTCGGTTAACATATTGAGTTCAAGAAGAATTTATTTGTATAATTTGAAGATTTAAAAAGAGTTTTATTGTGTTTGCGACCTGTTATGCAGGTCAGGTTTTTTTTTGCTTGGTTGGAAGCTCGGTCGGAGCCAGGATTTGTCTGCCTTGTGCGGCGTGCACATTAACGGACGGGATTCAGGATGGCGAGCCAGACCCAGAACTTCAATTCATCTTCTCCATCACATTAAGGAAGGACTCTCCTACGTGTGGTAATTCGCTGCTAGGACGAACTGAACTGAACTGAACTGATAATTTATTGAATTATTATTTTTTGTTTTGGATCGAGTCAACTGAGATTTTTCATTGGACTGAATAACTGAATTCATCTTCGGGTTTGAACTTGAATTTAAAGTGATATACTTTGGTTTCTATATGTTATATCTTTGAATGTGATTTGAACAATTGTAATTTATTTTGATTCAATTGTTTTGAATGTATTTTCTCACCTGTAAAAGAAAGGAAATTAATTAACTCAAGGAAAAAATAGGAATCTTAAAATAGGTGCAACCTAGGAAATAAAATAGACTGGTCTAACTAATTCAAATTAGTCTATCTAAAATAACCTAGGAGAACAGAGATCAGTCTAATTAAATTAGATTAGTTTTATTAAAATAAACTAGGTAAACTAAAGAGTAAAAATAAAGGGTGATATACTCTATTTATTTATTTTTTTTCTTCCCTTTTATTTTTATTTCTCTCCTCATTAAGAACCTGCAGAATATTTATTTATTTATTTATTTATTTATTTATTTATTTATTGTATCTTATTGTATCTTTACTTATTGCATTCAGTAAATTGCCGGCCTGTTTCACTGAAAGCAGCGGTCTCTGGTGTTGTCATTCTTGCTCCCCACTCCTTAGAGCCTAGAACTGGTCCAGTGGCGCAGTTAGCGGTGTGATACCGGTGCTACATAAACATAGATTTACTCTCAATAAAACATTTTTCTTGAGGATCTGACACTTCATCATGACAACACAAATGATCCATTATCAAATATAATATCAAATTATCTACATGTATTTATTCTGCTTTACAGTGAGAATTAAAACTGTTACATAAAAGTTTCTGTCAGAATTTTTCACACAGCAACTGAATTTTTGTTCCTAAAGTTGGTAGTATAGTTGCCTTGCAGGAACAAGGTCCTGTGTCTTTCTGCATAGAGTTTGCAGGTTCTCCCTGTGCATGGTGTTTTCTCTGGGTATTCCGGCTTCCTCTCACCATCCAAAACCATGACTGTCAGGTTAAATGGTCTTTCTAAATTCTCCCGAGATTTGTGTGTGTGGTTGGTTGTCCTGTCTGTCTCCATGTTGCCCTGGAGTGGACTGGTGACCTGTCCAGGGTGACCCCCGCCTCTCGTCTGAGATAGGAACCAGTACCCCACCTGACCCCACGAGGGACAAGGATGGATGCAAAGCAGCGAACTCATCTACAGACTATATAATTAATCTTCAGTCAGGTTCTAAGATTTATCCAAGCAATAAATCATTTTCTCAGTACTTGACACTGAACTCACCGTAAAACTTTACTAAACGTTCAGAGAGGTTTGTGTGGAAAAACAAAAAGAAAAACTTGGCTGTGAATGACAAAGGAAACAGTACTACGACTTGGATCTGCACACTAAACTCAGCAATCTATGGTCATTTCAATGGAAAGTAAATAATATGATATTTAGTACCGTCATGACAGCAGGAATATTAAGAAAACTTCCTTTCCATGTCTAAAAAAAAAGCGTTATTTACGTCCCATTAGTACTCACCAAGCGTGTAGCTGGGCGGGAAATAGAGTAAAGGAAATTCTTCTGATTGCAAGGCTTCACTCTTACTTGATTTAGTGAAAGTCAGAAGCGCTCTCTGAATTTTCTCTTTTTATTTCCCACAGAGTGGAAGAATGGGAGGAAGCCAGAGGTCTGTTGGCTAAAGGAAAGGGCCGAGCCTCTGGGAGAGGAAACTCGGTCAGTGGAGGCAAAGTGCTGCTCAGATCAACGGTGACTCAACCAAAGGTGATCCTGGAACTGCGTTGCTCGTTTTGTTAGTTGTTTTTGTCGACTTATGTTTTGCACGTTTGGACATTTGTCCTCTTTTAGTTTTTTCTCCAACAACAAAGTCAGAAAAGTAAGAAAAAACTGTGCAAAAAATATAAAAATTAACCATCTATCCTTTTCTGTAAATATGTTCTGCCCAAAATTCATTTTAGCATTTTAATTTCATCTTGTTCAAATTATGTGAAAAAAACCTCTAAGCATCTCTTTCTATCCAATAATTAATCAGTTAATAAAAAGAAGCAAATAAAGAATGACAGATTTTAGAAGAATGTTTTTAGCTGCAGATGAATACTTTGCAACAAATAATCAAACTCACTCTAATGTTCTTGAATTTTAGGCAATGGAATGCGTATTTTCCAAGGTACTTAAATTATTTGTCTTCTTGCATCTTTTAAAGTATTTTTAATAATGCATAAAAAGGCTAAAGTGGTGAAGTACCAGTTTATTTTTTATCTGTCCGTTACTGAAATAATAGTCAGTTACTGCCTTATGTCTAGATATCAACATCAAGATGAAAACTACCTGAATATAATGAACAAATAAAGTTACTGACAATGGCAGAGACACACAGCTGCAAAGGAACACCAGCCTTCTAAAAGGGCCAAAAATCTCACCACTAAGTGGCACTCTTACTCCACTTAGACTCAAACCAAGCAGTGAAACGTTAATATTAAGCAATGAACATGAGCCTTTTACAAAATTCCCATTTTCTTATTTAGACTTTAATTGAGGAAGTACAAAAGAACTTTAAAAAAAGACAAAAACTCCTTCACCTCACACACAACTTTTCAAAGAGATTTTAATTAAAATGATCAGTTTTACAAAACAGATTTTATAAATATATAGAAAACAAGAAGCTTCTTTTCTACAACCCATAGAAAATATAAATAAGCAACAAAGATCAAACCTTTCACACAAAAATCCCTTTAAAAACCATAAAACATCAATTCAATGCATCATAACATAAATATGTACATAAAAAAAAATCTATAGATTAACGAAGACAGATTTCTGTGGTTCTTTGTGTTACAGTTAGAGAGCTTTTCTCTAACTGCATTGACAAATGACCTCTCTTCACTTATATATATATAGAATGCAAACATGAGCAAACAGAAATACAAGAGTCCTGATCTAAGTGCTTTATGTTGGGTATGTAAGTGGACTTAGTCTAAACCAGATTTCCCAGTAGGAATGAGAACGAGGCTCCCACAGCCAGACCCAGAACGAGGAAGAAGGTCATCAGAGAGCCGGCCGTCTCACAGTCTCTGCTCCTCACCAACCTGCAGAAAAGGAACAATTAGAGCCACCAAAACCAGCTTTAACCATCAGCTTGATCGCTTTGAATGGTGATTATTTTGATGTTGTAAGCACTGGGCTTAGCAAATTTCAACAGCTCTGAAGTTTAGATGGAAACTGAAATTCAATTTTTAATTTTGTACTGAATGTTTGATTGATTACTGAAGACAGGGCTGGATTTACGAAGATGTGGGGCCCTGGGCTGGAGTGGAGCCAGTTTTGGTGCCATATTTATTACATAAAAAATATTTTCACTGCTGAAAATCAGTTATTTATGTCCAGTCATATTGAATTACATCACTTAGTTTCCCCGTCATGACCATCTGTTGTCTCATAAATATTTCTAAACATCCGTATCTGTCCTTGTCGTAAGCAAGAGAAAAATCGAGGAGAAAACTTTGGTTGTGTTGTGTTTTGAAAAGTGTCTGATTTTCAAGCCTTACCTTTCCAAGATCTTTCCAGCCAGATTTAGCTGATACTTAATATAATTTTTGCTTAAATCTAAACTTCAAAATAAC
This sequence comes from Poeciliopsis turrubarensis, assembly GCA_010277015.1. NCBI lineage: Eukaryota > Metazoa > Chordata > Actinopteri > Cyprinodontiformes > Poeciliidae > Poeciliopsis > Poeciliopsis turrubarensis. The sequence goes on from VMRN01000040.1 coordinate 3,777,972, forward strand.
AAATATATGCTACAGATAACATTTCGTAGCATTGTTATGTTATCTGTTATGCTCCAGATAACATGACAGCTAATAATAATTTTCAAATAATAATTTGCTAGTTATTTATGCAAATTAGAAATAATTTGCCGTATTAATTATTTCTACTGCAATAATTTCTAACTGCAGTAGAAATTGTTGCAACTGTATTATTTATACTCACAGTTATCAGAAGAGAATCTCAAAGCGGCCGGCGGTTTGCAGTTAGTTTGAGAGTTTGTTGAACAAAAGAAGCTGATTGACGTTTCATCTAACAGAACAGAGCTTGGAGCTACGCATCACTCTGTTTAAAACATTAAGATTAGTTACAGTTAACTTATAACAATGTTTAGAAGATCATTGATAAAAATGATGAGATGATTTTATGTTTTTACAGCTACCAGAAGACTGAGAGAGTCTAACGTTGCATGGTTCTGGTTTAGTACTTACTGCGGTGCGTAGGCCATGCAGAGGGTCGCCAGGTAGCCGTTAGAGAAGGAGAACAGAGCCATGATGATAACAAAGGCGCTGTCATGTCTGAAGAGGACGGTGAGCTTCGAGTTGGGAATGTTGCACATCATGAGCAGAGGGACGAACACGAGACGGGACAGAACAGCGACGGGAAACAGACGGCTCTGTTTGGACGGCTGCACAAACAACAGCAGAGGAATCAATCGTTATTCTTAGACAATGAGAATTTAGAGTGATCAACTCTGCCTATTTGAGCTCTTGTCTCTTTAAATCTAAATAGGCAGCTGCTGGCCACGCCCCCAACTCAATGTTTACACCCACACATAAAAATGGCTGCAAACAAATGCACAATTTTACAACCATACATGTTTGAAAAGCAGAAGTAGAGCCTCCTGCACAAACAACAAGAATGTGGCACATAGTTTCTGGATGGCAGACATTTGTCTTTTCTAGCAGACAAATGCCAGCAGCAGTAAAACCAGCTGGAACTCTGCTTGGGTTGCTAGGTAACAGGACTGAGCTTCTCTGGGGTTGCTAGGTAACGGGCAGTGCCTGCTGATTTTTGACTTTACATTCCAAAGGTTTTTGAAACTGCTCTTTTTCCAGACACCAAACAACAAAAATGTGCAAAATGTGAATTTTTCCCTTTACTCAACTGGGAAGCTTATGGAAAAAAGTATTTTTTAAATTCAAAATACAAGTTATGGCTAAACCTTTTGTCTTGCTTTTTAATTTTATGATTTCACCTGGAAAGGCAGATGATCTCAATTAATTTAATCAGAAATTTTACAAAAATCTTCTTAGAAAAGCTCAGTACCATGAAGAAAATCCAGTTTTCCTGTAAGTTGTTGAACATCTAACTTTGGAAGTGAGGAATATTCTGGAAGCGTGTCTGCAGACTCACCCACTGAAAGAGAGACGGGGCGCTGCGGCCGGCCAAATCCATGATGTTAAAAACAAGAATGCAGCACACACAGGTAAACACTTTGTCTGAAGGACACAGAAAACAGGCCAGCATGAGTACAAATCAGCATTAAAATAAAACATAACATTTGTTTTATTTCTTAAAAATAGTAATTTAATTACATATTAACTACACAAATAGAAAATGTAGAGATTATTTTACTTTGTATCATAAAATATTTAAACATTAAAAAGCTATTGGCTCCATTATGAGGCAAATGAACGACAAATATGATTTTCTTTTTCTCTCTGAAGTATCTATTTTCATTTCCAGGGTTAAAAAAAAATAAATGAATGAGACATGATAAGATGCGTCTTGCTTCCTTCCTGTGCTGCAGTTTGTCAGATCCTCACCCCAGTCGGCGTTCTTCGTGTAGACCGTCTTCACTCGGACTGTGATGACGGGAAAAACCGACAGCGTGACGGCGAACACGAACGTCACACACAGAGCCATCAGCCAGATCTGTCAGACAACAACAAAAACAGGCGACTTTAAGCTGAGAAAGAAAAGCAGGTTTGTCTCATATTTAGCTGGATCTGACTTCATTTTTACGTCTTTAATAATCTCCATCACAGAGAAAACAATTGTGAGGATGAATTTACCTTTTTAAAGACAGCAAAGACAGAAGAGCGCTCTCTGCTCTCCTCTGGGACTCCTCTGGTCTCCAGGTCTTCTACTTTGCCATTTAAGGCTACTTTGTCTTCTTAAATAAGAAAATAAACAATTCAAAGACTGAAATACTTAATTACATTAAATCAGCTGAAGTCACTTTAAGTTAGGCTCCATAAAACCAACCTGTGTTGCTGAGGAGCTTATTAGATGTGTCCAGTTTGTCAGCCTGATTTCTGCTCAGATAATAATGAGCAAATTCCTGCAAGAGAAGCCAACAACATCAGGAGGCTGTAGAGATGGAAAAATACACAATTTCATACATAGACAGCTATGGAAAAAATGAAGAACCCTCTGCACTGAACCGCATGAAAACCTCTTTATTCCACCAAATATTGATTTCTGAACTCTTCCTGAGTTAAAACATTAGTATTGTTTATAAATGAATATAAATTTGTTTTCTTTGCATTATTTGAGCTCTGAAAGCACTGCATGTTTTTTTTTGTTATTTTGACCATTCCTCATTTTCTGCAAATAAATGCTAAATGTTTGCTTGTAACTTCAGAGTCATGTTGTCAGTAGTTCATAGAATAAAAGAACATTTTACTCAAACATAAACCTGTAAAAAGTAAAATCAGAGAAACTGGTCTCTTATTTGTTGATGTTTTCCAGAAATGCCAGGCTTCCTGATTAACTTCATTTTTATTTGGAGACTCTCAGCTCACCAGGTGTGGCAGCAGCAGGTAGCAGAGTAGAGCCACTAAAGTCACCAAACATGGAGTGACAAAGTATCCCAAGGCAGCTGACTTTGGGTCACTTTTACCTGCAGAGAACCAATTTTGTAGTTTATTGTAGGGCCAGTTTCTTCTGGCTGTCAGCACTGAAGCTGCACTGCAAAAACACAAAATCACTTGAAATATGGAGGCTTGTTTTAAGTCAATAATTCCTTAATATTGATAAAAAAGTACTTGTTCCATTGGCAGATAAATTAACTTATAACATGGCAAAAATGTCTTATAATAAATTAAATAATCTGTCAATGGAACTAGTACTTTTTCATAATTATTAGGGAATTATTCACTCAAAACAATCTTCTAAAAAGTTACTTGTAAGTTAGTTTGGTTTGATTTCTAAGATATTGGTACAGGAAACTAGACAAAATTGCTTTGTAAGGCTTTGTGTTTTTACAGTGTGACACTTCTGTCAGACCTGGAATTAGCAAAATGATCCATGATAAACAGTTATGGACTCTCATGACACCCATAAATATTACAATAAAACCTTAAAAAATAAAGTAATAATGCAGGTTCTTACTCATGATGGAGCACAGCATGGCGACGCCTGCGAAGATCCCAGCCAGACCCTGACCGCTCATGAACACGGAGCTGTAACGAGGAGGAAACAGGCCGACCATCCCGAAGAGGCTGCCCTGCAGCACCGCACTGAACACTGCACACACGCACACACACACGCACACACACACACACAGGTTGAAACAATCAGCTCAGACTCATCACATCAGGCATTATGAAACGACAGGAGTATCGAAGCGCTCCTTTTAAATATCGCACATCCACGCTGGGATTTTGACAATCCCAACGTTTCCTCGAGAATAAAATCGAGTTTACGGACTTCATCAAAAAGTTCCACATTCTGAAACCAGAGGATTTCAGAAATAACGTTCAGGAACGTACCGTTGAAGAACCAAATGGTTGCCATGGTGACAGAAAAGAAGTTGTCGGGCTGGACGTCGACCTGGACCACGGCGGCGGTGAGGGCGAAGAGGAGGAAGATGACGACTAGGCTGAAGGCCACGCGGAGACGCTCCTTCACCCTGCAGAAGCCAGAGGAAGATTTTCAGAAAATAATGCCAGATTATTAAAACACTAAGCGCAAAAGGAGACGAATAAGAAATGATCCAAATTTTAGTGGTGCTCTATCACTCACCACTGATAGAGCAACGAGTTGAGCAGCGTGAAGAGGAGCAGAGGAAGCTGGGAGAGCAAAACCATCCAGCTGTCGTAGTTGTACTTTCTCTGCACCGGGCCTGATGTACCGTTGGAGGAGTCGCTCTCATTCAGCCGCACGTTAAAGTACTTGAAGACAGAAAAACATAAAAGAATAATTTAGATGTTCGACGTCAAAATGCATTTTCAAAGACAGCAGAAAAATGAAAGAATTTTTATATGTATATATAAAATAAACCTGTGAGGCAGTGATGAAGAAGTTCCAGGGCAGCAGAGTTTCCAGACCGAGAATAAAGATGATGATGGCAACAATCTGACCACTGAGTACATGAAGAAAAACATCTTTATATACTCACACACATAAAGTTTATTTATCTACAAAAGCAACAAGATGCCAAACTCACCGATCAGAAGGTGAACTCTGTTTCTTTTCGTTCCACATTTTGCTGCTTCTGTCGCTCCACTGCAAACAGGCAAATCCTAAATAAGATATTAACGTGCATTTAGAGGACATAATAAATATTCCACTCATAAAAACAAGCATTGTAAGTTGACTATATTTAATTTACAATATGTTACAAATCAATAGGGAAAGTATTAATCAGTATTTTACACCTGACTGGTTCAACAACTGAAAATTTTATTTTTCTTTCCTCTGTTCATTAAAAGAATCAAACCTAAAGCCTCTCATTTTTCTTGAAAGCATTTTTTTAGGACAAATCTAATGTTTTTAATATGGACCAAAGGAAATGAAAGCATCCGTTAATGTTTTCATTTTTTTTTGTTGAAGTCAAAACTTCTATCTACCTGCAGCACGTTTGTTATATTTAATATCTGAAAACTAAAAAAGCGGCACGCTAATTTGATTTTACAAAGAGAATGCTGTCCTCAATCATGCAAATGTTTTATGCCTTCTAAATAACATAAGGAAGGCATTTTTTCATGAGATTTTGTAATTTTTCAGGTTTTCTTCCACTGTTTCCATTCAGGTAAGTAAAGTCCATCTATTACACCAGGACTATTTGTTTTTAATTAATTCACATTTTCACTACAAAATATAATAATAGCGCACTTTCAGTTCAAGTTTGCCGCCATAAAATAAGGAAGCACCGACTCATCGATACATGGGGTTAAATGATCTAAATAATATTAATTTCTATCAGAAAACAGTAAAAAAAAAAAAAAAAACTTCCAGACTGAAATAAAGTAGGTTTTCTAATAACCAGACACGTGTATTTTATTTTAACAACAAAATAAATAATAATTAGTAAATATAGTCTTAAAGTATAATCCAACTTGGACTGTAAGCCTCTTTACACATGCAAATATTTTAATTGGAATTAAACAACGGAGTGTTTTACTTTTAGTTAACATTTTACTTAACTTTATTTAAATTGTGTGTTTCAGTTGTGGCGCTAAAAAGACTTCGCCTTTTAGGGTTACCATTTCTAATATCTGAAAGAAAACTCATTGTAACAGACAGCAGCCCAGATAAAAACAGAGGAATCTCACCTGAGTAAAGGGTCACCTTCACGTCTGGGACAAAGAACCGGGGATGAATGAATGAATGAATGATCTGCCAGATCTGGCGGTTTGCATCAAAACGTAAAACCCGTGGCGGGTCTTATTTAAAAAGAAAAACAAAAAAAACCCGCCACAAACAGAAAGCGGAAGTGACGTACCACGTCTAAACGCTGGCGGAAAGTTGGGTCATCTGAGTTGTGTTCTGATTTTATTATCCTCTGACCGTTTGTCGCTCGTGCTTGTGCCGATGTGGCGAAGACGCTGGAAAACCGAAAACCTCAAAAGTTATTCTCAATACTCCAAAAGTGTGTACATTGTAAATGTTTTTTTATTATAGTTGATCATGTTGCTTTTCATGTCTCCTATAATTGATGCAGATGTGCAGTTATTGTTTATGATGTAGGCTTTATGCATTCATTCAGCAAAGTTGAGCTGACTGTCCATAAGACTATATTAGTAAATATAGTCTTAAAGTATAATCCAAGGTAATACCCAAGTTATTTAAAATTTGCTACAGATTCAACAGCTTGGCGCTTGAACTTTCCTGTTTGGCCACTTGATGGCGTGCTTGCTTAGAGAAAACGGAAACTCTTTGTGACGGTGACAATATAGTCATATAAAGCAGATGGAAGTGGATGTTGGAAATTGTTTTTTTTATTATTATTATCAAAAACAGGACAATATCTAATTAATATATGAAGTAAATTTATTTGGAACATCAACTAAATCAATTAAATCAAACAAAAATATTTTATATACAGCAAATATTGAAATTTTTTTTGGTTTCAGTTACTTTTCTTTATTATTATTACTATTATTATTATTGTTATATTATGAATATCTAAGGAAATTATTATTTTTTTTTTTACATAAATTTCTAATTTTAGGTTTTGAAATAAGTAAAAATTTTAGCCTTTAAAAAAGACTGGCTGTTGGGAGAAAATTATATAAAACAATCAGAAATGGGTAGAGTACTTAAAGTAGCACTATTGATTTGCACATAACTTAATATTTTTGCTTGTCTAATGACATTATTTTTCAGCATCAAACCAAATTTTCTCATCAATTTAGTAGCCTTTTTTACCAAATGCATTTTTACTTTTATGTAATTTCCAGACTGGCTATATTCTACTTTTACTTTAATAGAAATACGTTGAAGTAGTTTGAGTACAATTTATGGTTTCTCCACCCACTTCTGTCAGGAACATTTAGGCAACAAATACAGAGCAGAACCGTCCTCAGGAGTACAGACTCTGACTCATACAACTGAAGTCTGTACAGGTTTGTCCTGCTCTAAATACCTGTATGTTGCCCCAAGGCGTGTTTTCATCATTATTATTGTTCTTTTTCTTCCAAGCTCTCTGGAAGGCCTGGTGAAATGTACAAATAGTCTGAGGAGAAAAAAGTTCATGGCAATTAAACTATTGCCTAAAGCAGTCTTGAAGTGTAAAATAAAATCCTGAAACTTCTTCCCATGGCAATTAAGTAAAATAATTTAAAATTAAAAAAAAATTAAACTAGGTATTAGGTAAGATGATTCATATATTTTTACTCCAAAATAAAGACATTCAGTCCAAGTAGAATGTCATTTTTTTAATTGATGATATACGCCCAAAGTTAGGCAAAAAAGTTTGCTCAAGTAAGGCTAGCACTACTTCTACATATTTTTACTCAAGCAAAAGTTAAACGTAGCTTTCCAAAAAATTACTCAAGTAAGTTTTGAGAAGTACTTCATAACAAGGCTATTTAAGATTTACTATCTTAGTAATTCCAACTGTCCTCTCAGTGCATCAAAAGCCCACAGATATGGGCTTTTGGCATCTCCACTGGCATCTCCACTGCCAGTGGAGATGCCAGTGGACCTTTGCCATCTCCACTGGCAAAGGTTGACCTGAAACTTAAACAACGGTTTAAGTTGTGAGCAGGAACTGATGCTTAGTTAAGGTGGGATAAAAAGTGAGGGTCTCGGTTCAGCCTATAACAATCCTATCAGTCTCCTTTTCAACAAATGGCCTCATTTGCTTTGAAACTGAAAAAAAAAAAGTCAAAAATATCAAGTTATGTACAAATTAGTGTATTTTACATTTAAAATATAAAACTAAT
>VMRN01000040.1:3790627-3866330 GCA_010277015.1 Poeciliopsis turrubarensis
CTTTTAGAAAATAAAACCCCGAGCTATTTCAGTTTCCGAACAAAGCCGCCCGGGAGAGATTATACCCGACTGTAACTTCGGTGAGTTTATTTGTTTATGATGTAGCTTTTCCTCATTCCCTTTAACCACCTAGTTTTCCTCTGTGTCGCCGTGGAGGCAAATTAAAAGCTAAGGATAAAGAGTTACTTTTGACTAAATCGACCAAACAACTTAAAATAGTTAGTAGTAGTTATGGTGAATGTTAAACTACTGTATGTTTGTCCCCTAGCTTTAATTGTTAGCTCATTGTTAGGACTAACATTTGTCCTTTAACGTTACAAACCAGATTTTTGGGATAAAAGTTTGCTCCTGACTTTACTTGTAGTTTATTTATTTTTCTGTTACCTTTCCTTCAAATATAAATCTTTAGTTACTCTTTGTTTTTAAAGGACCTTACACTTCTTCTTCGTGTACGTTTAGTTTTACATTTTGTGTTCTGCTTATTTAAGCAGCAGTGAATAATTAGAAATGCTGATCCAGTCTTTTAATTACAGGGTACAGCAAACACTCCTTTAAGTTGCACTGAATTTAAACTCTCAGTGGATCCTTGAAAATTGCCCTGGCAATGCCTGAACTTAATATTCTTTATTTTTGTCTCCTCTTCAGTTGTAGTTGACACCACTGGTCTGCCACATCCAAACTGACCAGCTGGCCTTTCTTTGTTCAGCACCACAAACTGATTAGCATGCACCATCCCACTACCACTGCATCTGTCCCGGCAGACGCTGCTTTTGTTCCCCATTTAAAACTTGGGTCTGTGCCCTTTTTGTTCCAACTATCCCCCCAACGCATCAAAAGCCCATGGATGGGTTGACCCATCTCCACGGGCAAAGGTCAACCTGAAACCTAAACAACAGTTAACCTTAGAGAGCATGAATGGATGCTCAGGTGGAATAAAAGTGACGGTCTTGGTTCAGCCAACCACGTCCTCTAACAACCATATCAGTCTCCTTTTAACCAAAAAAATTAAATAAAATAGATAATTCAGGGGCTGTAACTCATATATTTCAATTGGTTAATTACTAACTAAATGTTTTCCTTTTGAATTCAGTTCAATTCAAAAATACCCTCAGTAATCATTCTTCTTGTAAATGAAATTAAGGGATAATTAGACCATTATGTCATGTGCCATTTGCACTTTAAGTTCTATTCCATTTCTCATACAAGCTTTATTTTGATCACGATAATGTTCTCATTTATATAACTTTATGCTTTATTTATCAGACGCTAGGTTGAGACTGCGCTTGTAAACTGCAACAAATAAATGCCTGAATTAAAAATTAGATTTGTATGCTAAAATCCAGATTCTGATTAAAGCTCAAGTTGACCAAAACTAGTCTGACAGTAATAATCTCCTTGTATTACACTTTGCTTCGTCCAGAGGATCTTAACCCTTAGCCATTGAGAAACAATTGCTTGTTGGAGGTGTGAACTCTTGAAGTTTTATATTTTACTCAATTGCTAACGTTTGGCCATTGAACTTACACTTCTTCTTCTTGTACTTTTAGTTTAAAATTTTGTGTTCTGCTTATTCGCCAGTGTGTAATTTGCCAGTTCAATGCTACAAAGTTTACCAGAAACTACGTGCGCCGTAAACAACCATGTCGTACTACAGGCATAGAAGTGCCAAGCCAAACAAGATGGCCGTAATTCAGTGTTGGAAGTACTCGCTTCCTCCGGTGCCATTGCAAAAATTACAGCCAGATTACAAATCTAAAACAACTCAGAAAATCAATATAATTGTTCACAATTTTTTCTTGTTTGCTGATTGGCCCAGTAGAAAGTCTACTGGGAGAAATCCAGGTCAATGGGAGAAAGTCCAGACGATGAGAATCGAGTGGAGTTGCTGTTACTTTTTCAGTTGTCGAACAGAATGTCTGGACGTGACAGCTGCAGCTTCATTCTTCTGCCTGTCGCTGCTGAACCTACAAACCCACAGCTGGACTCTCTCCCTGCCTGCAGTAGACTCGCATTAACTAATAACAGAACCAGGGTGCAGAAACTGCTTAATTTGAGATCAAAGGCTACATATCAAAAAAGCAAAAATGTGTGTGTAGCAGCCAGAAGCGACCTAGTTTTCAGAGCCTTTGCTCTTGATCCTAATGTTGTTTGTGATACGGGGAAGAATGGCACTCAGAAATAGGTTAATGACACTCATAAATGTGCTGATATGGAAGTGTTTGTGTGCAATGGCCTGTGGATTGCACTATTTTTCTATTCCCAAAACTGATTTTTAGCCAAAGAACAGATCACACAATTTGTTCTCATAGCAAAATTCATGAAAAGAGAGTCTGTTTGTGTCTACGCATAGTCATACACCAACGTCTGCCTGCTCTGCCTTGTATCAACAGATAGTCGTCACTGTAAATCCTGTTGTTTTGAAACTGCGTTGAATTGGAGCTGTTCTCACTGTGTTTTCTGGGTTTTGTAGCCGCTGTTTTGCTGATTTTAATAATTTATAAAAATTTTCACTAATACCTGTTCAATGTAAACGATTGCAACTGAGGAATGACATTGAATGATTATTTTGAAAAATGGACATTCTCTTCATTTTTGTAGCCCACTTTGGAAGAAGTAAAGTTTACTGCTAAGTACATTTGCAATAAACAGCTAAAATTTATTAACAAGGAAACATGTAAGGTTATACGGAAGTAATGTAATGTATTACACAAATAAAAACAACTAATTTAAAACACTATGAAACTATGAAGACATAATTTTGCCAATCTGGGCTCCATGACGGCTGTCACAAAGTTTTGGTTGCCTTATTTTAAAAAAATCTCTATTCCTCCTGCTTTTGAGTTATGTTATGGTCTAACCAGAAGAGATTTGGTTGTTTTCGTTTAAAGAAACAAATATATCCATGTGCAAAACAAATAATTAACCCAGTTAAAATGGTCTAATATGCATGCAGTTTGATTTACTTTAGATTGGACTCTATTCAATGCTTGTTGTAACAGGGTCTCTAAACAAATTCCTTGCGTCTTTGCCTACTGGAAATGAGTATCAGAAGGCATAAGCTTTACATATTCCAAGCAGAAACAGGTCATAACGATGTATTTTGTGTGATGTTTTTCATTCCAGCTTTGAAATTGTGTTTCATACAAGTACAGATGAACTGATGAGCATTTTCCTTTTTCCACAAAACTGTTTTTAGTGCAAGAAGTTATTCAAAAAGACAAATATTGTCCTTAATGCTATTTCAGCATCACCACTGTCAGGATTTTGGACAACTCAGCTTTTTTGCAACGTAGTCATGCAGAAGAAGGATCCAGGTCTGAATGACACCTAATGCCGTCCGGCGGCCTCGCTGTGGCTAAACTCAGTCCTGCTGAGTCGTTTGTTGCCTCTGTGGATAAATAATTTAGAGGATGAAACCTTCCACCGCTTTGCAACTGTCGAGTTAGCTGTTACAGAGTCCTAAAATAAGCTTTTTTTTATTTATTTTTACTTTGCAGATATTGAAACTTGACGCTTAACAAAATAAAAGTGCAGGTTTAAACGTCACGCACATTGTACTGTACATGTTGTAGTTGTCTTTATTTAGTTCCTTATTGCAAATACAATTTAGCTTTAAATTGACAATTTAACTAAATAATATGTTTATTGCATTGAGTTTTTGTGTGTTTTTAACTTTATAGGTTAAAACTCACTTTAAGTTTCAGTACAGATTGACTTTCTATAAACTAAATACTTTACAATTTAGTCTTTAACAGTATACTTTGCTGTGTTTATTTCTGTCTTTTCAGTGTACTTTGCAGGATAATTAGTAGACATCAGCCTGTTCAGTGCTTGTTGTAACAAGGTCTCTAAACAAATTCCTTGCTTCTTTGCCTGTATACTTTGTGTTTAGCGTTGTCGTGTGTGATGTATGATCTAGTTTGAGGTTGTGTTGGTAAACTAGTTTTCCCTGTTCATGTTGGTTTAGAGAGAACAGTAAATGCAAACTAGATGAGCCAATTCAGCCTGTGACTAAATGTGTTTTCCTGCACAGCTCATCTGTGATGTTTTTTTGTCAAAAGTGTAAATCTTCTATGATAGAGGTGTTGTTATAAGGAAGAAACTCATTTTGTTTTAAATAGTTCTGCACAAAAGCAGATGACACTCATGCAGAATTCCCTCATGAAAACATAAAAAAAAAGTATCAGAAGCCCCAATCATGCTTATGCTAATACGTCACTCTTAGCTGTTTTATTTACCTGTAATTGGTGAATATGTTTTGCATGTTTCCATTGGTCTTTCTTCTTTTTCTTTTTAATTCTTGCAAAGTGCACAACAGAACAGAGGCGCATGCAGTGTAAATCCACAGTGATAAAGAAGTGGTTGCTTTTTTTGTTTAATTACCTAACTGACCTCTGCCATAGTGTAGAAGAGTAACTGTGCTGTGCATCCTTCATGTGCCCATTTTTTGACTCGTTCCTCCAGATGGTCATCTTTCTCTCAGCCCACGATTTGCATTTTTCTGGAGGCGCACAGACTGCAGTTTCCTGGCCAATTGCTAATTACCAATCTTCAAAAAGCCTGACATGCTGATTTCGATTTTGGCCGATATCAATTTTATTTGTCTGAAATGTCCCTAAATGTAGTTATAAGGTTTCTGAGTTGGTAATACTGGTGTGACTATTAACTGCAAACATGACCTGGTGGGCCGGTCTGTCAGTCAAACCTTTCTCATGGGAGACAGAAGAGGATAGTCATTGATTTTTAGACCTTTGCTGACGTCGATAAATCGGCCTCACATGCAATTACCAGCCAATCACCGATCTCCCAAAATTAAGAAATTTGGCTCAGATAAATTGGTGCACCCCTGCATTTAATGGATCAGGAAAAATGCGTCATGAAGAGGGGAAACACTAAACTTTTATAAAAGTTCATCCTACTATAAGTCACAGGACAGGCAATGATTCTGTATTTCATAACAAAAGAGCCACGATTAACTGCATCTATTGCACAAACAATGGTTTTTACCAGGGCCCAAATTATTGTTAAAAATCCTTTTTTATTGGTCATATGTCAGAAACAGAAGTTTTTTCAAAATCATTAATTTATTTTAAGCTGCAGTCGACGATTAAATGAATGTATACACAAATTTTTACGTTTTTGATTTGAATTAAATAGATTTCAGTTATTCGCTCTATATTGTAAAATAACTTTCTGAAGAGGAAAAATTGACAGGAAGCTTATTTAAAACTTATTTGTAGTGACGCTGTTTTTTTAAAATAATCATCTGACATCTTCAAAATATTTTTAATCTTTCAACCCTCTCATGCTAGATTTCCACTCTTTTTATCTTTCTCTCTCACTTGCTTTGCGTTCAGTATCTTCTGATGTAATCTTGTGTTTCCTGTCACTTTGCTCTAGTTTTTTTTAATCAGTGGTAGTCTGAGGTAATTTGCAGCAAAACGTCTTCAGAGTCTTTGCAGTGGTTTTAGATCAAATTACCAGTTTTCTACTCTCCTTTCTACTCTCACTAAATATGAAAGGTTAAATGAGGCTTTTCCAGACATAACAGAAACAAAAACACTTTCAGCCTCAAACCCTCTACCCCCCCCCCCCCCCCCCCCCCCCCCACACACACACACACACACACGCACACACACACACACACACACACATTTATGCACGAATTCACACATGTTGGTTGTCAACTTGGATAAATGCCAGGCCTTGCTCATCGACATGTGACAGCAAGAAAGCTGGAATCTAATCTACAACATTATGATGGTGAAACAAGTTCCCAACGGTACAGTAGCTCAACATATATACATTTTCATTAAAGAGAATCCTACAGAAAAAAAAACACTTTCAGCCACAAACGCTCTAATCCACTCTGCCATTGCCATGTTTAATGTTTGATAGTTCGCTTCCTTCAGACTTGGATGACTTGTTGCCGTAATAATGGATCCAGGAACTGTAGAAAAATGACTGACCAACATTTGAGTTATACAGCAGGACAGTGATTAATTTTACACCTACAAAAGTAATAATAGATGAAGTAATTTATGGATTGATTTTTAAAGTTGACAGGATTGTCACTAGATGACAAGATAAAATATGGTAAAAAAAAAAAAAGAATAGCGATGGTCTTTTGTGGAGCATTGACTGCAGCTTCAGTAGGTAAATCTGTTTGGATGCATAGACAGAACTGTAAATGGTGGGATTGTAATGGAACGTAAATTTTTCCACCATTGCTTTATGCCTAGATTTACCACACCTGGCTTCTTCTGAAGCAGAATTATGACGCTTGTCTCACATCGATGATGTAAAAGATGGATAAAAGGCTGAGGTTCCTTGAAAACTATTGGCTACCTCTTAAGGAAGTGCAAAAATCTGATTATTTTTTTTCTTCTTGGGTGAAATAAAATTGGATTTTGGTCATACAGTATTTGCCTGCTGTGTGACTGTAGCCTTTACATCAATGCGACCTGCGAACTTTGATGCTGGATGGAGTCTTGATTTAATAAAGTCACACAATCAGGATATCATATAAATCAGAACTACACTTGCACATGTAGGCAACCATACGGTATGCCTGAAATGTCAATCGGGGACAAAAAATAACTGAAAATAAACGATGTTAATAGATTATAAACACCGGTTGACAACGAACCGGAGTTACAGATTTACTGCAGAATTTGTCATATAAGCCAGCAGCGTAAGTTGCGTTTCTACCCTCTGCGGGTCATGACATCATAAATAAGCTTTTGCATGAATGCTGAGCTTGTTTCTTTCTTTTTCTCGGTACAAAGCATTTTTACATCAATACCAACGTGCTGCTTAGTGAGTCACCCTGCTGCAGACGTAAATCGCCTCCATTTTACACCTCACAACCCCACTCAGTGTGCTGGGGTGAAAGCATACATTGTTTACCGGTGTTGCCCCGAGCACAAAGACAGTGTGGGTGTATCGAGGAGTATTGAAGCCATGAGTGGGGCCGTGTTGAAGCCTTTCTTTATTTGTGTTTTCCATAAATGTGTAAAAAGGTCTTTTGAATTTTAAATGAAAAATGTAGAATGATGTCCTCTTTGGTGGTTTAGGAAACTTGTTTTATTATTGTCTTTCATAAACGTGATGATTGATTTTCGTCATCAGATGGAGGTGCTCTGACATTCTTCGAAGGGATAACTCAAAGTGGGAAAGTCCTCACACATGATTTCTCAAAAGGCTGCACAGATGTTTTCACTGGGTCAGGAAAACATCTCGCCCTCCACGGCTTCCACCAAAGGACCAGTCAGATATGGAGAGCTCATCGTGCTGGGGTAAGATGCTGACTGTTTTGGGTTTTAGAAACATTGATTAAAATGGCACAAACAATGAAACATGCATTGCTAAAATGGGAAAAAAAATATACACATGATGTAATGTAATGTCTAGTTTAAAATACAGAATAAAACACAGCAAGGTGTCAAACTTCACTATGAAAGAAAGCCTGTTTTCATGTTTGGTTTACAGGACATCCAGGATCATCCTTGTAATGGCACTAAGTACTTTGGCTGGACTATAGCAGTGTAAAAGTTCCTTTAAGTAAACAGGAGTCAAACCACAGACGACTACAATAATCTTAAAATCTGTCCTGGAACAAACAGGATGCCAGTGGAGGAAGGCCAGAACTTCAGTACTTTGTCATTAAGGTCAATTCAGCGAATGTACAAACATCTCTTTGTTGTTTGTACATTCGGTACAAACAACAAAGAGATGACTGGTCTGAACCAAGGCTGTTATCATGAGTAAAACTAACAAAATAATGAAAACAAGAAGTAAAAAAATAAATTAAAATTCAATAAATTTGACACTGCAAGAAAAGGAAAACTGAAGCTGTAGCGAGCTTTCTCAAATTTAAAAAGTAACTAATTTAACTGAAGAAAATGTGCTTAGTTTTTGTGTTGCTTTATGCCAGGTATGAAAGGCTTACTTTGAATATCACTGTGTTTTAGATATAAGCAAGTGTTTTAAAGTGGAACAAAATAATTTTTTATAAGTTATGGTTTAAAAAAGTAACATCTATGGATCTCATCAGGTGCTATTAGTAAAAAATAGGCTGTTAAAGATCGTTTCCTCTCTTAGGAAACTCATGGATAAATTTAAGAGACAGCTCTAGATTGACTCATTGAAATTCCAGGTTTTACAATGCAAAAACTCAAAATCTTACCATGTATTTTTGGTCTGGTTTCTACTGCCAATATCTTATTTCACTTGAAATAAAACGAAACAAACTTACAAGTAACTTTTTAGCAAGATGTAGGAGCTTGTTTCAGACCAACATTTCCTTAATATTGATGAAAAAGTTCTAGTTTCACTTCCATTTCTTGTTACAAGTGAAATAATTTGTTTGTGGAACTAGTACTCAATACTAAAGGATTACTTACTTAACATAAGCTAATATTTTGCTTTAAAAACTTACTTTAAAGTAGTTTTATCTAAAATGGTCTAAGATATTTGCACTAGACATTAGACCAAAATGTCTTGGTGAGATGTTGTATTTTTCCAATGTAATGAAAACACAGAAAACTATGCATAATACTAAGGGGGTGCACCGATTGCAGTTTTCTGGCCAACTGCCAATTACCCATCTTTTAAAAAGCCTATCTTACCAATTCTGATTTTGGCCGATACCTTTTTTTGTCTGAAATGTTGCTTAACATATCAAGAGAGTTGCTGAATTGGCAAGAATGGGGTGACTATTAACTGTAAAAGCACAGACATGACCTGGTCGGCCGGTTTGTCAGTCAAACCTCTCTCACAGAAGAAAAGAAAAGCACAGTGGTTGATTTTTAGATCTTTGTCGAGGTTGATGACATCGGTGGACAAGATCGGCTTCACATATAAAAATCGTCCGATCTCTGATCCCCCAAAATTAAGAAAATCGGCATCGAAAAATTGGTGCATCATTACAAAATACTACATCTGGATGAGCACTGGAAACCAGTATTTTATTAAAACAATTTACAGTTTGTCCTGTTGCATAGAGAACAGCTTACCCTCTGAAAAACCACTTGATTGTCACAGGCAATCAAGCTTGCCATGTGTTTTCATTGCAAGCTTAATGAAAACACTCTTATTTTTCTAGCATCACGCGGACAAAAAAAGCTTTGGTTACACTCAAATTTATGAAAACAAGCACTCGCGTAATCATAACTGGCAACGCTGGGTCTTGGCTCACACTATCGGTTTGTTGTTTGGCTGCTGCGTAACTCAGCTTAAAGCCAGTCAAGTGTTGAGAAACCCGACCGCAGAAAAGAATTCAGCTGACTTCCTGACTCGGACCCATTCACTGCGGTTCAGGGAAGTCGAAGGACGTCAAGAAAGTTGTGGCTACTGCGGTGTGAGACTTTTTGTTTGCTTTTGCATTGTACTGTCCCCATATGAAATTAAACAGTCTGAGAGGCTTTGCAACCCGACAATTATTCTGCTCATAAGGCTTCATTTTAAAGAGCCATATAGTTTATGCAAACAGAAGCTGAGTTTGGTGTGATTCAGTGGAGCCACATTGGAAGTGGGGGTGGTCTGACCTTGTCTATAAAAGGAGGGGGGTGTTTCTGGGTCTGAATTGCAGGAAGTGTGCATTATCCATTAAGAGAATAGCTTCGCTTTTAACTGAGCTCCTGTTTACTTGACCTGCGGCTTAAAGTCTGGCTCTGAAGATAACCGCCAACTAAACTGGCTTTTTAATTAAAGCTTCTGTCATCTTAAATGTCATGGAGTTCATAAGTTGATAATCTTCTTTGTGGTGTTTAGCAAACTAATTAAAGTTAGATTTGTTTGCTGTCCTTGTTGTTTCAGTGGGCTGATTATGAATCGGCAAATCTCTGCAGCCTCATCTTGAATCTGGATAGAAAGTGTTCGTTCTTCTTTTACAAAGATTTCTCCAGTGAGCATGTGAACAAAATGTACTACAGAGAAAACCTTTGTTAAAATTTGCACCTACTGACTTTAGGAGGAGGATGACTGAGTAAAATCCATTCAAGAATATAATATTTCCTCCAACAGATCCAACACCTTTTAAGAGACAACGTGTTAAATTAACTGTATGTCCAAAATGCTTTGCAAGTACTTGAAATATGTGACAGTTTTAGCTATAATTTGCTAGTTGTTGGAGATTGTTTTCTGTTCAAGATTAGGTAGTTCATGTAATAATTCTAAACCTCCTGATTTAAGTTACCTATTGACAAATGAATAGAACTGAATTATTCAATTTATTTTACTATCAGCTCATCTGAGTTTCTAGGAACCTTTAATTAGTAATCCATAACTTTGTTTTCCTGGGGAATAAATATGACCTGAAACTACGGCCCTGTCTTTTACCTACTGGTCACCAGACTGGGCAAGAAGCCAGCCATGTTTATCTTATCACCACACACAATGAACAGGATGGGAAGGGAAGCAAAATATTCAAAGGCGATATCTTGGGTTCACCGTTTCCATAGCAACTGTTAGATGCCATTCAAGAGACCAACCGGTTGAGTTGGGAGATATACCAGAAACGAGCCTATTCTGTCCAACCATCACAAATGTAACATGGTGAAGTTCTTCTATTTTTACTAGCATAAAATAATGTGCAGCTTGTGTGATGCATGTTGGCATATTAGGTTTAATTTTTGACACTAGACTGTGTCAAAATGAACCAAACACTTTGAAAAACCTTTTTCACCTCCTCACTTGTGGTGGCGCTGCACCAAGAACCACTGGAGGAAAAACACAAAAACATCTGAAGAAGACACCAAGTGCAACTTCCTTCTTCACAAAATGTAAACAAAACCGGAATGGGGCCAGACTTTGGCGGTTGTAGGATTTCTCTTTTGCCTTTTAAAGAAGACCAAGGCCGTGCGATTGTTTTGTTTGTATTTACCCAGGATGCTTTACGCTACAGTCCCACTTCCTGCTTTTGGAATGGTCTCTGGTCCGCTTGGCGTTCACATTTGCATTTGAAACGTGCCAGAGTTCCCTTCAACCAAACTGAGACCGAAGTTTTTAGGTGGACCAGGGTTTGCTTATTTGGTCCGCATCAGAGTTTGTGCATTCACTCCTCCCCAAACAAATGAACAAGAGTTTGATTGAAGAGGACTAAACAGGGCTGGTGTGAATGCACCCTCAGAAATGCATGCTTTAAGAACTTAATTCCTACTCTAAAGTGTTCATGTAACAGCTGTTTTGGTTGCCCCTTCATTATGATTGCTCTTCCATTTTCAACTCCACCCCCTTCATCACTTTGCACATATTCAGTCTGTAACCCTGTAGGGTTGACTTACTGGATTCAGAGCCAGTTTTGTTGTACCACTTGAGTGTTGGTATTAGTTGTGCTGGATGTCTCTAAATTTTATTCAAATATATTTATCTCAAAGGGAAATTAAATATTGTCATAACTTATTCCATCCGAGTCTCTTCAGAGAGTGATTGTGGATGTTGATGCTGAGGTCAGGATGGATCAAGGAAGCAGTCAGTCCTGCAACAAAACAGGAGAAGCCTCTGACTGAAGACTGTCGCCGTATGACAGACACAGAACTAACACCTTTATCTGTATGTTAGAGATCTGCACTATATTCCACAGTAACATGTCCTGACGCCATCCATAATCCATCTTCTGTACTTATGTCACTCCCAGGCCTCTGCTGTATAGGAGAGGCCCAGACGTGTTGAAACGCTTCTATGCAGCACTATAGAGCCCAGCTTTGTTATTTTAGTCCTGTGTTGTGTTTATACTGTAATGAGGACAGACTTTTATTTATGCCTCATGATTGGCTGGTTGCTATGGAAATCTTTAAATCTGTACATGATGATTCATTTCCTTGGGATTTCCACAAATATAGATGTAAAACTCCTGAAACACTAATGGTTCAACATATCTTAAAGAGCTTGTAGATATGACCGCATATCTACAAGCAGTCCATAAAATAAAATCCAAGAATTTTATTTGATCTTTTCATGCAAAGTCTAATTTTTGATTTTAATCTTTTTTTTCTTCTCAGTTTTTCTAATAACAAAATCACACATGACAGAAAATGTTTTCAAAAAGTGACTTTTATTTCATTTATCAAGATCTGATGTAACCAGCTCAGTCTGTGTGGTTTTTCTTCCAAATAAACAGTCTTTTTGATGATATGTTTAAAAGTGAAGTATTTCCTTATTTATAAAAGGGATACCAAAGTTTAACTTCACATTAAATTTTTTGCTTACAATATTAAATGTAAAGTTTTATGAGTTGTCATAAAATTACGACTTTATTCTCCTAGTATTACCACTATTCTGACAATTGTGTGACTTTTTCGAGTATTATCTTGGCCTTATTGTCATACAACTTTAAGTAAGTTTCGTTACAATTTTATTCTTGTACAGTATGACTTTATTCTGATAGTTTTCCGACTCTGTAAGACTTTGATTTTATATTATTACAACTTTACTGTCATATTTTATGACTATACTTGTGAAATGTACTTTATTCTGATATTATTTTAACGTTATTGTTGTGCGACTTTGATCTTCTTACAACTTTATTCTTTATTGCCTGTATTCTTGTTGCAAGACTTTGATCTCATATTATTCTGACTTTATTCTCATATTTTTATAACTTTATTGTTGTACAATTGATCTTGTATGATTTCAACTTTATTCTCGTATTATTACCTTTATTCTTGTAATAATATGCCTTTATTATTATTTTGAATTTATTGTACAACTTTTATCTTCTGTTACTACAACTTAATGATATTCCATTGTCTGGTGAAATATTTACTTTAATTTACCTGAATTCAAAGCTCAAATACATAGAAGCTGTAAAACACGCTTATCAAACAAGATGGCCGCCGTCGTGGGCGTTATAACATTATTCTGATCTATGGAAACTTGAGGTGAACGTATCTAAAACAACAAAAAAAAAAAACACATTTTCCAGAAATTAAATGATCAAAAACCAAAGATTTGATTAAATTGGTTTATCTCCCAGCCCTCTTGTCTGATCATGTCAACCGGAAACATTTGCTGGCGCAGTGAGTTGCTGATAAGCTGCTGCTGTTGTCTGTGTTCAGGTGTAATGGCTCTCTGCCGTCTGGTGAAAGAGGGAGGAGGAAAAGCCGCTTCGCTCTGTGTCGCAGAAACAAGGCGAATGGCGTGAAACCCAGCACCGTGCACACATCCTGCACTCCTCAGGCTGCCAAGGTGAGAACTCAAAACACTCTAGTCCATTTGCATATCACTGATTAGAGCCTCTGATTCAACCTTTACTACTGTGACTATGGAAATAACAGGCAGCTGGAAGATCCTCATCGCTTACATTTTCTCATCTATGTCTCTGAGTCTCAAGGAAAGCTCTAAACATGTTCAATTCTTTATGTTTTAAACATTTTGTAACCATTTGTGTGTTTTTTTTAAAGGCCATCAGCAACAAGGAGCAGCACAGCATATCATACACATTGTCTCGGGCGCACACGGTAGTGGTGGAGTACACGCATGACAGCAACACAGACATGTTTCAGGTGTGTAGCCTCCATTTTCACCTTGCTAGCACATCAAGATTAAAGTTTTATTTTATTTATTAAGTTGTGCTTCAGTTAATGATTGTCAAAGTTAGATATCTGATTGTTGGGTGTAATCTTGTACAGATGATTTTATCATGTTTTAAATAAAATACAACATTTTATTACTTTATCATTTATTATTATTTTTATGATGTGTTTGTCATCTTCAGTAACTCTTTGAAGAATCAAAATAAATGAATTAAAACATTTAGTTTTCATTTGGGATTGACAAAGTATTTTTGAATTTGAACTATATTGTTTTTCTGTAGAACCAGGACATTTTCTGTGTTTTATTTGTTTTTATTTGCAGCATGTTTCAGACATCAATAGAAAGATGGGAAATATTCATACTTTAAACTTTTTCACTGTGTGTCACATCACAACTAGTAGTGGAACTACATTAAAAGTTGTATTTCAGTTATTTGTAGAGGCTGTAAAAATTTGATTCAAAAGCTGTTTTTCTGCCAAGATATTGAATATGCAAGTTCAACAATAAAATTATTGTTGGTTTTTAATTTGCTATTTATGTTATTCAACCATCTGATTGGTATTACACCTATTTATCTCTCAAATGTTTCCCTGATCATCCATGCAACTTGTTTTAAATAATAAATCTGTAGAAATGTGGGCTGTAGACATCAGTGTTGGGGACGTCTGTGCTGCTGCAACATGTTTTGCATTTAGATGCTATTTTTCTGGCTTGAATAACTTCATATCTGTCTAGTTAGATAAATGTCTACCTGTGTGTGCTCTTGATTTATGGCAGTAAAATTCCCCCATACAAAGTTGGTAACATCATTCCACAAAAGAGTAGCAATTGATTTGGCCGCAGCAGGCGTTTCTACAAATTATTGAACTAAATATAAATGCACAACCAGACTTCTAAGCTTTTTAAAATCATTATTTTAATTTATAATCATGGACTACAGCTTGTAACATTATAAAATGAGAAGCACTTAAAATGGCATGAATAACTTTTACAACACACTTGTCAATAACTAATTGACCTGTCGCAGTAAGCAAGTAATCATTTAATCACATGACAATTTCAAATGAGCTCAATTTCCATTTGCATGATTTCATTTTTGTCTTTTTTCTTTCTACCAAAAATTGGATGATAAAACTCTTCATTCTGGTCCATTTGTCTAAACTGAACCTTATTTTGAAGGACATTTTAGTTCAGAGACTTCATAATTCATTTTAGTTATTATGTTCTGTTTGTTTATTTTGGATATTTAAATTGTCTTCCAGTTCCATCATTGAATGTTCATTAGAATTTAAAGTTTTATTAATGTTTTAGAATGTCTATTTGCATTATTATTGGATTTACCGTCCAACGAAACACCATTCTGACATCCTGAACAATAAAACGAAATGGGACAGGATTAATTTCATATTCTTACTAAATCTTTGCTCTGTAAATGTACATTTGGTTACAGATCGGCCGTTCCACAGAGAATCCCATCGACTTTGTGGTCACAGACACTGTACCGGGCGGGCAGAGCCTCACTGACGCTCAGACAATTCAGAGCACAATTTCCCGCTTCGCCTGCCGCATCATCTGCCAGAGGAACCCGCCTTACTCTGCGCGGATCTACGCTGCAGGCTTCGACTCCTCCAAAAACATCTTCCTCGGGGTACGATTCAAGAACCTCAAAAGTCTATCTTAGTGCTGCGATTCTTCACTGTTTACTTTCTAAGACTTGCATAATGCTCTTGTCACAGGAGAAGGCAGCCAAGTGGAGAATGCATGACGGTCATATGGACGGGCTGACCACAAACGGAGTTCTGGTCATGCATCCCCGGCAGGGTTTCGCCCAGGACTCCAGACCGGGTGTGTGGAGGGAAATCTCTGTCTGCGGAAATGTCTTCACACTGCGAGAGACCAGATCTGCTCAGCAGAGAGGCAAGATGGTGGGTAATGCTTCGTTAAACATAATTAATCTGGTTTATTTCTCAACATACAGACCCATCCAATAAATTTGAATATTATTGGAATATCTGTTTGTTTCAGTAAGTCTTTTTATGAAGGGAGTTTGAGAAGCAGGACAGAAAACATTGCCATTTTTTGTAAAACCTTTGTGTCAGTCCTGGTGAAGTGTATTTCACTTTCTCAAGCTTTAAAAAAAATGTCTTTCACCCAGAGGGACATTAAAGAACGTCTACATCTTGGCGTTTTGCAGGTGGACTCTGAGTGCAACCAGCTGGTCGATGGCTCCCTGATTGACCTCTGCGGCGCCACCCTCCTGTGGCGAACAGCTGAGGGACTCGCTCGCACCCCCACCGTCAAACACCTGGAGGCGCTGCGGCAGGAGTTCAACGCCGGTCGGCCCCAGTGTCCCGTCGGCTTCAACACCCTGGCCTTCCCCAGCATGCGACGCAAGGACGTGTTGGACGAGAAGCAGCCGTGGGCATACTTGCGCTGCGGACACGTCCACGGCTACCACTGCTGGGGAGGCCGGCGGGCGCCCGAGGTGGAGGCGGAGTGCCAGGAGAGGGAGTGTCCCATGTGCCGGACGCAGGGGCCCTACGTGCCGCTGTGGCTGGGCTGCGAACCGGCCTTCTACGTAGACGCCGAGGGCCCCACTCACGCCTTCGTCCCCTGCGGCCACGTCTGTTCAGAGAAGACGACAACGTACTGGAGTCAGATCTCGCTGCCGCACGGCACCCACGCGTTCCACGCCGCCTGCCCGTTCTGCATCCACCCTCTCAGGGGAGACACTGGTTTTGTCAGACTCATCTTCCAAAGTCCTCTGGACTAGAAATGACTTCTGATGGAAGAGGAACAAAACACCTGGAAGTGTGAGGTTTCTAAAAACTGAAATTAAATTCGTTAAACACAAAGTGCATTTATGGATTCCTGTCACTTTTTTTTTGAATATCTAATGTCTCTGGCTGCGTTCTCCTTTAGAGGAGGATTTCCTCTCAAGGAGCAACTTCAGAAAATCTCTGGGAAAGTGGTAATAATTTTTAATTTGCCTTATTTTTCTATTTATTCTTTTACCTCTTTTTAGTACTGTGTTTTTAAAGCAGTGCAGAGATTAACAGCAGCAGGATACCAGTATGTCCTTCTCTCTAAATACTAGTAACGCCAAGGGATGATCATTATTTTGGGTCCAGTGTAATGCTGGGGTCCCTCTGTAGCTCTGACAAAAAACACTGGATTAAAAAGCAAGAAACAAACTGTGGGATTACATTTTTACATCTTCTCTTTTGAAATCAAGTCACTTCCTTCCTAGGTTTCTCATGATTAGAAAGAATCTGTAATTTTATCTACAGTTGTAGATGTGGGAAGCTTTTGTCTTGTGTTTTAAGTATTAATCTTTCTAGTTTTTTAAAACAAAGAACTGTAAACCTCAGACACTGTAAACCAGCAATTTTCCATTATGTGGGCAATGAAGTTTTCAACCAAACCATTGTTGAGGATATGCAACATCGTTCTACAGCGCCACCAAGTGGCTGAATTTACTGCTGTTTTGAACGTAAGAGATGATTTAAAATATCCTCAGTTTGTACTCCTCTAAGTCAATATTTTAACTTCTAACACTTTGGAAACTTTTTAACATATTTTAAGTTGTGTCTCTGTTTGTTTGTTGGTTTATGGCCTTTTGGGAAACTAAGCTTGAAAACATCATAAAATCTTTCAGGTTTAATTTAAAGTCAATACAAATAATATTATAACCACTTTACTGACGCTTGATGTTTCATTTTAGATTTTCACTGAGCTTTGTTTGAGTTTCATTCAGTGCATCTGCCTGCTCGACTGTTTTTGTACTGTTCAAAAAAAAAAATAAAGACTTTTGATCATTACGAGCTGCCTCTTTATTTTTAATTAAAACAATCACAACACAAGTATTTTTTTTCATTTGGAAGAGTAGTGAGTCATAGCCCGAATTTTCAGTTGTACCAACAAATCAAATGTGAGCAATGAAGAGTTTTGAATAGAAAACAGTCAAGTACATAACTTGAATTAGATTTTGAGCACTGCAAAATCTAACTAAATTTTAACATTTTATTACGCAAATATTGATGTTGAGTTTTGAGCAAATGCATAAAGCCCAATACAACTTTTGTTGCCTGTCAATATAGTTAACATACTATTTTAATTGGACAATATTTCAAAGTTACAGAAGACTTTTTAATACCATATTGTTCATAGAAGGAAAAGAACCACAAACTGAACTGAATTAAGTTTTTACTCAAGTGTAGCACAACATATTTTTACTCGCGTAAAAGTGAAAAGTGGCCATCGGAGAAATTACTCAAGTAAAAATGTGTTTGGTTTAAAGGCTACTCAAGTACTGAATCAATGAAGTTAATATTTTAAAATGTTAAAGTTAAAATTCTGCACTCTAATCAAAATAAACAAATACAACACAAGACATTCAGGCAAAAGCAAAATGTTTAGCATTTTTGGTTTGTTTTTAATTTGCAGCATTTTTTGTTTGTTTTGTTTTAACTGTTTGCTTTTATATTGCTTGACTTTTTATTATTTGTCTATTTGTCCACTCAGTTATCCATATGGGATAAATAGTGATTCTATTCTATTCTATACTATTCTATTGTCTGAAATTTTACTCAAGACAGAATAGTGATTCTTACTCAAATAAAAACAAAAAGTGAAGTAAAACTACCAAAGTAAATGTAAGTAATTACTACGCACATTTATAAACTTGTTTTAGAAGCGGTGGTTTTTTGTGTACACTTTCTGAATAAAACGTCTGAATTACCTCCAGAAGTCATCGAAGCTTGGCAACTGCACTGCAAAAACACAAAATGTTAACAAGTAATTTTGGTCTAGTTTATAGTGCAAATATTTTAGAACACTGGAAGTCAGACAAAACTAACTTGCAGGTTATTTTTTTGTAAGATATGGAGGCATGTTTAAGTAAATAATTTCTTAATATTGAAGAAAAAGTACTTGTTCTACAGTCAGATAAATTAACTAACATGGGGAAAATGTCTTATAAGCGAAATAATCTTATGTAACAAATACTTTTTCATCAATAGTAAGAAATGATTTAAAGCCTCTACATTTTGCAAAAAAGTTACTTGTAAGTTAGAGTTGTTTTATGTTAAGCATACAAAGATATTTGCACTAGAAACTAGCCCAAAAATACTTTGTAAGATTTTGTGTTTTGGGAGTGTTCCTATTTATTTGATTCAGGTATTTTGGAGCCTCTAAAAATTGCAGGATGCTAGCTCTTAAGGATTGGAGCTGAAGATCCCTGCTGTAAAGGTTGTGCCATTCCCAAACTTGAGCAGGTGATTGGTTTTGCATATCATCTGGCAGTCGTAAAGAGCAAGGTGCTGAGTACACATCCCTCAGGAAAGAAAACCCTTTCCTGTGTTCAGTGAGGAAAGGTCCAGCTGCCAGTTAGCGCTGGAGTTGTTGAAGTTGTTCTGATATAGTTTCTGGATTATTAACATTAATAATGTTGAATACAACGGTTTTAAGATCCGTTTTGGTCCTGGTGATTAATTTAAAGCAATGGAATGGTTCATAAGAGTAAATCATGAAAAAGTGTTTTGGCCAGCAGGTGGCAGCAGCAGCCCTGCAGAGAGAAACTGAAGGTAAAAACACCAGCTTTGCTTCAGCGGTGCATGATGGTCGTTGTACCGGTGCTAGCTTGTTCTGTATGAGTGCTTGTCTTTTTCCTCCTGTGTTCCTGTGATGCTGAAGAGGAGAGATACCTGCCACTGCGCTTTACTAGACAGGTACGGACATGGCTGGACTCCACAGTCACTGAGCATTTTGCTTCGTTTTGTGTGTGTGTGTGTGTATGTGGTCCGGCTGGTTGCTCTTTTTAAGCCTGTTAGCATTAGCCAGTCTACGTGTAACCGCAGCTGATAGCATTAGCATTAGCCGGAGACACAGGCAACAGATACTCGGCGCCGTTTCACCTTGTGATATCAAAAGTAAAAGTGCTTGCGTACGTCGTGTTTTTGGTATTTTGTTTTAACTTCAGCTCTAATTTAATAAGCACAGGTGAAGAAGAGAGCTTAGCTAAAGCTAGCTGGCTAGCTCCCGTCACTGTTGCTTTTTTTGAAGGGAGCCTCAACCATGATCTGACAGTTCAGCCCAGCAACACAAAGTCTCACTGAAAAGTTAGTTTTTACCTGGAAACATGTCAGTTTTGTCCTCCCTCTGCTAGCTGTGCTAGCTCTAGGTCCCAATATATTAATGTCCATTTTTATTTTTATTGCACTTTGCAAACAAGTTACACTGAAGTGCTGCACAGTGAGAACAGCATAAAACACACAAATATGATTAATGTAATTTAGCTTTAAATAGATTCTACCCAAGATTAAAATAGAATGTAAAATGTAACATTTGATTTAATTAAAAGGGCAAAAAGGCGATATTAGGAGTAGAATTGAATTAGTAGATTAATTCAATTTAGTCCAAAATACATTTTTTATCAGAAAGGGAAATTTAAATGTTGTAACTCTTATCACCCAAAATTGTTCAGAGTTGTTGTAGGAAGGATCTCTCATAGCAGTCTGTATCACAGTGGTTCTGAAATAGCCTCTGTTTTTCCTTTTGCGTCTCCAGTTCAGTCTGTTGTTCAGATCAACACTGAGCCGTTTATTCTCCTAAACCTCCACCGTGGTTTCTGCCATGATTAAAATAGTTTGATCTAATCTTGTTTCTTTGAAAATCTACAGTCCTCTTCCTCATTTTGTTGATATTTAAAATTAGCCCACGCCATCAGAAATGCTCCATCAGCCCTCTGCACTTCTTCTTCATGTCTGAATGACCTGACGACTGCAGAGGCATCTCAGTACTTCTGCAAATGACAGGACTCTGACGTGTGAAGTTTTAGTGTTGAAAGAGAAAGCTTCTCTCCGTTTTATTTTTTTAAATTATTTTTTATGTTCCTTATCTTAATATTGTACTTGTTTACAGTCCTAGAAAAACCATAATATCACATCACACTCCGGATTAAACCAGTATTTTGATGTCCATCTGATCCAGAAGATGCAGAGATTAATATTTTTAATTGTATTTTTTCCATCTATTTTATTTTACCTCTGATAATAATTTTGCCAACTTCTCTGGGAGCTGAAATGTCAACATTTAAGGGAAAATGAACATCATTGCAGCAGCAGAATCTCTCCTTTGCCTCCAGAAATTTTCAGATGAGTCTTCATGCATTGTATTCAGAAAAAGTGTGTACATTTAAGATGGAATATTTAAAACAACTAAGATCTGCACAAAATGTTGACTTGCAATCATTCTTCCAATATCTGTGCTATTGCAAAGGACTGCTTGGATGCAATCTTTTTATTATTATTATTATTAATTTTATTTATTTTTACTTAGTTTGGCTTACTTTTAAAATAATTTTTACAAAATTTCTACCAGCTGAAACTAAAATTAGGACATTTAAGTAGATTGGGTTTAAAATATATACATACATATTTTAAGATGTAAAATCTATATTGTACATTTTTGGCTTTTGTTTTTTAAAAAGCTGAAGCTAAAATTCAGCTAACTGAGTTGTTCAGGGTAAAAAATTAAGTTTTTCTGAGCTTTTTTTTTAGATGCAAAATGTATATATTTTTGTACAGTTTCAGCTTAATTACTGCTATCACTTTGTTCTTCGAGCAGATGGCCTTTTCTGGATCTAAGCTCTGGCTAGCGATTAATCAATTACCAAATTAAGTTTTTGTAAAATAATCGATTAATCATGTCAGCCCTAAATTCGTCAGTCATTTCAACTGCCTCGTGTAATTACAACGTGATGAAAGCAAGCCAAGCGAGTCTAAAGAATTATACTTTCAGATATTTGTTCTGACATTTGTGTTACAAGAAGTTTGTGATGGCAATAATAAGATTCCATATGTTTCATGTAATCCTTTCATCTGTGTGACGGGATTAGCAGCAGGGGGTCTTCCGCCTTATCAGCCAGTTAGAACTGTAACCGTCTGAACCTCCCAACACTTTCTGTGGAAAATCACAGGACAAACCCAAACCCAAACCCTAGGGTAAAGAAAATTGAAGTGAGTCTCACTGGTACAACTAAGATGAGCCCAAATACCAGTAGTTGCTACTAAACTACATCAGCTCGTGTTTCTACTCATAGAAAGCTGCAGGCGTGGAAGAAACGGCTTCATGTTGACTGGTGCAGCAGCGGCTGTGATTAATGCAAACTGTAGCCTGAAGGCAAACATGAGCAGGTGTCACTTCCTTTTACTAACATTTTCTGTCAACGTGACAAAAAAAAAACACAAGTGGAACCAAGTAAAATGTCAAGTAGAAGTGAAAATGCATTCTGTGTTGGTTTTGCTTTGATACATTATGTGGTTAAAAAAATTGTTTTACAATCTCAACATTATTAGTGATTGATTTATTTCAAGAATTGTCAACTAATTTAGCGATCATTAATCACTAGCTGCAGTACACAGACTCAGAAATGCAATTTGCTGAAAGAACAACATTCAGAGCAGCAATTAAACATTTGTACATTTAGCATTTAAGACAAAAAACAAAACATTTGTAAATAGGTTCTACCCAAACCTGCTTCACCAGGTTCAAATTCTGTTTCTTTAAATCTCCAATTAAGCACATTTTGGTGTTATTCAATTAACAGCAAAATGTTAATTGAATAACAGCAATTAACTGTTATTCAAAAAAAAAAAAAAACCAGCAGAAAGAACAGAGCTTTTCACACGTTGATGATTTTAAGCTGCAGATTCATCTTTTGTTACAAATTATCAAGTTTTTTTTTACCCCAGTCTACTCAGTTGATTTATTAGTTTCACCCCAAAAAATTATACTTTTTGCCTTTAAGATAAAAACCCCTGTTCTGGTCACTCCATACCTTTTATTCAAGCTCCTCAAGTGGAATAGATTTTGTTTCATTTGGTTCAAATTCTGTAAAAAAACCCAAAAAACTCTTTTGCTGCCCAATTATTAATTTGATTAGTCATAATCAAACTAAATGAATGCTGTTGCTGCTTTTTTTGTTTTTCTTTTTTAATTGTTTAATGTATAAAAAAATCTGTATGTGAAAAATACAGAAAAAATCTGCTGGTTTCACCTGGTGCAAAGTTACTAATTGTAATTATAATAATTAGTACATTGTTTAAAAAAAATACTAATTATTAGAGTTATATAGAATGTAATTATTTTACATAATATACCATTAAGTAAACAATTCAATTATAACATAATTCAATTATAAAATTGGTTATTTTATAATTCAAAAATGATTAATTAGTAATTGATTGATTAAAATTAATAGTTCCAGCCGTTCTAAAAATACGACAACAATGCTTAAATGGGTTGAATTTTCCTCAGATTCACACTTTATTTTCTCCTGTCGTCATGAATCCCTTAAAAAATGCTGAATTATCAGAGCCATAAACCTCCCAGTGTTTCTCTTGTTGGGATTTCCAGCTAGCCTCCTGGGAGGCGAGTCCCAATGCCATGGCCTCCAGCAGCAGCTCCTCCCCAGTGCCTCGCCGTGGCGGCGGGGGGCGAGACGGGGTCCACCTGAAGGGGCGCGGCCTCTCCCCGCCCCGCAGCCGGGGCATCCGCTCCCTGCCCGACGTTTGCCCCAAGGAGCCGACCGGTGAGCAGAAAAAAGTTTTGTTTTATGGATTAAAATTAGATGATTCTCCATGCATATTTTTCTTGGCAGGTTATTAATATTCTTCTCTAACAAGGTGATGTAATTTCTTTTTTTAAATAATCCTTTATGCCCAAATTAGGAAATCAGTGCATTTTCACTTGCCAAAGTTGACCAAGTCACTCTTGTTTTCATGTGTTTTCTTTTTTTTTTTTTAATTTCTGTTCTTTTTGAACATGTTTCTTCACTTCTGGACATAAAGTTGAAATCAGAAATTTACAGATACAAAACGGCCGAACGACTCTTGTTTTAGGTCAGTGAGAATTGAGATAATTTCTATTTGCTAAATGCAACAATAATGAGAGTATTTATGTCTTAAGAATCAGAATTGACAACCCTGACCACCCGCTTGAGTCAGAGGCTTCTTCAAATGTGCTGTAATACGGACTGCTACAAGAGATCTGACCTGAATCCTAGAGAGAATTGGCAGGCGGCCTACAAACCTGACCCAGTTACTCCGGTTCTGTCAGGAGGAACACAGGTGTATCTAAACTTCTGGTTTCAACTGTATATGTGTCAAAAATAAACCTGTCGATTGTTTTAATTTCAATCTTTTGCAGCAATTTTTAGTTTTTCTAGTAAAGATCTTTGAGTTGCAATCCAGCATCAAATCCGGCCTGGATTCACTGTTGTGTCCGTTCTGCAGGTGACGGGAGGGGTCTGCACAACGGGCCGTCCGTGGTGGCAGAGCATGACCGGTGGACGGTGTACAGTTCAAAGGTCAACCTCCCCGCCGCGCTGAACGACCCGAGGCTGGCGAAACGAGAGTCTGACTTTTTTACCAAAACATGGGGGCTGGACTTCACAGAGATGGAGGTGATGCCGTCTTTCCACCTGCCCAACATCTCCAGGGAGCACTTTGGACCGTACGCACAGGAAATGACTCAGGTAAACACTTTATTCTTCAGAGCTGATTGGACACCTGGCTGCCTTTGCATCTCATAACAGCAAATACATTTTTGTGGCTACTGGTAAATTCAAAGAAATTAAGGCTCTCCCATATTTGTAGTCTGTGGCTACAAATTAATATTAACAATGATAATGGTAATAATAATAAAGAAAATAAGAATAATAAAGAATGTGACAAAGAAGAAATAAAAATAATGAAGAAAAATTGTAATGATAACAATATAGACTCTAAAAAAGTCTAATTCCTGAAAGAACAACATATTCAGAGTTATAATTCAGTCAAAACTTTGCGAAAAATACATTTTGCATTTAAGATAAAAAATAAAAAAACATTCTCTGTAAATATTTTCTACCTTTAACTCAAGTGGCAAAGTTTTAGCTTTACCTGGTTCAGATTCGGTAAAGAAAATCTCCTATTAAACTAATTTCTTTGTTAAATTATTAATTGGTCAATAAAAGTGATCAACAGATCAGCTCTACTCTGTATCAATAAGGCAAGCAGAAAGGCTGAGCTACTCAAACGATGCTAGAAGCACTTATTTTAGTTTTTGCTGCAGATGCATTCTTTCCTGCAAGCATACACTAATTTGTCTCACGTGTCAAACTCGAGGCCCAGGGGCCAAATCTGGCCCGCCGAAGCTTTGTATGTGGCCCTCTAGACGCCAAATTACATCAACAAGTCCGTCCAGTTTTTCTTCACAAATTCTCAAAATTCACACAAAAGATTTCTGAATTTTCTTTTCTAATTTTACTGCAAATTTTTCTCAAAATTGGTGAAAGACGTTGAGTTTAAGTGACTGCTGCCTGATCTGATTCAAGTTATAGTCCGTGGTTGATGAGACGAGTATTAAAAAGTCACAGTTAACATCATACGTTAACACAAATATGAAGATTCCCTACAAACATTTTTAAATTTGTATCACAAAATATGTGATTTTGACTACAAAAAGCCACAAAAACAGACAAATTCCTGAAGCTACAGCTATTTACAAATATTTTAACGGTTAAATGGATTTTATTAATATATTCAGGCAGAGAAATAAGAACATTCAGATTTTTGATTCGGCCCAAAATTAGTTTGACTCCCCTGCATTAGAGGATTGCTCTGTTGCTGCATTTTAGGCAATACGGTGTTTTCTTATTTTGAAAAATAAATATTGTTTTTCTAACATTGTATAAAATAAGCTCACATGGTTAAATCAGAATCTGCAGAGTGCAATTTGTTTCTTTTTAAATCAGGTTAATTTTCAGAATAATTGCTAAAATAATTGTTGTTGGAGGCCTAAATTTAAACAGCGATTTAAACATTTTGCCTTTCAGCCCCATTTCTTTAAATGGTATAAAAATAATAAACTGCTCTTTCCCAGTAACACAAACCGTTCAGATTTTTTTTAGGAGTGAAAGAAATGTTTATTTTTATTCTCATGCTAGTGGTTTAGTTATTTGCAGTCAGCTTCATGTAACTGTAAAAGGAAATAATTTTGACCCTTTTTGCTTTTAATAGAAATTCTTTTTTAACTTCAACATTTTCTTTCCGTTAGTCATTTAGTTTAGAGGGGATCATGTAACAAACCACCACCTGGTTTATTATTTCCTCCCTTTGGTTTCAGAATGAGAAACTTTACAGCTGCTGACGTTTCCGTTTCCTGCTGCATGAAGTTTTATTATTCTTCATCTGACCGACCGCTGTCGCTCGTTTTTGTTAGACTGGATTCGTCTGATCTATTTTCTTTGTATGCTGTTATTTTTAGAGAGAACGAATCCATGAACGCTGCAAGACGATCTGTCCCAATAAAGATGATGTGGATGCAGTTTCCAGTATCACCTCCAACCATGGTATGAATTATTCACTCGCTGTTGCAGAAACTCTCCCTCCCTTTGCTTCCTCTATCAACCAATCAATGAAAAATGATGCTGCCTTCAGCGCAGTGTTGCTCAACACAGTGAGAACAATATAGACACTAAAGAAGACAAAATAACAGGTTATTTTATACAAGCAGAATGTAATGTGGGTTTAAATTAACTGCAGGAAAAACTTGTTCTTCAGGTTGTAGCAAAATCTTGAAGCTAATTTTGTCACGAATTAGCTTCAACTGCTTCATAATTTCCATTCAGATTTTTTTTATTATTATTATTTTCAGATTTTTGAAGGACTGTTTTGTCTACAGTGCGTGTGTCAAACTCAAGCCACATAAAAAGCCAAAGCTTTTTATGAGGCCCTCTAGACTCTAAAGTGACACATCAATTTACTGTCAACACAACAGTGTGCTTAAATATTATTTTATCGGTTAATTTTATTCTTTTACTGCCAAATTGCATCAATTAGTCACTTCAGTTTCTTGTGAATTATCGTGGAAGTTCATGCAAAATCAACAAATCCCTGCACTTTTTTCGCTCTAATGCATAATTGTGAATTTATTCCAGATTTTTTGCAAAAACGGTGAAAAACATTGGATCTAAATGATGGTTTGCACCCACCTGCATTTATTACTTCTCCTAAACGCCTTCCTCAGCCTCATAGTTATAATCCATAATTATACGACGAGTCATAAAAAGTCTCATTTACTCTCATTTAAAAAGCAAGTATTTCTGAATTACTACCAGAAACACTTTTTATTGCAAAAAAATAAAAGAAAATCACAAAAACAAACAGAAAATCATGAAGGGACTGAAAAAAATGTTCAATATAATTTAATTTTAACAATTTATTGATATTTTAACAGGTTTTATCAAAACATTCTGGCAGAACCGGCCCTTTAAGAACATTTATGATCTTGATTTGACCCAAAAGGAAAATGAGTTTGACATCCCTGGTCAACAGAGACGCTGTTATCCATTTATCGATCCTTGGTTGCGCTGATTGATAAGAGGGATTGAGCCCACTCTCTGTAATCTGATTTGCTGGAAATGTTATCCTGTTGCAGTTTTTCCCCCTTATTTGCCTTCGTAAGCATCTTAAGGGTGAAGCTCAGGGAACGATCCCTGAGCTTCACAATTTAGTTTTCTTTTTCATGCACAAAAAGTGATTTTATTATTTTGGCACCAACGCACCGACTCTCCCTGCTTCTGTTTGAACATCGTAAATGTTGGAATAAATAAGATTTCTTTTAACGACTTTATATTAAGCTGTTCTCAATTAGAATGTGCAACAGTTCAGTATTTTTGATTTCATTTTATTTTTTTAAAAGCAGAGTAAAATTTCTTAATTGAAGGCCAATACATTTCTTAATTGGCTTCATCAAAGGTCCAAACCTAAAACTGTTTGGCTGAGGTTCTCAGGAGGACGGCGCAAAACAAATATGGTGACAAATTTACAGAAAAAAAGTGTCAGTTTTGTTTTTTCCTTTTAAAGATGTTTGATATTTATTAGAAGTTCCTTCACTTTGAGTCACCTGCAAACTAAGTGAACTGTTTCTTCACGCAGCGAAAAGTAGGAGCCGCTTTGTTCTGGTTAATGTAGGAAATTTCTTATTTTAAAATGTTTTTCTGGTCAAAAAATCCCTGATTTATTCGTGGTTTTTAAATAACTGAATCAGAGACGTTTTTCTTGTTTTTTTTTGTTTGTTTTGCTGCAGACAAATCCAGAGCCGAGCTCGAGCAAGTTCCAAAGGTAAAACCTCATCTTCATGACAAGTTTATGACTGATTATAAAAAGTAATGTCTAAAATGTAACATTTAGCTAAGGAGTGGCATAGTTTTAGGAGGATCGCTTTAAATCTTAAAGCGATTCTCCTGTTACTTAAATCCAGAATGTATTTGAGTAACTTAAGTTTCGCTTAGTTAGTGGTCTAAATATGTTTTTCTTTATTGGTTTATATATTCTTGATGTTTTGTTGTTTCCTAAAACTGGATATTTTTACCTTTACTGCCTAGAGAAATATATTTTGGAGGATGTTATCATGTACAATAGTGGTTTAATTTAAGTAAATCAGTGGAAAAAGCTAAATACAGTAGGCTTTGTGCAATAACCTGACCTGTTTTTCAGATTTTTATGAGGCCAGAGTTTGCTTTGGAGGATCCAGCTACCTTCAACACGGTCCTGCCTTGGTCACACTTCCACAGCGCGGGAGGGAAGAGCAGAGACGTCGCTTCCTCCAAGCTGCTGCAGGAAAAGGTGAAACACGCAGGCCAGGTTCAACATTTCCCAGTATTAATCGGTTCAGGAGACGATAACCAGCAATAGGAATCCCTTTAGGTCGAATTTTCTCCAGTATTGACGTTGATTTAACTTCCTTCCTCCAGCTGAGCCACTACCTGGACGTAGTGGAGGTCAGCATCGCTCGGCAGATCTCTCTGCGCTCCGAGGCGTTTTTCCACGCCATGTCCTCCCAGCACGAGCTGCAGGACCGGCTGGAGGAGACGCAGCAGGCGGTGGCCGTCCTGCGGAGCCGCACCGCCGCCATGGACCGCGTCATGTGCCAGGGGCCGCTCCGGGCCCTCCGCATCGCGTTGACTCGCAACAACTGCGTGAAGCTGCACAACAAGCTGAAGCTGATGGCGGCAGTGCATCAGACGCAGCCCACCGTGCAGCTGCTGCTCTCTACCTCAGAGTTTGTTGGAGCGCTGGAGCTGATCGCCACCACCAAGGAGGTGCTGCAGCAGGAGCTGCAGGGAATCCACAGCTTCAGGTAGGAAGGAGCTTCCTGTGTCCCTCATAGTGCAGCAGCAGATAAATATAACGGAAGCTTTTTCTTGATCAGTGATTGATAAGCGGCCATTTCCTCAAAATGGCAGCTGAGTTTTCTCTTGTATAAAGTGGGCAAAATTTTTCATAT
This sequence comes from Poeciliopsis turrubarensis, assembly GCA_010277015.1. Lineage (NCBI taxonomy): Eukaryota > Metazoa > Chordata > Actinopteri > Cyprinodontiformes > Poeciliidae > Poeciliopsis > Poeciliopsis turrubarensis. Next base: position 3,819,497 of record VMRN01000040.1, read on the forward strand.
GCTAAAAAAAAGCAGTTACGTTTTAACACTGTTGTATTTTTCTGGATTAAATACTGTCTGACTGAACAGAAAATTATGACTTAAGCATTTATAACAGGAACTTCTTAGGTTACTGAATAAAAAAAAAAAAAAAATTAAAAGAATAAAATATGTGAAACACTTAATCCCACATGAACAGAGAGATATTCATGTGTGTGTGTTTTTCAGACATCTGGGCTCCCAGCTGTGTGAGCTGGAGAAGCTGATCGATAAGATGATGGTGGAGGATTTTAGCATGTACGCCCGCAGCGACCTGAACCGCAACCTGAAGGAGGAACCGCAGGTGTTGGAGAAGGTTTGCTTTCAGAGCCTCTCTTCCTGTTTTTTCTATAAAAACATTCGAATAAAAAGAAACTTTATGACAGTTATAGCAGAACTTTTCAGTTTCCACACGATTCTGTCTGGACTAGTCTTTACTGCTCGTATTTTTCTTTAATTTTGTAGCACTTTCGTCTGTTTGGCGGCAAAGAGAATAGATTTCAGGTTCATTGAACCGGACTGATTCTTCAGAATCTGCTTTGCAAGAAAAAACTAGTTCAGTTTGTTGGGTTTTTTTTTTTCTTCCACTATTCAGTTTTTAATTAACAAAAGCAATTTATGCTGTAAACATTTGGATTTTGTTTGAATAGGCCGAGTTTGATATCTTTGGAGGTGATTCTGTGTTTAAAGAATGCTGTGCTCATCACAGGTCCATAAACCAAATGCTGACTCTCAAAAGGTGGGGCAAACACACACGCACACACGCACACACACACGCACACACACACGCACACCACACAATAAAATCCCATCTACTGCTGAAATCAGGCTCAGATTGTGAATCGGGGCTCAAACCTGCATGAAGATAATCTTTTTTTTGCTTTTTAGATGGAGATCTTGTTGATGCCTTCAGTCTGTTTGACATGATTGCTTCCTGTTTTAATTACTACTGATCTTTTTCCTCGGCATGTAAAACAAATCTGACGTATAATCAATGTGAAATGGAAACGTTTCTTCAGCTCAGGCTGTGTGGACTCAGCTTCTGCTGCTGTTTCTGTGTGTAAAGGAGCGTCTGGAGTCGCTGGTGTTCGGCCTGCTGCGGCAGAGGAAGCTGGACTTCCTGGATATTTACAGCGACGAGATGATCACAGCTGCCAAGGCCATCGTCTCTCAGGTACAGAGTGCCGCAGTTTGTTGCAGTCCGTGCATCGTAGAGCGACGTGTCGAGATTTCTCTTTTGTTTATTGGATCTGCTTGTTTTTGCAGTGTGTGGCAGAGCGTGTTGTTCACATAGAAGAAATCGACACCGAAGTTATCTTCAAGTAAGTTCCCGGATCTTTCTGTGAAACCTCGGCTTGTTTAAGGTGTTTGAACACAGATCGATCCTCATCTTATTTTTATTTTTAGTTTTCTCTTACGTCCTTAACTTATCCACCCAAACGAATGTTTTAACTGACTCTAACAGGGAATAAAGACCACACAACTGGAACCAACATTTTGTTTTATCAGAACAAAAAGCAGAGAAACCGCTACTGGTTTATAAATTATGGACTGCTGGAAACCAATATGTGGTTTTATACTTTCACCTTTTTGTCTTTCATTTGGTTTTGTTGTTTGTGAAGCACTTTGAACTGAAAATATGCTACACAAATAAAATTACCTTATGAGAATTATGTATAAACGACGAAGGCTGAGCGATATTTTGTGCTATTGTTATAACGATAATAAGAACTATTATTTTATCGGTAACTAATGGCTGTGACTGCATGACAGCATTTATAGCCCCACAAGCAATAAACATTCCCACTAATAAAATGTTTTTTTGTTGTTTTTTAGACACCAGTTACATAGAAATGTGATTTATATCATTAGTGCCTGTTTTCAGTCAGGGTTTCAAATTTGTAGATGCATTAAAGAGTGGAGAAAATGGTAAACAGTGAAGCTGGTCAGAATCAAGATTCACAAGTTTAAGTTTAACATATCATACTTTTAAACTCTTTTCACATTTGTGGTTTTGTAAAGTAGGACTGTAACACTGTATGAATTCATCGGATGAATAATAGACATTATTGCTGCGTCAAGAGAGACTCACTTCAAATTTTCTGCAGTAATGGACTCCAAATGTACAACAAAATGTATTTATCCTTTCCACTTCCGAATTGAGCTACTTTTTGTTTTTCTGTGGCATGAAAAAACAGTTGTTTGTGAATTTAATGATGAAATATGAAAAGGATCACATGAATATTGTATGAATTTCCAAACTTCCTGCGTGTTTAAGGCTAGCCGACCAGATGCGTCTGATGACGTTCCCGCAGTGGTTTGAGCTTCTGGAAAACATCTTTGAGAGTTTCCTTCTCTTCCTGCAGAGAATCAAGGTGAGGTTTATCACCCGTCTCAGACAATTAACGAGATGTTTGGGTCAATACACTGACGTGCAAAGTCTTTTTTACGTCCTCTTTCCTAGGATACCTTAAACGTGATCAGGAATGTAGTTGTTCAGGTTCTGACTTCAAACCATAAGAATCGACTTCCGGCAGAAACCAGTTCAGTGCCAGCGGGGCAGGATGTCTCCCAGGGGCCACTGGCCCTGCAGGGGGAAGCTGAGCTGGCTTATCTCACCCATGAGGGTCTGTTCATCAGTGATGCGCTGAATGAAGCCCAGCAGCAGCAGCAGCAGGAGTCGGGTTTGGCGGGTTTGGCGGGTCAGGATCAGCGCTCCGCAGTGGACTCCAGGTTCCAGCAGAACCGGGCTGAAACTGCTGCAGAAGGCGACTCTTCCTCTGGGATCTCTGAGATTCCTGCAGGCAGAGAACACAGCTTCATGTACGTTTCCCTTGTACTTTTAGTTTTTGTAATTAAGTTTCTTATAAAAAGTCTTAAAACATTTTAAATTCATAAAAGATTTAAGTTAGCCTTAAATTTAATTACAGTCTCAAATTTTGCTGTGGCAGGACCAGAACTGTTTTTTTCTTTCCTTATTTTTTCCCTAAATATGTGTATTTTTTAAATCAAAAGGCAGTGATTTATTATTATTATTATTTTACACCTTTTTAACCTAATATGACTTGGGGCATTACTTTAGGAAGGTGAGGATATTTAGTTTTCTGTCAGTCGCATGCAGACGTCTTCACTGCGTCCTGCGGCTACCGCTAACAGCTGCTAATTCACCACTGCCAGCCGGCTGGCTTTCTTTGAGTTGGGTAGTAAGTAGTTGCATTTACTGAAGTAACTTTGGTAAGAATACAGGCCACCTACCATTTATTTACTTGAGTAAAACTCCTGCATACTGTGAGTATCTTCACTGAATAAAGAATAAGTTTTGTTTTAATCAAAAATTCACCAAACTGACACACATCTGCAGTTTTTGTTAGTTTTAAATATTAAATGATTGTTTTGATAAGTTACTCTGGTATAAGTACCAATGCGTTGCTACTATTGAGTAATTTATTGGATGGCTGCTTTTTCTTGAGTGAAAATATGTTGAAGTTGTTCTATTTACTTGATTAGGATTATATTTTTACTGCTCTGCCCACCTATAAATTAAATGCCTCTCAGCTAAACTATAAACTGTGAATCTGCTTGTGTTCAGCGCTGGTGACAACCCGATGCCCACCGAAATGGAGCTGAACCGCGTCATCAACAACCTGCAGGAGCTGCTGTACGTCGCTTCTGACGTCAGCCACGACCGCTGCGTCAAAGTCCTGACGGCCAGAGCCAAGGTAGCGTGAGATCGGTGTTCTCAGAGAAAAAGACCCGGGTTTTAGGGTTTCTGTTCGGTGTCATGAAACTTTCCTCCCGACAGGACAGGTCCCTGGAGCGCCTGAGCTCGGCGGAGTTCGTGTCGCTGTCTCAGGCGGTGGAGGCCTTCGTCAGGGATACGGAGGATCTGTGCGGCAGGCGCAGTGTCTCCCTGAGGGGGGCGCTGCAGAGCCAGGCCAACCGCTTTGTCAACCGATTCCACGAAGAACGGAAGACAAAACTCAGGTAAATCTGCTTTTTTTCCCCCTTTCTCCCTTCTGCAGTATGAAAGTGACTTTATTGTTTTACTGATATATCTTTTAATTGATTTTATGCACTTTGTATGGCATCCTTAAGTGTCAAGAAAGGTGCCTGTAATTACAGTATGTTAATAATGTTGCACAAGATTAGCCAGTGTATGCATAAGAAATTAAAGTAATAATGAGAAAATGGCAATACCATTACAGAAAGAAAACAAAACCAGACATATTGTGACATACATGCCTCATGTAGAAATAAATAACTCGGCAGGTTTTCTGTTTTTGTCGTTTCTGCGCAGCCTCCTCCTGGATAATGAGCGCTGGAAGCAAGCCGAGGTTCCGGCAGAGTTTCAGGATCTGGTCAACTCCATCGCTGACGGCAAAATATCTCTGCCAGAGCGCAAAGTGTCAGGTCGGCCCAAACGGCAGTTTATTCTTTACCGTCTTGTCACAGTTGTTGCAGTTCATCAGTCATAATGAAACGCTTTCTGTAGTATAAATGTTAAAAACAAAACAATTTATCCAACAGGCACAGAGGACAGAAAACCTGCAGACTTTCTGCTCGTTAACGGCCAGAAATACGCCGTCGTCGGGTAAGTTTCCTCACACTGGGAGTGACAGAAGCACAACGGAAACCTTAAATGTGGTTTAGCGAAGTAGGAGACCAACTTGATCTCAATTCTTGGGTATAAATGAATTTTAATTTAATTAATTAACACACAATTAATATAAAATATAACGAAATTAATCGCTTTATCCTTCCACTGAAGCACAACCAGTTCATAGTTAACATTTCTAAATTACGTTTGGAACAAAATTTCTTCTTTTAATGAATATGAAAACCTGGAAAACTGAGATCTGTTTTGTTGAATATCTCCTGAAGTTTGCTGAACGACGTAGTGACTATAGCGGGATTAATCCGATTACACTTTTTCATCCATTGTCAAGACGTAACACATGAACTTGAATGCAGCAGCCAGAGCAGGTTTGTTTTGAAAATCTCCTTTCTGTTTGTTCAGAACCGTTTTGCTGCTGATCCGGATCTTTCTGGAATACTGTCAGTGTGTGAACGACATCCCATCCATCACCACAGACATGCTAACGCGTCTGTCAGACCTGCTCAAGGTGAGGAGCTTGACAGAGGGACGTCCCGACCCAGTTCATCAGAACAGAGTCGCCATGACGACTGTTCGGTGGGAAGCTAACGGTTAATGTCAGAGGCGGCTCAAAATCAAAGAAGTATCAGGACTGTAGATGAAAATGTGTGGTGTATGTTTTTCAGCTTCTGTTTTTGTGAAGTTGACACTTGGAAAGTCAAAATTAACCAAAAATCCTGAGGTTTACTTCCTGTTTTCTTCCTGTTGCAGCACTTTAACTCCCGCAGCTGCCAGCTGGTTCTCGGAGCAGGAGCTCTGCAGGTCGTCGGCCTCAAGACCATCACTACAAAAAACCTGGGTACGCACCAACGCTGAGCCCGCCATTTTTACTTGGTTTTGTTTGATTCTGAATGGCATTGCTGTGTGTGTAGCATTAGCATCGCGCTGCCTGCAGCTGGTGGTTCACTACATTCCCATCATCAGAGCACATTTTGAGACCAAGCTGCAGCCCAAACAGTTCAGTGTTCTCAGACACTTTGACCACATCATGAAGGTAACTAAAAAAATCATTCTGAATTTATATCCAATGCTTTACTTTTGGTGTGATCGCTGGAGGTTGTTTTTTGTTTTGCAGGACTACAGCGATCACATCGCAGAAATCTCTGCTAAGCTGGTGGCCATCATGGACAGTCTGTTTGAGAAGTTTTTATCAAAGGTGACATCAGAAACTCTTTTTGTATAAATCTCACATGGCCGGTCGTCTCACTCCTTCTCTGGTTCTGAAAGCAAACGGGCTGCCAGTGGTACTTTCAGCACAAACCGGGAACATTTTGTTCCGTTTTTACTGACTGATTATTTCAATTTGAGATATATTGTAAAAAATCATTTAGGTTACGTTCACACGTGAACTGCCGTCTGAACAACCTGATTCTGAACTTTTTACCCCCCATATGTTGCCTCTTCCTTATCCAGTACTAAATCAGATACGAATCTGATTGCTTTCAAACTGAAAGGAAAGTAGAAAGGAAACTTTATGTTTTTCACAGAGATGTCTGCAACAGGAAACTGAATGTAGTAGTGAAGGTTCCCCTTTTCTTCTGTTGGAAACATTTTGTCCATAAAATTATGTTTTATTTTTAAAACACTGAAGTCAAAATTAAATGATTCTGAGTAGTAGTGTTTTGTTTTTGTTACCTCGTCAGCGACATTTGCACTGCAGCACAAAATCTCAAATCAACGAAGACATCATAAGTTGAGTATATTAACATTTAGGTGACCTTGTTGCTGGTTCTGCTGGGTGTGAAGTCCAGGTTGATCTGCAGCAGCTGAGTGAATCACCTGCTCTGTTTTTGTTTTCCCCTCAGTATGAAGTTAAAGCGCCGATGCCGTCAGCCTGCTTCAGAAACATCTGCAAACAGATGGCCAAGATGCATGAAGCCATCTTTGATCTGCTGCCTGAAGAACAGACTCAGGTGAGGTTCTGGGTCAAAGGTCACCTTCCAGTAATCTAAAATGTTTTATTTAAGAAAAAAAAAAAAAAAAAAAATTGTTGGAACTGGAATGGAAACGTGTTTTTCTGCACAGATGCTGTTTCTAAGGATCAATGCTTGTTTTAAAATGCATCTTAAGAGGCAGTTGGCTCGACTCGGGGTCAGTAATGATGGAGGACCGCAGCATGGGTAACACACACACACGCACACACACGCACACACACGCACACACACGCACACACACACACTTATTACCTCTGTCTAACAGTAATCTTAGTCTTAGTTGTGATTTCATACATTCTTTTCAACTCAAATGTGAAACATAAGCATGAAAGATTTACATAAATATTAATAGAATAAAACATTTTGCAACAGGAACCAGAATCTCAAAGTCGAATGAACTCTGTTGGCCCAAATTGTTTTCCAACTTAAAATATAAAATCATGTTTTGCTGTGATGTGCACAACGATAATTTAAACATGGAATATTTTAATGAAACAAAGAGGCAGTTTTTCGTCTTAATAAAAGGCAATTTCTTAACTTTTGCTGTACTTTTTTTCCCCAAGTTTTTTCGATTTCATTCTACAAAATCTCTGGGTTGTTTCCCAGCAACAAAAATGAGAACTTTCTTCAAAAAAAACCTTCTATCAACACATTTAATGAAATGAATGTGCTCTAGTTTTCTTGTTTGTTTTTTATGTTTTCTGGTAAAAAGTCACCAGATATTTATAGCCTATAAAATAAAATAAAAAAAGCTTGGGTAAGTTTGTGTTTTGTTTGGGGTTTTTTTAATTAGGAGAATAAAGTCATCATATTACAAGGATAAATCCCAATTTAAAAAATGGTTGCACTTTGCCTTAAGTTTTACAGGTAATATTTAAAAGATACTTTATTTTTAAACACATCAGAATCAGTAGCAGAATTTTAAAATAATTGTGTAAACTATTTCGGAGACGGAACAACAAACTGATCTGGTTGCATCAGATCCTGATGACTTTATCAAAGCTTTTTTTTCCACATTAAACCAAATTTTTGTCTGTAATTTTAAGATGTTTTTTCCTGGAAAAGCTGCATATTTATTCTGCTTATATCACTTTATTACAAAAAAAATGATGATCTTGCCTATTTTCAAGTCACTTTTTGAAAGTATTTTCTGCCATTTGTAATTATTAAAATAATGAAACACTTGCAATAAGTCTCCTGATATAAGTTAGTTATTATGACCTGTGTCTGCAGGCTGGTGGTGGTGGATGTGGCCTTCTACACGGAGAACATCCTGGCTCTGAAGAGCCTGGAGCGACTCGACCTGAACATGGCCGAGATCTGGGAGCAGAAGAGGTGATGGAGTCTGGACGTCCAGATCAGACGATGCCCTAACGCCCAGAAACGACGGGCGACCCTGGCCGACAGTGGCCATCTGAGACGAGGGGCGGAGGAGGCCCCGCAGGGACCAAAACACACTAATCAAGGAGAGGAGGAGCAGCGACGGCGAGCTGGAACGTTGACGGCTACAGAGACGAAAGAAAACGCACAGAGTCTCCTTTAAGCTATCGCCACCTCATCCCACTGTGTGCAATTCAACACAAACACTAGTAAATTATTGGAGTTGCTTAGTGGGAGGAAGGAAATCAAATGGTGAGGTAATTTATTTTTCTGACTTCTTGCAAACATTCGTAACTGGGACGAACTTTTTTCCTTCAGCTGGCTGCAATGTTCAAAGGGTTTTTCTTACTTTTATACGATTAACAAACCGGCTTTTTGGGTCTTGTGGTGGGGAAATTGTGATCCTGAAGAATCTAAAGCATCCCCGACTGTGAAAGCATCTCAAACCTCAGCTTCATCCTGTCGTTACCAAAGTCAAATTGTTACTAACGTGGGGATTCTGCTGTTTAACCAATCATGCATCACATCTTCTTTAGCTGGTTGCTACTCAGGCTTTTCTGTTTCCTTTTTGTTTTTACCCGCTATTGATCATCAGAGAATCCCATACACACCTGCTGTTTTGTAATTATCAGATGATGATGATGATGAGACCAGCTTGTAGCTTTTCACTGGCAGATTATGAAACGGTTGGATTGAGTTAAAATCCCTGCAGGTTTGGGTTCAGTGCGTTTAGTTCTGTTCAGGAGCGTTTCCCCACTTCAGCTGCCTCTGTTCAATCATAATTTAGGGGGAAATCGGGGTGCTACGTTCTCCTAAGAAGGAAAAACGATAAAATCCTAACAAACGTCGGACGTGAATCGGTGATGGTTTGAAGTCGGTGAACCGGAGACTTCTTGAGCACATCTGTCTCCTGTACGACACTCAAAGCATGAACGCTCATCACTGTTTGCATCAGAAGTGCCTCCTTTTGATCTGCTGTTAGACGACGACGACACATCTGAGCTCTTCGATACGGTGTGCCTACCATACCACTGTGTGTCTGTGCAAAGGAGAGAGAGAGAGAGTCTGGAAGCATGTATGAGAGTCCAAAAGATGTTGATTTCTTCTATCCTGCTGTGAATAAAATGGGATGATGGACTGCATTGTGTTCCGTTTTCTGCTGTCCCACTTTATTTAATCTCAATTCACAGCTCAACTGGTGACAATGTTTATTTTGAAACAGGAAAAAAATGTCAACTTTTCAGATGGGAGGTTTATTTCTTTTTTCAGTTTCATACTTTACACACTTTATGGCCCCAATTTAGCTCCATATTTCTCCCATTGACCTGGTTTTCTCTGGTGTAATTTCAACCGGTCCGATCAGAAAGCAAAAGTTGACGTTGATTTTCTGCTGTTTTAGATTTTCTGCTTGTAGTTTTACAAGCAGCAGCAGTGGAAGTGAACTCAAACCGTTCAGTCCAAGGTGGCCACACTTCCTAAGATAAAATAGAAGCTGATTTAATCAGGACACTTTTTTCAATCATAATTATCTAGAAAAAAAACATACGCAGTGCTTTCCCGCGCTCCAAAATGTTGCAACTTTGCGGCTCTGGGCAAAATGCATTTGGCACAAATGCAAAGGTTGCTGGCTGCTGGGTTAGACAAATATTTTACATCTGTTTTCACTCACCGTTTCAAATAAAATTCAAAAGACTGAGAATTTTTACTGCCCTACTTTCATTAATTTAACCAAATTTAATAAAGGATAAAGCTCATTTCAGTTTGTTTTACACACTCCAATCATATCATCAGTTTTATTGAGGAAAAATGTTCCACGTCTCGCAGCAATAGCAAGTTCCCCCGATGATCCGGTGCCTTCGGGGAACATCAGGAGATCAAATCTGACCTAAACATTCACATTTCCTGTCTGAGAAACAGCAGAAATCTCTCCAAAGTGCCCGTGGCGTTGTGTGGGCTCCTTTTCCTCCCAGAAGGCCTCAGTGATCGAGGATCCTCAGGTTTCCGGAGACGATCTTGTTCTCCAGCATCGCTCCGGCCGGAATGTCGATCCTGTCGCCGTGGTTGGCGATGATGATGACGGTTCCCTGGTGAGAATCACGCATTTCATGATTTCACTTCAGACATGAAGCTTTAAAGTGAAATCAAAGTTATTTATTTAAACAGGGGTGTCCAAAGTGTGGTTCGAGGGCCATTTGTGGCCCCCTGATAGATTTTAAACTGGGCACTTATCCAGCTTTCTACTGAAAATGAGTAAGAATAGACAGTTTTTATACTTTATCTTTTTTACAATTTTTTCTTATGTATTTATTAGATATTTTGATTATTTATACAGAAAAAGGAAAAAAGTTGCATAGAAATTTACATTAATTACTTGATGAAATTGATCTTTTTTACTTTAATGGTAGAAAGAAAGTTCATGTAAACTGCATGCGTTTCTTTTAATTGGACAAGCTCGGGCGTACCAGAAACGCAGCTTCCACTTTGAACTTTTATTACAAAAAAGTGATTCATTGTGTTAATTTCTATGTAATTAATTAATTGAAATCAACGCCTCTTGAGTAGAAATTAAAACATTCGTTCTTCTGAGATGGGAAAAACCGGGCATATTCTAGTTTTACCTTCAGAGAGACGTTCTTTCCGAAGGTCACGTCTCCGGACACGGTGAGGTGATCCAACTCCAACATGTCTGGGATATTTTCAAACCTGGTCAGAAAGTCCTGAACCTGCAGAAACAAACAAGCAGCATCTACCCAGAAACTTGAAGCATGTCTCGCCCGTCATCAGAAGCAGATAGTGATGGCTGCAGACCTTGGTGAAGGAGCTGCCCAGTTTAACATGCGGCGTTGTGGGAAACTCCCTCTTCTTGCTCATGGTGAGGGAGCCGGCGTCCAGGCTGTACAGGTTGGACATCACCAGCAGGAGGTCGGACGAGGTCTTCACCGGCAGGAAGCGGCTTCGGGGGACGTTCACTCCCATGGCGTTCTTGAAGCTCTTGATGGCGGCGCCCACTGCCGTCTCCAGCTGGATGACGTTCAGGCCGCCGTCTAACGTCTGCGGAGGAGAAAAAAAGTTCAGGTCGATCCAGAATGTTTTACATTTGATTCAGAGCTAAAGAGTAGAATCCGTGAATGTTGTTTTCATAACTGATGGTTCAGTAGATTCTGTTCAATTGGGACCAGAGTTGGAACATTTGTTAAATTTTCAGCTGGTTTAGTTCACTTTCTCACTGCATCGTCTCAAATGAATGAAAAAGTAGAAAAACCTGTTCATCCTCGTCATTTGTGGTGGCGCTGCATCGTTCTCTTTTGTTGTTGGTAAAAGCTCTAGAGTCATGCTTTTGGTTGTATTTACCCAGAATGCTCTATGCTGTAGTCCGCTTCCTGCTTTTGAAGCGGTCTCGGACTGGAGACTGCTCCAAAAGCAGGAAACGGATTATAGTGCAGGGCATTCTGGGTAAATACAACCAAAACAAATGTGCAAATCTAGCTGTAGAGGGAGAAATCGTTTGTGGTCTTTTGCCAAAGACAAAAGAGAAATCCTACAGCTATTACAATCTGATGTCACTTCATTTTCGTTCACATCTACTGAAGGAGAAAGTTTTCTTCAGAGGTGTGAAAGCAAACTGCAGCAGCAACATTTTAAAATGTTGCAATTTTGGTCTTAATCAAACTGAGTCGAGACTTTCTGTTCATCAGACCGGACTTGCCTTTGGGTTTACGATGATCTCCAGGTCCATGCTGTTTTTCTCCTGCAGCCTCTTGATGGCCGGCAGGGAGATCCACAGGTTGTTGGTGTTGAAGATCTTGAACTTGGTGACGGACTTGAACTCGTCCACGTGGGCTTTGGGGACCTGAGCGATCTCCAGCAGCCTCAGATGATCCTCATACTGGATCAGAGTTCCACCCTGCAGAGACACAGACGAAGGTGGGACTGAGCAGATTCCTCAGGTCGGCACAGAAACCGGAAAGCAGGATGAACGGCGTTCACCTTGACGTCAGCTCTGGTCTTGTCCGTGACCTCCATGACGAACTCGCAGCGTTTGTCGGCCGGCTGGCTGATAAGGTGGTGGAGGATGAAGAGATCCACAGTCGCTCCCAGGTTGTCGATGTTGGACACAAAGATGTACTCTCTTCCCTCAGCCAGGAGTTTGTCCAGCAGTCCGGAGTTGCAGAAGCTGGCGTAGATGTCTCCGTGTCCCGGCGGGTACCAGGCCTCCGTGTTCTCTCCGTTCACGCCCATGCTCTTAGCGATCGGCAGCAGAGACTCCTTGTTGATTCTCGGATACCTGATTGAATGAAAAGTAGCTCATTGAGGCTTTTTTACAGTTAAAATTTTCACACAACTGAAATATTTTGTCTGTCGTGATACAAGAATGAAAAAAATAAATCTGAGCAGCAACTTTAACACCAAGCAGGTTTGAAATCTTTCTGACTGCCGACGTCCTGCACTGCAAAAAATTTAATCTTGGTCCAGTTTCTAGTCCAAATATCTTAATACACTTAATAAAACAAAACTAACTACCTGCATCTTTTTGCAAGATGCAGGTAGGTAAGAAATGCTCCAATATAAAGTATTAGTTCCACTGGAAGATCATTTAACTTACTAGACATTTCTCCGATAACTGAAATAATCTGCCAGTGGAAATACAGTAGTACATTTTCCTCAATATTAAGAATTATTTACGTAAAACAAGCTCCCATATCTTGCTGAAAAGTTACTTTTAAATTGGTTTCGCCTTATTCCAAGTGTACTAAGATACCTGCAAGAGAAATTCTTGGTAAGGTTTGTGTTTTTGCATGTAAGGGATGAGACTTTCCAAGACATTGGAGATCATCTTGAGGAACCTGGAGCTGAAATAACAACAATCACTCGATAAAATTTCAGGAACTAATTTACTCCAAGACTGACATTTACAATCAAATCCAAGAAATCACATCCTTTGCTCAATAGTTTCCTGATCCACATTTGGCAGCTTTTTGAACACAACGCCACCATCTTTACAAAAACAATGTGGAATAAGCCATAAAATAAAATCTGCATATGCTTTCCTTGGACAGGATTTGTTTAAAACTTTCCTGACGTCTCATTTAGCTTCTTAAGCAACGAGTTACAGGACATGTCAGTGGATTGAGCACCTGCTCTGGTTGAAGGTGTGGATTTTGACCCGGTGGTGTGTGTATTTCTGCAGGATCTTCTTGGTGTCCTCGTCCGTGTTGAAAGAGTTCATGAGAACCAGCGGCACGTCAGCATTAAAGGTTTTGTTAAGATGCTGCAAACAAACGAGCAGAAAGAGATTTGAAAACATGAGCAGCTGAACTAAATGCTTCGCTGCTGCTGCTGCTGCTGCTGCTGCTGCTGCTGCAGAGCTGCTGCTGCACCTCGATCTGCTGCACAGTCAGGTCCAGGAAGGTGTTCTCGTTGCGGACGCTGATCAGACTCTTGGGGCCCTTGCAGCCCATGCTGGTTCCCAGACCTCCGTTCAGTTTGACCACGACCAGCTTGTTGAGGCAGGAAGTGATGCTTTCAGGAAGTCCCTTCGCCTTGATCTTGTCGTAGGGCTGAATCTGAGGAAAACATTTACACACAGACAGCTTCAGTTGTTACAGCTAGAGACCTGGGAGCAGCGATGGACTCAAACCTGAACCTTCAGAGTCACATAAAGACAGTCACAAAGTCGGCCTTCTATCACCTGAAGAACATTTCCAGGATCAGAGGACTAATTCCTCAGAGAGATCCAGAGAAACTCATCCATGATTTTATAGTCGCACTGATTACTGCAACAGTGTCTTCTCAGGTCTGCCTACCTAAAAGGAAATCAACCCCCTGCTGAACGCTGCTGCTGAGGTTCTGACTAAAACCAGGAAGTTGGAGCAGATCACCCAGTTCTAAAATCCCTACATGGCTCCTGAAGCTCAGAGAAAACACTGTAAAATTCTGCTGTTCGTTTATGAATCACTGATCAACTTGGCGCCACAATACATTAAAAATCTGCTGTTGTCATAGCAACCTTCCAGAGCTCTCAGGCCGTCCGGTTCTGGTTCTGTGCTGCATTCCCAGAACCAAACATGGAGAAGCAGCATTCGGCTTCGATGCACCACAAATCTGGAACAAACGTCCAGAAAAGACGTTGCTCAGGGGACCTTCAGTAGTTTTGCACTGAAGACTGACGACAGATTTTGTTTTTCTGTCTCAACAGCCGGTTTCATTTCTAAAGAGGACCTCAAGGACCCAGACCGGCATGTTCAGAAGCCCAGTTGGATCTCAGCTTTGGGAGCTCGACTGCGATGCCTCCATGTACGACCAGCTGTCTGTAACCTGAAGACCTCGTGTCCTGGTGAAGTCATTGGGGGAGGGCAGCTTTAAAGCTAGAGAAAACCTCTTAAACACCCTTTACAGCAGACATGATGATGAAACATGACAAACACACCGACTAATCGAAAAACAACTTTCTGACTTAAAGAAGAAACCAGGCTGATATTAGAAATATTTGATTTCTAATATTTAAAGTCCAAATGAAAGCTGTGCAACAGGTCAGTGATTAATGTCAGTGTTGCACCAAACCAGCAACAGCTGCATACCAACATATAGTTTCAGATAAATTAAACTCATTTCCTCGTGTGGCCCGGTGATTATCAGCAGTAGTGAGGAGTCGGGTGGGTGGATGTCTGGGGTTCTAATGTCTTTCAAAGCGAACTTTGTGAATGCTGTGGTGGTCAGTCTAATCTTAGCCGTAACCTTCGCTGTCCTGGGTATTCTAGGAGTGTGTGTGTGCGTGTGTGCGTGTGTGCGTATGTGTGTGAAAAGTCACCATGCTGATTAATAACTGGTCAGAACCTGGATGTTCTCAACGTCTGGGTCTGGTTACACTTGCTTGTTTCAGGGGATGACGCGTATTCCCACTCTACTGCCAATATGTCATTTAAAGGAGCATTTCCATGTTTTAGTGAATGAACAGCAGATTAATCCAGATCAATCTTCACTCCAAAACCACAAAGTCCTACTTAACTAAACCTATTTGTTTAGTTTCTGGTGCAAATATCTGGAAATAAGACAAAACAAGATATAAGAGCTTGTTTTAAGTGAATAATTGATTAAAAAAAAGTGTAAGTTTCATGTAAGTAGATTTTTTTTTACTTAGAGAGTAGGAAAAATGTATTTTTATACATGAAATAATCTGCCAGTGGTACTAACGCTTTTTATCAATATTTAAAACTTTTCAGAGTGAACTAATAAGATATGTTCTCTATAGAAACTAGACAAAACCTCTTGGAAATGTTTTGTGTTCTGCAACAAATGTAACCGTTTTTAAAGTTTACGTAAAAACAACAAAGACTTGAAATTCAAAGTCAAAGGATTTGCATTTATTTTTCTGTTCAACAGTGATTTCCAAAAGTATTCATATGTCTCCACATATGAGAAACACAAACTTCCATGTTAAACATTCAACCCCTTTTAAGATTTTTATCTGCAACTAATTTAGAATAAAATCTATTTTTCACCGGCTTCAGAACTTGTGTTTAATTGTCACGATGCACGAACTACCATTTTCTGGCCGATCACAAATCTTCAAACCGCCTGATCTGCTGATTCCGATATAGATTTTTTTATTTTGGGCTCAAAAGTTGATCAATTTGCCGTGTGCTGTGGTGGCACAGCGGTTAAGCACAACCCAAACATGGCCGTCGCAGGTTCGATTCCTTAGCCGGATGTGTTCCCCTTCTCTCTTTACCCTCTTTCCTGTCAATTCACTATCAAATAATAAAAAGTTTATAAATTTAGCGACAAAGTAAATAAGTTGGGATTAGTGAGGCGACTATTGCCAACCACGTATGTCGCTGATTTTCAGAGCTTTGCAGATAAAATTGATGGATAATATTGTTTTTTTTATTTTTTATTTAAGTATCAGCTGATTGATGATTTTCTATAAATAAGAAAATCTGTGTCGATTTATCAGTGAACCACTAACTGCCACATAAAATTCAAACAAAATGAATCAAGGTAAATAAAAAGACAAGCTCTGTAAAGTTAAATTCTTAATGTTCAGATGTCTCCACTTATTGAATGATTACAAAAGCTACACTAGAGTTTTCTGAAGCTAACCAGGAATGTAGCCGCATGCAGACCAACCCCGAGGGGTCAGTGAGTCCCGAGGGAGTCCGAGTTTCAGGAAGTAAACCAAGTGGTGACTAATCATGTGACTGCTGCTACAGGCGAATGTGTCCTTGAGCGAGAACCGGACTCTGAATGGCTTTCAACACAGACATCAAACAACTTGACTTCAAATTCCCTGGGAGCCACATTTAAAAACCCAGAAATATCAGTCGCTACTAGAAGCAGCTAAATACAGCTGACGTATTCATTTACGCTGCAACGCAGGCAACATTTACTTTTTCTTCCCAAATGGGACGATGCAGACGGACCAAATTATAGCTGAAAAACAAGCTTTCATTAGGCTGAATCGGTCTGCAGAAAACCTGGTTTTATGGTGATAAGTGGACATTTCAAGATGCAAATATGCAGTTAAACTAAGATTTAAATGAAGGGATTTATTTAAAAATAACCTGTAGCAAACGTTTTCGAAGAGTAGAAAGCTGCTGATGCCGATATCTGATCGACTGTGTGTGTGTATGCGTGTGCGCGTGTGTGTGTGTGTGTGTGTGTGTGATTGGAAAACAACTGATAGTGTTATATTTTTTGTCTTATTTTATTACACAATAATTTTTGTAACTTGTCAAAGGTCTGCAGATTGGAATTAGCTTTTGCTATAATCTGGTTAATCACATGTTTGAATTAAAATTCATTATCTATGCTGCAGTCAAATTTCTGTTGGAAATTATTTTGTAAATTAAATTACAAAATAATTACATTTATTTTGTAAATTAAAATAAATTACATTCATTTTAAATTTAATTAAAATAAATTTTAAATAAGTAAATAAAATTTATTTAAAATTTATTTTAATAAATTTTATTAAAATTTATTTACAATTTTTAAAATAAATTTTTGTTTATTTAAATTAATTAAAATAAAAAAATGCTACTTGGAAAATATGGAAACCATTATTTGGATTCAAATGCTAAAGTGAGGCTTATATTAAATTTATGTTACATTTAGTTTAGCTATACTTTAAATGTAATTGATTTCAGGTAAAACTATGTGTGAATGTGTTATGAAAAGGAAACTGCAACCTGCAGCCTGACGTCTGAGTCGAGGTTTGTTTTGAGCACCAGAGCTGGACTGCAGAACCAGACAGGTCGCGACATGGAGCCGAATAAACGGCGTGACTTCAGGGGTCAGGGGGCTTACCGACTCCTCTGGCGGCCGCTTGATTTTGGCCCAGTCCACTGAGGGACCTTTGACCTGCAGGAATCTGTGGAAGAGGTTCTTGAAGCCATTGAAGTCTTTTCTGGAGACCTGAAAGAAAACCAACCAAAGGTTAGTTGTCTCTGATGGAAAACAGGTTATTTCTCATATTTTATGTAACCTGAGTGAAAGGAAAAACTACCAACACTGGAAGATGTGTTTAAATTAAACTAATAAATAATCTTTGCTGCAAAGAAAAAGTTCTTAAATGAGAAGTCTGCAGCCTGGATGTAGGAAAGAAATTAAAAAATAACCGTGAACTCGCTGCAGTTTGGAGAACCGGTGAGAATTGCTGATTGATTTGTTTGTTTCTCAGTCTAACGGCCATTATTGACACAAGCCAATAAAATCTTTCTCTGCATTTCTAAACACTGTAGCACCATGGTAACCAAACAAAGCTGCACAGTCTGTGAAAGATGTGATAATGTTCCAACTTAAGATGCACCAATACAATATTAGTATCTGTATCAGTACTGAAATTGAAAAAAAAAAATCTAGATTGGATATCAGTAACAATGTGCTGGATTGTTAAGGGCAACTTTATGTTTTATTTGTTATTTTAAATTGTATTCAGAATTCCTAATTGCACTTTCTGAACCATTTGGTAGATTTGTTGCAGTTTATTTGCCAGTCAGTCTATTATTTTTATCAGTTTCACTGCTTTGTTTTTCTTCAACAGGCCATTTCAACATCATGAGTGTGTTTGGGTCAGAACTTGAAGGCTGTTTGTCTCGGTTCCTGCGTCGCCGTGTTTTCAGACAGAAGCTCTGATGGACTTTCAGTTTGCTGGAACACTTGTTCTGCAAACAGTTGCTCAATACATGTAAATACAGATAAACCATGACTCTTGTTCCACTGTGTGACGTACACAGTGGAACAAGAGTCATGGACTATGAAAAATTTGTCATTTTTGAAATATGTAACAATGAAAGACAAGAGTGCACAGAATAAACATGATTAAAGTGCATAAACCTGCAAACGAACAACAAGAGCTTAATATTCCTGCATGGTTTCACCTGCAATCAGAGTTTTAAGGATGTTTCTGCAGGTTTACCCACCTCAGCTTCAGCTTTGTTGGCCGTGGCCAGCAGCGCCTCCAGCTCCTGATGCATGGAGGCTTCATGCTGCTGACGGAGCTTCTCCTCGAACTCCGTCATCGGTCCTCTGATGAGCGCTGAGGAGAAGCACACACCTTTTTACTCGCTTGGAAACAAATGAGCTACTCATGTTTTGCTATTGTTATTTATTCTAATTAAAAGTAATATTAGTAAAACTTTTTTTTTTTACATGTCTGGTAGGAAAATCTTTCTAAAACCAGGCAGTAAACTTACCGTCTACTGTAAGCGACATTTTTACCAGAGTCTGTTTAAAGAACAGTAAAGATTACGGTAACAAGCTGTGGAGACGGTCAGCAGCTGGCAGGTTTTCCTGGCCGGTCAAGCGGCTCACTAAGAGTCCTTGCTTGCATTAAAAAGTCAAAAATGGTCCCTAGTTAAAACCGGAGCGCCAGACTCTGTCCTACAACAATACACAGCCTCCTCATCCTCAGCTCAGAGGAAGCTCACACATTCTGGACTGTGATTCTAATCTGAGCGCAGGGCCGGCCCACAGACACACACACCAATCACACACAACCAGAGAGAGCGTCAAAGTGTGTGTTGGGGTGGGAGTGTCTCCGTCAGACCGCCTCCAGATCGCACTCCAAATCCAGAACACTTTAAAGTTTTGGGCTGAAACGTCTGGCGCTTGCAGCTGTAAATCATCTGGATAAAATTTAAGCAGCTTTACTCTGTAAACACTGTTATTATTATCTTGGCTTTTCTTCTTTGATTAGCATGCCCTGTGTTAATCTCAAATACACTCAAACATTTGGGCAAATTAAAAACAAAATAAATATCATAAATAATAAGAATTCAATGTGGATTCGTCTGCATCTATTTGGTTAAAGCTTCTGTTTTAAGCTGTAAAGAAAAGCAGGTTTTAGAGAGTTAAATAAAATACTCCCAGCAGTAAAACATAATTTTTAAAAATTATTTTAATGTTCAGGTTTAAAAAGAAAACAAAACACCTATTTTCCATTAAAGGAGTAAAAATTAATGTTTAAGTCACTGACAGAGGCTTTCACTAAAGTAGACCTTGAACAGGTGTAATGTAATATTCAGTATTTTGGCATCAAAAACGAGTTTAAACAGCAACTTTATGAGGTCAAAAGGTCAAGCTTCTAAGGCCCAAACGCCTTTATAACTTCAAAATAAAGCAACTACTCGGGTAAAGCCTGCTTGAAATACTCAGATTCATCACATTATATGTGTTTTTAATATTTCCATATCTTCAGTTGGGCACTTAAATATCACATAGAAATAAACTAAATAGGTTGATTTGCTAGAAAACAACCCTGTCTGGTCTTAAAATGGCCCTAATGATGTTTCAAACTTTAGGAACGTGTGTGTGCAAGTTCTGTGACGCATAAAACCACAAACACAAACGCACATTGGTTTGACACAGACTGAGGGCAGAAGCACACGACTCAGTGCATTTAAACCAAACATGTATGTCAGCCCGCAGCCGTGAAAAAGGACACCAAACCTGCACGAAGAGCTACATTTCTCTCTAGCGAAGCTCTTACCCACCTGCTCAAAAAGTCAAAAGCCTAAAAAACAAGAAACCCTCCGCGGTTCGGACACACAGTTTCACACTGGGTACCGTGGACCACCCCAGGACTTAACGCTGGGGCAGAAAACAGGCGAGAAACAAGGTGGAAACTGGCAGCAGCGTCATCACGCCGCCGGAGAAGCTTAGCAGCGAGAGCCAGTCCCGCCCTCTGACGTAATGACGCAATGGCGTTCGTCAATGTTTGCCCCGCCCACTCAGGAACGACCCCATCACCTGTCGAGTAAAAAACAACTTTCATTTACTTTTATGTTTTCGTCCGGTTAACAGCTAATAAAAGCAAAATATATTAAAGTTATATATATTCTAATTTAATTTAATTATTTTCCTGATCGATATTGACAGGTAACTTGATGTTACTATCAAATTAGTACAGTATATGTTAGTAACTTAGATTTAAGTAAAAAGTTGCCATCCAATAATTACTCTAGTAAGAATTAAAAAAGTATTTGGTAAAAAGTAAGCAGCTGATCAAATTATAGATCATTTAATATTTAAAAATAACTTAAACAGATGGATGAAAATTGATTTTTTTGGTATTTTAAGGAAGAAAATAATTCATATAAGCAAAAAATAAAATCAGAGAAGAGTTATTGTTTTTTTCTCCAATCAGATTCTTTTAATAAACTTTAACAAAAACTGCAGGTGTGTGTCTGGTGAATTTTGGTTTAAAACATGTTTGTTCTTCAAGTAAGAGCGGCAATACTTCATAATAACATGGAGTATTGCTCAAGTAAAAGTTGCAGTGTGGTAAAAAATACTTTTTTCTCCAAGTTACTCAAATAAATGTAACTATTTACTACTCAACTCTGGATTTACTGGAGTACCTTTCAGAAATAAAAATGTTACTTGGTGGAGATTTTACTTCTACTTGAGTAATATTATTGTTCAGTGTTCAGCCACCTTTACTTGAGTAGTTTCTAGATTCTCCACCCACTAAATAAAGGTTTTAACCAAAAACACAAAACCTTATGTTTGTACACAAATGCTATTGGCTTTTAGTAATCAAGATAAACAATATTATATTCTTCTATCTATGTGTTGATATTGACTATTAGGTTTATATTTAAAACTTAATTTAATACTTTTTACTGCATACACACACTGGCATGTAGTTGAATTTGAAATTATGCCGCCCCCATGTGGTTGCTGTCGTCTACTGTAAGCAACTGATGGACACAAGGATGTTACAAATATGTAAAACTGAGTGTGTAAAATGTGTACAAAGCTTATTATTTGTTTTACATCCAATGCTAAACCTTTGAGCTCTTGTTTCAGCTCAGTTTAAAACAAGCAGAGAAGTTTGGGAGCAGGCTGAGGTGTGTAGCAGTGAGAGTGATGAGAATCAATGAGGCAGGAGAGGGTTGGTCAGGTTTCTTAGTTTTATTGAAGAGAAGATGGTTCGTTACAGTTTCTGCACAGCTAATGTGTGTGTTTTTATCTACTAACAGAGACGTCTTGGTGTCTTGCACACACACACAGGTCAGGCCAGGTTGTGGAGGTTATAACAGGTTTTCTGGAAACCTGAAGAAGGGGCCAAGTTACACACATGCTCGCACACACACATCCACACGTACTCTCAGAGGTGACACACAGACTCCAGCTCAGATGGCTTAGCAGTGGAGGACATCTTCAGAGGCGAGAACAGCCAGGATGTAAGAGCTGCTGCTGGTCAGCAGGACGGGTAAGTCACTTGGACAGGAAGTCCAGAGCCGTGTCTCGCTCCTCCACCAGCTCAGCTGCTGTGGCGTCCATCTTGGCTCTAGAGAAGTCATTGATCTCGAGACCGTCCACTATTTTCCAGGACTTGTTCTGGGAATTCAAACAGAGAAAACACTTTCAGGGTTCGTACTCTTAACCGACAGTAAAGTATTTACAAGGAGATAAAAATACAAACAAACTACAGAAAACAGTTTCAATTTACCATTTTCTCACATTATTTATTACCGTTAATAATATCTTGTGATAATGTACTACATTCTACAGAGGGGATAAGGTAAACTAAAATATTATGCCTCCCTTACATAAACATCAATAGACCTGACTGGTCTAATAAAACTGAAAGAAAAAAAACTGAAAAAGATGGTTCCCCTCAAGTAAAAGAAAAACTCTTTAAAAAAATTTCCTCACCAAGTTTTCAGACATTTAGAAAATAAAAATATTTTTGGAATATTTCTTTAATAAAATAATTTTAGGTTTGTTGGAATTACCAATACCTTTCAAATTTGGGCTTTAAAGAAACATTAGATTGCACTTAATTACAAAATTCAAACATTTTCAAGGATTTCACAAATTTCCCTGTACTTTGTGTACGATACTTAAAAACAAGTGATTTTCTTTCCCCTTAAAAGCCTCAGTTTGACACAAAGAAACATCTCATTCAAAGTGTAAGAAAAAAACTGAATGTTTCTAAAAATCAACAGGAAGAGAAATGACTTTGAACCTTTTCAAACAGAACAGCCTGATTCCATCAATCGTTTTCATACTGAGATGGTTTTGAGATCCAGCTCACCTTGATCTGGACAGGGAAGGAGTAAATGAGGTCCTCCGGGATGCCGTAGGAGTTTCCAGCAGCATACACACCCATGGAGATGAACTCACCCTGCAGGAAACCAAACAGAGAAACTATTTATGGTACTTTAAACAACAGAAAGTGATACTAACTATGCTGTATCAAAAACAACTTAAAAAAAAGTTTGGCTTCTCATCACAGCCATATTTGACATCTTGAAATTGATTTCTGTCTCTTTAAGAAGCTCTTAGTCTACAAAACTCCCCCGTCAGCATTTCACATTCACAATGCTCTTCATTATGCTTTTTCGAGCATAAGAAGTAGTTTGTAGGAGCTCAGCAGATTTGAAGTTCCACCAGGTGTTTGCTAATCGCTGTTAGCAAGCGCTTCGGCATGAATGGTTGCTACGGGAGATTCAAGGTTTCCTCAAACATGCACAAAAGAATCAAAGCAACAAACTTAGTGTTTTTGATTAGAGAATAACATTGTAACATGATGTACATCTAAAAAAAAAAGAAAGTTGATTATAAATAATACTGCTTCCATAAAAGATACAGCCAGAGCTAAATCAAACATATTCAAGTGTCAAATGGCCTAGTTAAAGCCCAGACATAAACGCCAGTGACAATCCATGTAAAGACTTCAAAACTAATGTTCAGGGAAACTGATGGCTAAATATTTAAAGCTCAAATATCAGACAAAAGTGTCTGATAGACATACTTTTTAAAACCTTACAAGAAAAAAAAAAAAAAAAAAAAAAAAATCAGGTTTTTATTTTGAAAAAATAAAAACAAAAAAAGTTTTTATTTTAAAGCAGCATTTTTTTTTTAAATTTTATTCAAACATGTTAGCAGTATAAAAAAAAAAGCAGACATGAATAAGGAATGCAAAAGACATTTTTGTACCACAATAATCTTAACATGTTCAAAAAGGAGAGGGAGAAAAAAAACTTCCTGTCATTTCTGACCTCCTTGGTGCCAAACCAGATGTCCCTCATGTGGTCGCAGATGGCCTTGGCCGCCGACATGGCGCTGGACAGTTTCCTCGCCTTGATGACGGCTGCACCTCTCTGCTGCACCGTCTGCAGAAGGAAAATATTTTAAAAACAAAAGGTACTTTTAAATAGCTTGTCATTTTTATACACCCGTCTGTGACAGGGGGCCGAGTACTCACGGAGATGAAGTCTCCTCTGAGCCAGGCATCGTTCTTCACGGCGTCGTACGCGGTCTTCTCACCGCCAGCGACGTTCACCTTGGCATGGTGGACGTCAGGGTACTGAGTGGAGGAGTGGTTCCCCCAGATGATGACGTTCTTGACATGGCCGGAGGACACGCCACAACGCATCGCCACCTGCAGGTCAGAGTCATGTACTGTAACTGAAAGGATCATCTTAAATTTTGCAGGACAAAATTTGTCCCAGACGTTCTTACGATGAACGATAATATTGTTGTAAAACACATTCTCAGAAATAAATAAACTTTAAATTCTAATGAACATTCAATACTGGAATAAAAAAAATAAATACCAAAATAAATAAAGTCTCTGTAAACAAAATTGTCCTTCAAATAAAATTGTTAGTTGAGACCAAAGCACCAAACTGAAGACTTTTGTCACCCGGAAAAAGAGAGAAAAACAATAAATTATGCAAATGAAAATTACTGAGTTTCTTTTCATTTATCATGCAATTAAACCTTTTCAAATTATAATCAGCACTCAATTTTATCTCCTATTTGACTTAGAGTCTTTCTGAATTGATTTTGCAAATTGGATCCCTGTCTCTTTAAGAAGCTTCTGCTTTTGGTTTCAACTGTATATTCAAAAAGCTGTTCCTGCAGAGATAAAGGAAGCTGTTTTTTCCAGCGTGCTCATAACCGAGGCTCATCTTCATAAAGACCTGGACATACCTGGGAGCACGCTCTGTTGTGGTCCAGTCGGGTCAGGCAGGAGAAGTTCTCTTTTGGGATAGACGGAGCAGACTTGGAGGCAATCAGGCAGTTTGTGTTTGCCGGGTTTCCAACCACCAGAACCTGATCAAGAAGAATCAAGAATCTCTCTGTGAGTCGGGCAACACTTGTTGGATTTACAATCAAAATAATCGGATAGTCATACTTAAAAAAACAAAATCTTCAAGTATCTTTGGTTTAGTTTCTAGTGCAAATGTCATATTAGACAGGAAACAAGACAACTTACAAATAACTTCAGCAAAACAATATGAGCTTGCTTTAAGTCAGTTTTACCTTAACATTGATGAAAAATACTTGCTCCATTGGCAGTGTATTTCTCTTATAACAAGACATTTCTCCACGTTTTAGTGAAATAATCTGCTAGTGGAACTTGAACCTTTTCATCAATTAAAGTTAGAAGTTTAGAACAAACTGTTAAACTTGTAAAGTTTTATCAATAAAATGCTGTAAAAAGCATTTGCACCCTTATAAATTCCTTATGTTTTAACCAATATCTGATGAGTAAGTATAGAGAGCAATATTCATATACTAAATTGTTAAAATCAACCTGTCTGTGGGTGAGAGCAAAAATAATTAAATGTTTTCCTTTCTGCACAGATTTGTCATTTATCACACCTTGATTTCTGGAGATATGTAACCTGTCTGATGTCACTCAAGAGGTTTTATGACACAAGGTGCTGATTTATTTGCTGCAGACTTACACATCGTAGTAAACTGTGATTTTGTAGCAACATGAAGTTGTGGTTGAACACGGATTTAAAGGACAACAGAAAAAACTGCTGGCTTTGTAAAAAAAAGACAGCAGTTTTTCCTGGTGAAAAGAGCCTACTTCAGCACTTTCATGTCCTGTGTTTTGTTCGTCGCAGTAAAAGTATAAGAACAGAAAGAAAAAAAAAACTTTTCTGGGAAATTATTCCCTCAAATTTGGAGTACAGCACACTGAGGTTAGACACCATTATGTAGCTCAACAGGAAGCTGAAGGCGTCACCTTTACGCTCTTCTTGGCAAACTTGTCCAAAGCGGATCCCTGAGTCTTAAAGATTGCCACGTTTGCTTTCAGGAGGTCCTTTCTCTCCATTCCCTCCTTCCTGGGCATGGAGCCCACCAAGATGGCGGCATCGATGTCCTTGAAGCCCACCTCCACCTTGTCAGTGGGGATGACCTCTGTAGAAAGCAGACAAAGTTAACTTTAGGATTTATGTTATGCATTACATTTCATCTTGCCATTTTGTTTTAATGTTTATAAATTGTTTTATGTTATTAAAGTCCCATCTGGGGAAGTGCCCTGCAAACTATAAAGGTCATAGTGTTCAGTATTTGTTTATACTTTACACTTGTCCATATTCACATGAAGAAAAGAAGAAAATGTGGGGCATGTTAAGTCACCTGAGCATTTTGATAGAAACGTAAAGTTCTTATTATTATTCTGATGACTTCTTATGCATATTATGCAACCTTTCCCTTCAGTCTCAAAGCTAAATGACCTGAAGATTCAGAGAAACATCAGTAGGTTTTGGAGATAAATTCCTGCTGCTTCGACTGATCCTGATGATAACATTAGTTTGCTGGGTTGACCAACTCCATCTGCTATCAGACTGAACTTCAATCTGTGCTCACTGCTGCTCTGTTCATTGTTGTAGCACCACAGCTCTGATTGGCTGCTGTGGTGGCTGAACCAGCATCCAATCAGAAGCTTTGTTTTTGACACTCCTTCCTCCTGTGTTCAGGAGAAACAGTCCTCAAGGACACCACAGAGACTCATTATAACCTTCTTGAACTTGTGTGTTTTGTTGTCTGTTTCTTTGAGAAAAACAGCCTGAAATAAAATATGCATCGTTTGTGATAAAGACTTTTAGTGTAAAACTCAAGAACTGGTTTAAAAACCTTCATTAAATAATGATTTAAAAGAAGTGCTAGTTTCCTTTTGATTAGAAAGAGGAAACCACTCACCCCTCAGCAGTGGGAGGGCGCAGTCCTGCAGCTCCATGACGACTCCGTCCAGCACAGGCAGCATAGGGGGGATGTCCAGCAGGATCAGGATGATTGGCTGACGATAGGATGGAAAACTGATTTTAAGACGATTTTTCAGACGACAAAGTCAAGAACTAACAGTTCAGAGATGAACTTAATGTTGGTTTAGGTATGCACGCTATGACATTCCATCTGGTTCAGAAAAACAAAAACCTTTCCTAAAATTTACACCACCAAATGTCCTTCATATTTCTCAATGTTTCCTGAGAAACATTTTTACAGAATTGTCCATCTTTTTAGACTGCTTTCCGTATTTAAAGTCAAAACCTGACTTTAAACACCGAAAGTTTTTTTTCCATTTAATTTAAGAGCAAAAAAGTAATGCATTAAATTGCACATGTTTTCAAAATATTTTTGCAGCTATGAATTGTTCTGTCAGCTTAAACTCAAGATGTTGCAGGATATTTAGCATGGCCAATAATTAAAGTTTATAGCTGCTCACACATAGGATGTTAAATGTATATAAAGCATGTGCATCCTGTGTACCCTGTCCGTTACCTATTGTTGCAAACTGCAAACAGGACTATATTTGTTAAGTGCATGACTGACAATTCTTACCAATTAGCTGATTTTTGAAGGGAATAAGTTGCACTAGGTTTTATTTATCACTATCAGTGTAAAGGTGGTGCCCAAAAAAACAGATGAAAAGAAAAAAGCATGCTACACCTTTCAGTTTTAGTAAAAATTTCAAAACCCATTTTCTTTCTACTTCACAGCTGTGCACATTTCTGTTAGTTTATCACCTACAGTTCTATTAAAAAGCTTAAGATGTGCTTTTGCAAGTCACTGTAAACATGTTAATGTGCACAGCTGTATCTCAGAAACTTGGAAAAGAAATTTTGGATTTTGCTTTTGCTCGGTTGCAAGTTTACCAACATGATTACATTTTGAACAAATGATGCATCAAATATATTCTGAGACAATTTTACAAGGTTGAATTCAAATCCTGACTCTGATACAGACTCAACATTTTCACTCAGTGGCATCAGTAAACTCTCTGGATCTCCAGCTTATATTTATATTTGTTGGGATTGTTTCTTAAAGTCTTATTTTTCCTCTACATCATCAAGCCATGCTGCAAGTAAATCAAGGGTCTTCTTTCAGTGAACGTCCATTATTCATTGTAATCCCATTACATAACAGCAAAGCACTTTGTCCCAGCTGTGCAGTGATCGGGTTCATGGCAAAAGGGGGCCTCCTGCTGCTGCTGAAGGTTATACAATAAAACCTGAATGAATCTTACCTGGTCCTTGCCGAACACATCTCCCTTTGCAATGCTGTACAGCAGGGAGTAGGCAATCTGGCCTGCAGCACCAGTCACCACAACACGAATTGGTTCAGCCTGGAGAAGAAAAACAAGACCAGGTACTTAAGAGACATGTTATGGCAGCAGCCTGCATTTCTGTTGTGCGAGTTAATTACTTGTTGGGTGTGTTCATTGTTTCATGAAAGGGGGTTTGTCTGTACCCGGTTAAACTCCAGCAAGGCAGTTTGTTCACAAGGTCATTAGCCCTGCAGCAAAGCTCTGTCCTTCACATGAAGGAGACTCATCAACAAACTCCACTGAGATCACTGAAAACAACATAATTACTTCAACACAAACCTCAAGTTGAATCTTAAGCCATTCAACTTTTGTTTTTAATTTGATTTGTTTGCGGGCATCGAAGATTTACCTTCACATTCCGCTTCCAAAGACTGAACAGCCGTTAAGATTTGTTAAAGATTCGCCCTGATTGGTTAATCGCGCAACTTAAAAATCCAAAAAATCTCTGTGACGTCATCGTGACGCTTGAGCCACGCCACCCGCCCTGTCCGTGTCAAAGCGGATGGAAATGTATGAAAGCACCGCCGAGCAGCAGCTCCTCTCGGCGTAGAACTAACAAGCACCGCTGTGTCTCCCATGCTAACTCCGTGTGTTTACGTTCAACCGCTGGCCCTCACCGCCGAGATGCTAACTGCGCAACATCCCGGCTAAAGCAGCCCGTGAATAATGTTAGCATTTTAGCATAAAGTGAACAATAAGGTGCCATGTTTCCACCGTCCTCAAAACTGCATTCGGATTATTTCGAAAGACTTACGTTGGGAAAGTCTCCATAATGTCATAAAGTGATATTCCTAATCATTAATTTGCTCCTCTTACCATTTCTGCTAAAGGATGAAGTTGCTTTGGCTCAGCTGCTGCTCTCCCTGCTCAGAGTCGGGCTGGTAGACGGAGGGGTCACCTCTATCCGCGTATTCTACAGCCAGACGTTGAAGTGACAATTCCCACGTAAGTACGGGACTTGTAGTCTTTTTATGATGCTTTTTCACTCGTTCTGACCGCAACTACCTCAAAAAGAACGCGACGTCCCAGAATGCATTGCTCTGATCAAACCGCGCCCACTCGTGCCACATACAACAGTGAACGATTTTCTGAAAAGACTCCTTTTTTAGAGGAGATTCTTTAAGCCGCACAGCAGTGACATCTTGTGGCCAACTGAGAAACTACATGATTCTCTTTAAGACATCAGCCTTTAATGCTACAAGATTCCAAGTATTTACGAACAAAATAAGAAAAAGAGAAACAAGTATGTTTCCCTACCATTAATATTTCATCTTTAAATAATTTTTTAAGATACAAATCCATTAGATCCCATTGTCATTTAAGAACCTGCAAGATTTTGAACAGACAACTAAAATTACACTAAATACGTACACTTAAGGAATCACTTTAGCCTTTAAAAAATTAATCTGCAAAGCCACTGAAAAAGGTTCAGTAAGGGTTAACTGCAAAAGTATTAAACTCTTTCATTTAAAAAAAAAAATTACATCACAAACCTTAATTTAATGTATTCGGGTGCACATTCTTGAGAGGACGTTTTGAAAAATGTATAAAGCAAAACACCAATGTGTTTACAGAAAGCATTCAAGATTTAAACCGAAACACATGTAAAAACTATAAAAGCATAAGAACAGCTCAAAAACAGGCTCAATGAAGAAGAGTCAAAGGCCTATGAGTGAAAGTGGATCTTTAAAAATTTCTTTAAATGATCGATTTTCTGAACAGATCTAATGTGAAAAGGTAGATTATTCCAGAGAACATGATAAGCTAGTGTAAACCCATGATCACCATTATTGCTTTTTTTTAAACTTTGGATTTAGAAATGATAAGGAGCATTTTGTAGTTTGACTTTAGGTCTCTTGATGGGATGTGGATATGTGATGATATAAACACAATAAGAAGATCTTAAAATCTGTGGAACAGAAAATGCCAGTGACTCAATTTAGTTTCAAATGTTTATAAAACACTTGAAGAAATAAAAGTAAAGTAAAGATACATAAAACTAAAACTTAAAAAAAGATGAAAGGAGGGTTTCTAAAAAACATTTTCAAAAATAAGTTACTAATGTTCCGTTCTTGTTATATTTTCTGCTCAATCTTAATTTAAATACTAATTTTTACAACAAATAAATGCTCATTTGTACTAGAAATGAACAAAAGTAGTAACTGGTTCATCCCAGGTGAATTCACTGGGTTGAATTAGATGATTAGTTTCATTTCAAAGTAAAAGTCTCTCCCTCTACAGCAGGAAGTCTCTTGGGTTAACCGTAAACCTGTCAACCTGTTATGTGAAACTTGGCAGGAGGTAAATCCTTGTAATGAATCCTGTCTGACCTTCTCGAGAATATGACAACTCTGCTTTCACAAGGAACAGTCAAGAGGTCTTAAAGTTATAGATACTACAATCAGAAATATGATTTTTACACTTTGAATGTTGAAATTCTTCAGTAAATGCTCTAGTGAGCATTTTTTCAATGGGGCAATAAGGACCTTAACACAAGGTTGAAGATCATTTCTTGTGTTTATCCACTGCTGTGCAAAAACCTCATCTGAAACCAGACACGTTGCATGAAAAACAACCGAGAGATGTGGCTGATAAATGCTGTTGATTCTTAGAGTACAGCAGGATGCAAGATTTAAATCAATGACCAACTAACAGGGAAACCTGATGACAAGCTGCTGAGGTAACTCATTCTTTAAAATCAGGTGTGCTGAGGCTGGCAAACGACTAAAAAACATGCAGGATCAGGGCTGTGAGGCTCTGTGCAGGAGAGAGCAGAGAGGGAATCAGGTGGTGTTTCCAGGTAAACTGATGCCAGGGTGTAAGCAGGTCAAGGGCACAGCAGCCATGTTGGATTTTCAAGTTCTGTTTTTATCAAGCTGCTCAGAGCTGCAGCAGCTCCTCGGTGTGAGGAACTGACCGTGGTGCTGATAAGCTGCAGTTTGTTCAGCTGCTGCAAAGCACCGGCAAACACAGAGAACACAACCGGAAGTCTGACAATGTAGCTTTCAAAGTAAAATTAGATCCGAGCCTGGTGAAGTTAATCGTCCTAGTGGGGTCAGTCGAGCCAATATTATTTTATTATTACCCTTTATTAGCCTTTATTAGCTAATTAAAACAAAAATAAATAAACAATGATAAACAATGAGGTGTTTAGTTTAAATCTTACATCTATTAAAGAATTTTGTACCCAAATTAAAATGTTTTCACTGGAACTGCCTGCATAATACACAGCAAATAAAGTGTTACATACAATCATAATATCAAGTATAATTAATTTACACATTCAGCCTGCAGAAAGAAATCTGTCACTTGATATAAATGATGCTGTCGGCTGCAAAGCAGCAAGAGAAAAAAGTGGACTCAAGAAGTCATATTGTCAATGTTAACAATGTCTCCATGGCATGACTTTGTAAAACCGTGTAGCTCATGTTTTCACTTGAACAAAGATTAGGTTCATGTGTCCTTAAATATTTTAAAGAAACTGTATCTCTGAATGCGTCATTTTAAACAATAAATACGGATCAATAATTACAATTACTGTCATTACATTTTACAGAAGGAATGAACACTTCGTGGCTAATTAAGTTAGCTTTGTTTGCAGACCTTTATTCTGAAATCAGCAAGCGGAAGTTGTTTGATATACATTCTCTGACTTACTGGAGTAAATACTTTATCAAAACCGCAGACTTTGACTTTTATTACTGAATAAATCAGAGAGAATTCCCACAAACGTGTTGGTTTGCATACAGATACTTTTTAACACTTTAATCTGAGAGGCCTACCTAACAAAAATATAGTGCCCTATTCTGCACCCCTATATCTACCAATGTAGAAAAACAAAGACACATTTCAGACAGAAACGGTTTTACGCATAAATTCCTCTGCCGTGGTGCGTTCAAAGTCAACTCCGTCCGCCGGTCTTTCTGTGCAGCTATGCAGCTTTTAGCTCACCTGCTGGGAAACAGCCCGCACCACCAGATACATGGACGTCAGCAGCGTCAGCATCGTCCTGCCGTGTTTTGTTGCCTTCAAACGATAACAGCCGTCCTCTGAAGGAAAAAAAAATATGGCGGCTTGACCCAACAGAAAGATGTCAGAGGAAAGAGGAAGGTGCGACAGGATCCCTCCCAGGCGTCCTTAACCGCGCTGCAGTCCGACTTTCACGCCTTCTTGCGTCTCTTACGAGCGGCTCCAACTCACACCTCCTCCTAGCCCTACCTGCAGCCCACAAATACGCAAACCCAAAGCGCCGAGCCCAGTCTAGTCGCTTAATAAGATTTTGAGTCCGCAAATAGCCTGTGACCAGGACGCCATGGAGAGCTTCATGCGTGGCACAGGTGTAAATAAAAAGTGTTAATGGTTGTACAGTGAAACTGGTGTATGAAGGAGGTGTGTGTGGGAGTCAGTGACGTCAATGCAGGGGAAAAGGGCTATGAAGGCTACTGCAACCCAAAATGTATATTATAGCGTTGCGTAATGCCAGTGAGTGGCAGGCGACCGCAGAATTAGCTGCAAGAGACAGTAAAGAAAAGAAGGGCCAGAACCCAGGGGCCTGCAGAAAGTTCTGCATGGGAAGAGCAGGATGGGCCAACAAGCTAAATGATCAGACTATCTCAAAACCCTTTTTGTTCATTATTCTTCCATTAAAAGCCAATAACTGGCCAAACCTGAAATGGAAAATGTTGTTTGGGAATAAGGTGAAAACAGGAACATGCTTTTCCAGTTAGTGGACGATGACATCTTCACATTTTCTGCCTCTCAGGCTTTTGAGGAGACAAAACTTTTTTGGGAGCATTTCCCAATAAAGTTGCCCACTCTCCCATCTTAAAAAAAAAACAAACAAACAAAAAAAAAACACTAAACATAAAAACATAAGTAGCTAAATGGGTTTTTAAAATATTTTCCGTGTGATTCAGGAATTTACAGCCATATTCAATAAATTAAAATTTGCATAGAAAAAAACCCAAAAAAACTTTAAGCAAGTATTGAATATTAAATTAACCCACATTAAATATGTTTTTAATGGTGCAATATTCTGATTTTAAATATCATGTTTTCATTTGTGAATGGAAAAATATTTATAATTAACAAAATAAAGGCTTTTAAACATCGGTCCATGTGTATTTAGTATATATAATATTATATAACTTAGAGATATAGCTCCTGTAATAAATGTTTTTTTTGGTAATATTCTAATTGATTGAGTGAGTCTGTATTTATCTTGTAAAACCAAAACCAGCTTGACTTTATATTTATTTTAATGTCTATGAATGACTGCTATCTGTTTTAAAATGTTTGATTAATAAAACTGTGACTGAAGTTGCCACTTGACCAGGTTATTAGTTTTGTGTAGCAAACTGCAGAAAAAGATGTTTTTAAAAAACAAACAAAAAAAAAAAAACTTGATAACATGAGTAAAATAATGGAGAAATGTGGCTCTTTAACCAGGTGAGGGCAGTTTATTTAATTTTTTTTTTTTTGCATGTTGTGAAATAATTATTTGGTTTAAATCGCAGCATTAAGTTAAAACTCACAATTCAAGATGAATGAACTTTAAAAACAATGTTTAGACAAATTTTCTCTTGTCGTTAAATCGACTTTATGAACTTTAATTTCTGAATTAAAACCAAAATAATTTTCTTGTCGACTTAAATTGCATTTTTAAGGCAGCAGGTGGACTTTTGTTTTCGAGTTAAACCACCTTCAAATGTTTTGCAGTGTACGTCACAGGGCAAAAAAAAATAATTCTGAACTTGCAGCGCCCCCTTATGGAAGATAAGAAAATCCATCAGAACTTCATAAACAGCATCTAATTGATTGTTTCCAAACCTAAAATCCATCTATTGATTTATCTAATGTGATTAAGCTATACACCAGAATCAACAATAACAATTGTATTAACATTTTTTTAACAATATTTTTATCTGTGAGTATCCAGTTAGTGACACGGTGGAAAGCAGCGTTGTGAGTTAGAAACCTGGATCTCCACTTATGGAAATTAAAAGGGAAAAATGACTCAATCCTGGTCTAAGACTTTCCACAATGAACAAATAGAAACCAAATAAAAACCCAAGAGTCAGTCTGTCATCAACTGACAAATCATGACGGTAAACATTTTGCCGCCTGGCGAGTCCTTTACATTTATATCTGCTTTATCGTTCTACAATAAAACACAGTTCAGGCCACACATTGCTCTGCTGCCACACCTCTACACACCTTTGTTTTCTCGTTCTGCCTTTGTGAGACTCTCTGCCCTGGATAAGAATAACCCTGGACTTTTGGCTGGAGGACAGGCATCAGTCTGTGAACAATGAGGATCCATTTTCACGTGGAATTTTCCTGCAGCTACATGATAGAGCAAACTGGGACACAGCAGCCGGTGCCAAATTACGCTGAATAAGAGAAATATTAATGACAGGGGCAGCAGAAAATCAGGTGGGATAAAATGATCATAAGGTGACATGAAGCCAGGTTGGTTATTTAAAAAAAAGCCAAATTAAATCAAATATTTTGCATTTGTATATGAAATAATTTCCTAAAAATTCCACTTCATGTGAAGAAAGTAAAATATTTTCTGTAACATATAAAATAATGTGATAAGATTTATATCAATATAATTACTACAGTAAAAAAGGGGAACTTTAATGGTCAAATATAAGGTGTTTGAATTTTAGATGAATAAAAGAAAAAAGTTTCATATTTGTAAAGATTTATATATATTTACGTATGTTTAATTTGTTCTATAATTTCTTATTGCCATTGTGTTATTTAGCATTTTGTGTTTTTGTCTTTTCTTTTGTGGGAAAATGAAAAATGAACAATAAAACTGTTCAAAGCAACAAAAGAAAGTTTGCAATGAGCAGCATGTATTTTTGCAGCTAATGAATAAAGATGCCGATTTTTCATCTTTTTATGGTAACAAAACATTTAAAAAGGTTAAATTTCAACACAAAACAGACACAACAATAATTTTACTCAATTAATTTGAAAAATACATCAGTAATTTAAAGG
The DNA here is from genome assembly GCA_010277015.1 of Poeciliopsis turrubarensis. Classification (NCBI taxonomy): domain Eukaryota; kingdom Metazoa; phylum Chordata; class Actinopteri; order Cyprinodontiformes; family Poeciliidae; genus Poeciliopsis; species Poeciliopsis turrubarensis. The sequence goes on from VMRN01000040.1 coordinate 3,854,358, forward strand.
GAAATTTAAAATATTTCCTGAGATATTTGATCTACATGCTGCTGGCTGATTTCCTGTAGCAGTCAGTGTTGCAGTGAATCTTGAGAAGCCTCTAACTGAAGAGATTTTGTCAGACACAGTTTCATGCAGATGATACTGTTCATAAAATTTTCTTAATTTTATGAACAATCCTTGTTCGCATTGTCACCATTAAAGAGTCCAGAACAGAACCAGACAGTACAACAAAAATGGCGGACGTCTGAGCTGTGTTTGTGTTATTTGGTATTTTAAAACAAAATCTCCTTATTTGTAGGACCTTTCTGAGGACACATAGGGCTGGCGTGCACACTGTTGTTTCCAGTGTGATTTAATCTGCTCTTGGAGGGTTTTTCTTTTGTTTTCTAGTGTTTTCTGTTCTTTTGTTGTGCAAGCCCAATTTTTTTTTTTTTTTTACTCCGATTCTTCAGTTTCAACAGATTATGACAGAAGATATTGGATTCTCCAGAACAAACTACGAGAAAATACATAACCAATGTTACCGCTCAAACTAAAACACTTAAATAGGAAAAACATTTGTTTCAAATTGCCAAAAAATAATACTAAAAATAACAAGTATTTACTTACTTATTGGAGATTTACAAACACTTTTAAAACTATTTGTAAGATGTTTTAATGTTTTTCTTTTTTTTTTAATTTACAAAAAAGTGCAGAATCATTTAATGTGCATGACAGAATCTGTCAAGTTATTGATAAAGCAGCAGAAAGAGAAGTGATGAAAGTTGATCTCAAACATGAATTGCTCAGTCATTTTGATCTAAAAGTTAATCTGCTGAACAATATATTTAAATTTCTAATAATTCTTCATGGAGTTATTTCTAATGATCTGTTTCAGGATTGTCATGGTGATATCTACGTAAAGGAAAAATAATCCAAACAAAAACCATGTGGAGTGGACAAAGCGGGATTGCTTGTGTCAATATTGCCGCTAACCAGTATCTGACTTATCTGTGCTTCTTGCATTGACATGAGATTAAACAGAAGATAAGGGATAATAACTCAGACAGTATCTATTATGAACAATGTTGATTTTCTGCCATAAACAGCCACGCCCCAGCTTCTGACAAAAGCTGGCCTCCAGCGTTTTAGGACCAGATGAAACACAGAAAACATCCAGCGGCCGTTGTACACCGCATTTACCAGGGCGTGTTTTTCATGGGGACACAGAACAAAAGAAAACTAAAATATTGAGAAATGTTCTCAAAGTGATTTAACAGATAAAAACTGTGATTTTTAAATGATTGAGGATAATGTCCTGTTCACACTAAACGTTTCTGAATTTATTGTGATGTTTAATAAAATTCATCATCAGGTCAGAAATTTTGTTTAGGCAATTTGAAACAAGAATTTAAATGACTATAAAGTGAAATAAGTAGATATTTTAACTTAATATTGAGTATAATAATAGAGAAATGCAGCTCTTTAGTTTTTTTTCTTGCATTTTGTGAAATAATTACTTGATTTAAATTGCAGCATTAAGTTAAAACTCGCAATTCAGGATTAATAAACTTAAAAAACAATGTTTAGGCAACTTTTCTTTTGTTGTTAAATCGACTTCATGAACTTTAATTTCTGAGTTGAAACCAAAACCATTTTTTTGTGACTTAAATTGCATTTTCAAGGCAGCAGGTTTCATTTTCAAGTTAAACCACCTTTAAATGTTTTGAAGCTTCTCATATCTCATTAATTATTTCTATTCAGTACATTTATTCTAAAATACTATGATTATAACATATAATTAACATTCTTGTACTTATTATATATTAATGGGATGCACAGTAGCAGAGTTGCCATATAGTTAGGTTCAAATCCAGGTCTGGGATTCACAGCAGGATATCGATGGAAAAATATATAAATTATAAGATATATGATTTGAAATATCAGCTTTTCAAATAAAAATGCTGGTAGAATCAGTACTACAGCTTTTCAACAAAGTCTCAGAGTTCTTTGGAGACAATAAATAAAGTCAGTCGGACTTAAAGATATGATACAGACATGAGATGCTGATAATTATAATAATAAAACTGTAATCTGTTGGTGATTCCTCTCTGCTGATTGACTTGCTGAGGGTCGTCAGTGGCTGATGGTGTGATGGTTCACAGTCTTCGTCACGTCTTCCTGAAACAGATCAATAATTAATAATGCGATCAGCTTTTTCAGCTTTTTCAATTTTTGATTTTAACTTCACGCGGACTTAATTTAACTCAAAGTATCACACTGCGGAAACATTACATCTTACCAAGTATTTTTCGTTTACTTTCCTGTGCAAATATCTAATTACACATGGAAAAAAGGTCAACACACGCCCTGACGGCTTTTATTTGTTCTTTCTTTTGTCTCAGGAACATTCATCACAGTTAAGTGCTTAAAGTGTCCCTCTGCAATCCCTGGTTAAACTTTGACTCATAAAAATGCACATTAATAACTTTCAAACTGACCTTGTCCCTCTGACACACCCAGACTCAACACTCTGCCCTCAGGAAATATTCTAAGTCCTTCTTTAATCTACCGAATCCTGTTCACTTGGATTTACAATTGAGATTTTTTTCTTAAATAAATTCAGTGTTTACTTAGAAATAAAGTAATTTCACTCTGAGGAGTGAATGTGTTTGGTATTTGTGCAAATCTAGAAAATGTGGCAGGTGGTTTCATTTGCTTAGACTCTCCTGGAGGTTGAATCCACTGAAACCATTTCATGTGACGAATCATCACAGTTTTGTTCCTTGAGTTTATGAGTTTTTTCCTGCCTTAAAGGGAGACCTTTTACGCAAAATTTACATTTTGTGTGTTTTTATTCTTCTATTTGGGTCTCAGCTGCTTACAAAAAGAAACACGCTAATGTCTTTTGACAATAAGTTAATGTTTTTGGTGTCTGGGAAATTAGACATTTCATAAAACCTCCCAATTATTAAGTCCCATTCAACAGGCACTGTACCGTTACCTAGCAACCCAGGCTGAGCTCAGGCACATTTGGTCACTTGGTTTTACTACTGGTTGTTCTGTACAACAAAACAACAAATGTTTTGTTGTTGACTTATCATGCAGAAACTTCTTCATGTACTCGTGTTGATTGTGCAGGAGGATCCACTTCTGCTTTTCAGAAAGCAGAAGTACACAAACATACGTTTGTGTATTTGCCCTTCTGTTTGCAGCCATTTTCATGTGCAGGTGTAAATGCTGAGTTGGAGGGCGTGGCCAGCAGCAGCTTATTTGGACTTAAAGTGACAAGAGACCCTGAAACAGCTAAAATCTCATCATCTAAACATTATTTGGGAAAAGAAAAAATGTAGTTGACATGTTATATAGCCCATCTACCCTAATCTGTTCAAGGAAGCATAGTTGGTCACCGAAGCTCAGTTACTTAATGAATCAAAAGTCCATCTTAAGACCATGAAACACTAAGATCCAGCAGCAAACCGGATCAGTCGCGATGGCGAACGTTTCACTCACTTGCTCTCTGCCGTTGGTCGAAAAGAATCGGCTGTGGGTTTTGTACATCGGGATGCTGTTTGTTTCGATCAGGTTAGAGTAGGGACTGAAGCTGTTTCTGCGCCTCGAGCAGCAGAACCACACCAGCTGCAAACACAATGAACACATTTACAGAGAAGACGTCAATGGAAGGATCAAAGAAATTACACAAAATGCAGCGTCTGAGGGTGTAGCCAAACCTTTATGGTTTCACTCTGACTGTAAACGCAACTCAGAACAGGGTGGAGACTTTAATGGAAAGGAGAGTTTAAAAGTCTAGATAAAACTTTAATTATGTCAAACACTGCCTTTGCACATATTAATACCTTTTTCAAAGTGCATTTATTACAATACCTGCATGCAATAACTGCCCAAGTCACATTTACTGCTATATTGACCTTCCTTAATAAAAAGCCTTCCAGCCTTTATTGAGTTGATGAACCACTGTGGGTACAAAAACAAAATTGTACTCACTGTTTATCTAGTTTCCAGTGAAAATACCTTAATACACTTGAGATAAGACAAAACTAACATACAAGTAGCTTTTCAGCAAGAAATGCAGACTTGGTTTAAGTCTGCATTTCTTGAATTTTGATTTAAAAAACCCTGTTCCATTGGCAGATTTTTTCACTTATAACTTGGAAAAACATTTTGATTTCTATATTTTCTAAGAGGTTTTGAAAAGTGTTGCCTTTCTTGGGTGCCATGTACCCAAGAAAGGTTTCTCACCTTCTTATGGCGAACCAACATTTAGCTTTATACTTTACAAATCTTTCTTTTGGCTTTGTTTGTGTTTCTTTCTAATTCACGCTAAGCACTTTGAACTGGCTTGTTGCTGAAAATGTGTGCTATTAATACCTCACCATTCTAATAATTACACATCTCCATGTGACAAATTGGCACACACACCTTCTCCACATGTTCACACCTAGTGTACACACAATCCATTCATAAGACTGAAGGTCATACAAAACACAGGTTCGTATTTTATTGTGCAACCTGTCTACACTGATCTCAGTCATGCAATAGGACGAAAAGCGCAAGTCTGGTGTTAGAGGAAGAATTAACGTGTGGTCGTTTGCCAAAGACGAAAAGGGAAATCCTGCAACTGCTAAAATCTGACACCTCTTGTTTTCATTTACATTTTGTGAAGAAGGAAGTTGCACTCAGGGGATAAAAACTGTATGATGCTGTTTGCTTTTATACTGGACTGTGGAAAAACTGTTCTAAAGAAAATAACAAGAAAACATTAGAATAAGACCCTGAGTGCAAACTTCCTTCTTCACAAAATGTGAACAAAAATGGCCTAGTGTAAGATTCTAGTGGTTGTAGGATTTCTCCTTTGCGTTTGGTAAAACACCACAAGCCATTTCTCCTACTAGCTCCAGACTTGAGCTTTTGTTTTGGTTGCATTTACCCAGAATACACTGCGCTACAGTCCACTTCCTGCTTTTGGAACGTTCTCCGATCCACTTGGCATTCACATCAACCAACCGAGACTTGGACTTTAAAGTGGACCAGAGTTCACTGTTTTGGTCCACATCAGAGTTGGATTGTGCATTCACACCTCCCCAAACGAACTGGACTTTTTATACAAATGAATTAGAGTTCAATTAAAGCGGAGTAAACAAGACTGGTATGAATGCACTGTAAAACGTACTCAGCTATGGTAACTCGTTGAAATACTTAATTCAGTGTTTAACTTTTTTCAACACCATTTTACAGTGGTTTAATCTGCAGCTTTTCCTGCTCTGCATCAGGAGAAATGAGGCTACAGATCTGAACTGTTCTCACCAGAGCAATCAGCAGCAGGAGGAGCAGCAGCAGAACCACAGCAGCCAGAACCAACAGAGCAATGCCCCATCCAGGAACCCCTCCACTGGTCGCAGCCGGACTAGAGCTGGTTCCAGAGCTCGTTGCTGGGTTTGAGGTGGGCTTGGAGTTCTGGGTCGTCGCTGAGTTTGTGTTTGCAGAGTCAGTTGAGTTCACATTTGGGTTCGCCGTCACATTCTCAGATGTTTGGTTACTGTTGGGAGTTGCGGTCACGTTTGGAGCACTTGTTGAGTTTGGATTCAAGGTAACGGTTTCATTCATGCTTGACGTTGTGTTTGCTGGGACGGTTGTAGTCTGGTTTGTGACCAGTGGCGAGTCGGTGTTGGCGCTGGTGTTCTGGGTCCCGTTGTTTCCATCTGGTCCAGGTGTGATGTTTGGAGAAACTGTAGAACTGTTGCTACTCTGGGAAGTGGTGGTGATCGCTGTTGCGTTGCTGTCCGCAGTCGTTATGCTGGGGGATCCAGTTGTAACTGCTGTGGTGTTACTGGTGTCACTCGGACCAGATGTGGAGTTGGTGGGTTGGGGAGATATTGAGCTATTGCTGGTTGTGTTTTCATTTGCTGTGATCATCACAGGGGTTGTCGTGTTCTGGCCTCTGGTGACCGACACTAAACAAAAAATACACAGAGGTAAAGCAGACAATAATAAACAAGACCTGCTGTGTCTTTAAAACACAACAATAATGTTACACAATTTTTGTCTGGTCTGGATAAATAGGGAAAAAATGAGTTTAAAAAAATATATCTTTTCTGGACTTTTTTCCGTCTTGGATTTTTCAAAAGGACAAAAACCTCATGAAGCTTAATATTTTCCCCAGTAAAGATAATAATGCAGTAACCCTCTCTGCACAGCTTCTTCAGTTTGTGGCCTTCAATGACAACTTTAGAAAATCAGAGATTAGAGCTTTTTATAACGTGGAAAAGTTTGGAAAATCGTTCCTGTTCCCGAATCTTTCCAAAAATTAGCTGCCATTGTTGAACCGGTGTGTAAAAAGATCCGTATAAAGAAAACACGAACAGGTTATAAAAAGACAAAGCTTTTATGTCCTGACCCAAATGTTTTTGTGTCTCAGTGTGGTAACAGAGGTGTCTGTGTAGTTTCCAAAAACTGCCTAGTAGCAGATCTGTGGGTCAGTTTGTTATTCAAAATGAAAGGCTGTAAATCTGGTTTTCCTTATGTCCAAATTAGGGCTGCACTATTTGAAAACAATGGATTTTATTTATATATCACTTAAATGTTAAATAAAGATCTCCCAAAATATGATTGACTCAGTATCCTCAGTTTTATTTTTACCTTTTCTGCCAAACCTGAAGAACAGAAGCAACAGAAACTAAAACAGGAAGTTTTTAATGTACTTTTACGTGTAGAACTGAATATTTTTTTCACAACATTTTGAATAAATTTGCAGAGAAGTAAATAAAATAAAAGCTGCAGGTTTAGATGAGCTGATTTAATGGAAATGATTAACATCCATCAGGTTCTGGTGAATGTTACCAGAAAAAGAACAAACTGATGGTTTGAAACGTTTCTCAAAAAATGTGAGGTTTTTCTTTTTCCATCCTGTAAATGCATCTCTTTACCTCTGGAGTCAGATCCCAGAAAACGTTTTTCATTTAAGCTGAAGTCATACAAGCTTTAATATGCAAGTCCATGAAGATGTGAAACTAAGTTTGTTTCAATTACCTGAGGAGACAAATGCGAGAACGATGCAGAGTGCGAGAGGCGTCTCCATCTTCCTGAGGAAATCCGACAGTTTGCGACAAAGATCTCAGTGTGTGGATCTGTTGGAGTCTGTTTGCACCAGGAGAAAGACTCCTTTATACACCTGGCTCACCTGCACACAGGTGGGGGAGGAACAGAGGGAGGGATTGGGGATCTTTCCTCAGGATGTTAGACTTCCCAGCAGCAGCACAGCGCCCCTCTGTGGTCAAATGGGGAACTTCAATACAGAAGTGTCTGGATCTTGGCCGGCTAAATATTTAAAAGTCTAAGCCTAAAAGTAATTAAAAATCATTCTTCCCATTCCAGTTAACTTGATCAGGATTAAAGGCCGGCTAGCACCAGTGCACTGTAAAACATTTGAAACGGGTTTAACTTGAAAACACAAGTCCACCTGCTGCCTTGAAAGTGCAATTCAAGTCAACAATAAAATTGTTTTGGTTTTAACTAGTTCATGAAGTTAATTTAACAAGAGACAAGTTGTCCAAACATTGTTTTTTTTAAGTTCACTAATCTTGAATTGTGAGTTTAACTTAATTATTTCACAATATGCAATAAGAAGATGCCCTCACCTGGTTAAAGAGCCACATTTCTCTATTATTTTACTCAATATCAACTCAAAATAACTATTTGTTTTACTTTAGAACAATTTAACTTCTGGTTTCAAATTGCATGAACAAAATTTCTGATCTGATAATGAATTTTACTAAATGTCACAATGAATTCGGCTCAGAAACATTTAGTGTGAACAGGACATTATCCTCAAGCTTTAAAATAAACATTTTCCTTAATAAAACACAAGAGTCAGATCAACGTAACGCACTTCCACCTCAGGATACAGAAACAAGCCGCTAAGCATTCTGGGAAGTAGTTCCCACTCCTTTCTTTTTCTTCTTTCAGTTTTTTAAAATTGAAACCTAAAAAAAATCTAAACATTGTTCTTAAGCTAATCTTATGGCTGCTTGAAGGTTTTTAATAATTCCCTGCAGAAACCTGCAGGGAATTATTCTCGGTCTGATGTGGAATTATTTAATAGCTGCAGCCGGTGACCTGAAATATTTAAAACACATTTTCAGTGTTTTATATCACACAGAATTCAACAGCATTACTCTAATTAGAGTAGTTTTAAAAATATTTGGTCTCTCAGTTTTATGGTATGTTTCCTTGTCATCAAGCCACAAAGATAAAAACTCCAGAATGAAAAACAAGGAGCTGTTGCTGCATTATTCCCTCAGCCAGACAAATGAAATAATGTATGTTCTGATCACTTCTAAGAAAATGTTGTACTGAAGCTGTGTGATGATACCTGCATATTAAAATTGAATCTAGCAAATTATATGGTAACTAGAAATATAGAACCTGAAGCTTCTTGTTTTTTGTGATTATTTTTAGTAATTTTACTTGAGTCCTAGATCAGATTTCTTTAGATTATTTTGAATTTGAAATGACTGACGTGACGCCGGCTCTGCCCTCAGGGGGAAATAGGGCAAACAAACAGTGTTATAATGGTGCAGGTAGTGAAACTTAATAATAGTTAGAAAAAAACACACGTAGTTAGGCTGAATAAACCCATCCAGATTTATTTTTGAGAAAGATTTATAATTTTCTTGGACAGAGTAAAATTCTGAAAATTGATTTATTTTTGAAGCCTGCTGAAGTTCTCGGGTTTGTCCTGAAGGGGGAGCCACAGTAAAGGTTTCAGACAGCCACCCTTCAGTGAAGCTGGCTTAGCACTTTAAAGGCTGGAACCAGATCTAGAAATTGGAGTAATTATGACATTAGATGGCATCAGTTCTTAAAGCTTTGCGATAATTTCTTGTGGTGTGAGAAATTTCCAGAATATTTTAAAGCAACAGCCCTTGTTCTTCCTGGGAGAATGTATATCTGCATCACACTTGTTATCAGCTTCAGTAAACTGTGCAAATTCTTGCAGCGAAGCTTTTCTAATGCTGTGAATTCAAACGAAGGATTTCACGGTCAGACGAAAAGCAGGCGGGTTTCTCCAAAATGGGTGGTCCTCTAGGAAATGAGACGGTTTCCATCCCACTACTGAAGATGATAAAATTAACTCAAGACGTGTGCGAGCAAATTAAGAAAATAAATAAAAGTGTCTGATGAGTATTAGATGGGGAAAGGTTGGTTCTGCGGTGTTTCTCTTTGACCGTGTGGCCCAGTTCCCGTCTGAATCCAGGCGTGGCGACTCCTCTGACCGCGAGGTGAATTCTGGCATTCCTTCATGCAGCCGTCACTGGCAAGGACAAAGCGTGATCAGGCAGCCTTGAGTGATTTGCACAGCAGGTCCTAACCTGCCAAATAACAGCCAGCCAGTCACTCGGTCAATTATAGTGACAATCCAACACACACTTACAACTTGACGCTGTTGCATAAAGTCAACATTAAGTTGGATGAGAGCAGAGAGACGGTGAGGTACGTCACAACAAACTATAGCATTATTAGCGTGTTTCCTTTACAAATGTGCACAAATATTTCTTTATTCTCAATTGCAGAGTTCCCTTTAAATGAAAAATTAAATTAAAATCACATGTGAAGAAGCTTGTTTGTTGCCAAATGTCGTGCTGTGCGAGCTTTGGTGGAACCAGCTGCACATTGTCTGAAAACAGAGAACAAATGATTATCCCTCTACTACTTCCTGCTGTCTTCTTTGTGGTTTTTGTCGGTAGTAACATCCGGCTGTTGATCCCATGACTCCTGTGACGTGAAGAAAGTGTTTCATTGCAGTTTTGCGAAAACCACTTATTTTGATATTGATAAAAAACCACCTCATCATAGTGCAGCAACATTTCATCAAACTACAGGATTAGTAAAAATGCACATGTTGCGCTACAAACAGACAGACAGTGTTATGATGCCACTGTTGGTGGAACTCCATGTGAGTCATCGGATGTGAGTGTGAACGCTGTCTTGGACAAAAGCGGGTGATTAATTACTGCCTTCAGGAAAATGTTTAAAAATAAATATTAGCATGAAAAGGTGCTTAAATGTAAATACCGCAGTTACTGCAGCACAGGTTTTCATGCTGCTGTAACCGCTGCTACCATTGCAATTTACATGCATGAAGTCAAGCATAACTGCCTTCACTTATTGATCTTTGATTTGACTATAAATAAGTGTCGTTATGACAAAAAAGGGACAATTTCTACCAGTTACCTTCGTGAAGATGAACGAGCTGTAGTTGCTGTTGATCACAGTTTCATTCAACTGGACATTAGGTCGGCTGCAGGCCAAACTCCAGACTCCATTTGGATTTTGGAAATGTAATAAATTACATTCGACCCTCTAGATGCTCTGGAGACACTTGTTCCACACTGACGGCGTTGGACCAAGATTTTCTATTATTTCCCTCAAAATCTTTGTGCTGCGATCATTATTGCAGCGTGTTAGCAAGAATGAACCCTGGCAACGTTCAGTCGCTCCAGAAAAGGGGGCCATGCATTTCCGGACAAATCGCAACCAGCCCACTAAAATTATTGATAGGTGGAATCTTATCAGTTCTGACAAGAACCAAAAAACTTGACCCAGTGTTGATTTAACTCTGGTGTAGGTAGAGAGAGATGCTCCCCCACCAGCTGCTGCGCTGCAGTTTGGAATATGAATAAAGAAAATAGATGAGAATAAGTTGCTTCGACATGCCCTACCATGTTAAATGCTGAACCAGTCTAGCAAATCCAAAGGTTCAAGTCATTAAAAAAAACCAAAACATTTTTTACCTCAAAGCATAATTTCCTCTGAATAAATTATGTGGAAACAAAAAGATGATCGCTGGAAGCCAACGAATGTTTCTCAAACGAAGGCTCCTCCCAGTCATCACTCAGCTGCATGTTGGAAACAGTAATCATCGGTTGGTATTAATGAGTGCCTCTTCTCCACTTCAGGCCCCTCTTCAGGCCTGACAGGTGACGTGTAAACAAAGCGCTGCGGCGTGGGGCTGACGTGTCACCTTAGCCGCGCTGCAGCAACGGAGGCATGGCCGAGCCTGTTCACCGCATCTCTCATTACCCTGCATTGTCTGTCCTCCCTGCCCTCCGTTTTAGCTGTCAGTCACTGACAGCTGCCAATAAGGGTGAGGGCTCCTGCACACACAGGCACACCTGACACTTCCATGTAAAAACACACACGGTTCAAAACACACGGCTTCGCATCCTGACTTCTTCCACAGGATCGATAGACAGACTCACTGCAGAAATAACAAATCTTACCCAGAATTCTTGTCTTGTTTTTAGCGCAAATATCTCAGTACACTTGAAAAAAGGCAGAACTTAAAAATAAGTTTTCAGCAAGATATACATAAGCTTGATTCAAATCAGTAATTCTTGAATATTGATGAAAAAAGTAGTAGTTTCACTGGTTGAACAAGATACATTTTCCTGTTTATAGTGAAATAATCTGGCAGTGGAGCTACAACTTTTTGTATCTGCATCCAGCAAAAGTTAAAACAAGCTCCATACTTTATTGAAAACTTACTTTTAAGTCATTTTTGTCTTAATTTAAGTGTACTAAAAATATTTGCAATAGAAACTGGACGACTTCTTGGTAGGATTTTGTGTTTTTCCACTGTAGGTAGGTATAATTCTTGATAATAGCAAATATTATCAAGAATTTGTCTAGTTTCTAGTGTAAATATCATAGCACACTTGAAATAAGGCAAAAATAACTTAAATGTAAGTTTTAAGCAATAGAAATAAGAAGGTTTTAAGTTGATAATACTTAAAACAAGCTGGCTGAACTACATATCTTATTTTTTAAATCTTTTTAAGTAAAAAGATCAGTCAGTAAAACTACAAATTTTTCTATCTATGTTTAATAATTGTTGACTTCATACAGGCACTCATATCTTTCTGAAAACTTACTTATAGATAGATAGATAGATAGATAGATAGATAGATAGATAGATAGATA
>VMRN01000040.1:3866340-3968035 GCA_010277015.1 Poeciliopsis turrubarensis
GATAGATAGATAGATAGATAGATAGATAGATAGATAGATAGATAGATCGATCGATCAATCTCTTTAGTTGCCATTTTTTCTTTGCATGGATGATTGAAGTGCAGTGAAAACTTACAGACGAGTTACTGTATCGAGATTAAGATGAACCTGATTTCACACACAAAACAACAATGGATTTATGTAAATAATAATAACATAATGTCAAAAAGTACCATACGGTCCTTTCAAGGCAGATTGCAGCTGCATGCTCAAAGGAATCACTCAAAAAATTCTTTGGAAAAACAAAATCAAAGGCAATCATATTAGAATTAGGGTTAAAACTAGAACATGTGTCACACATGAAAGGGAAAATCCCCTGTGTTGCAAGTGTAGCTTGCAGGAACTAAACATTTACACTCAGCACAAACATTTCCAGATTCTCCTCAACAAATTTGAAGAACAAGTATTTCTTCACTCCAGCAAATCTGCTGAAGTTTATTGTTGATGACATTTCCCATGACTGCAACTGTGAGCAGTAATTAAAGCTGCCAGTGGAGCTGTCTTTCAGCAGCTCAGGTCGTCAGCACAGAGCAGGAATGTTGGGAATGTTCGATTCTGAATGTCTTGCTCGATGCAAGCTGAGATTTTCATCGCTCGCCTGATGAAGCTGGGAGAAAAGAACGAGTTCATTTCTACGTCTGGCGTCACCTCTATGTCTTGGGATTTGTTTGTTGTGTCTCGTGAACCGACTTGTGTAGGGATTATGAATATTTGCGGACAAGGAAGCGCCACGATAGCAGCTCAGATATCATGATTGCATCTCCAAGACAGTTTTTTTGTTGTTGTTGATCATGCTTGTTGCGTGTAATAATAAGGAATATTGTGTCAGATTAGTCCGACCTTTGGTTGAACTGCTGATTTCACCTGGAATGACCAGTTATCTGCTGATCCTACAAGTCGGCGAGGGTCTGGCCTTCCCCGCTGCCCGCATGAATACAATACCCATCCGCCATTTTGATCCCTCTTTGGGCAGTCACGCTGCACCTGCTGTACCCCAGCTTGCTTTGTTTATCAGCCCCTTGGGCCCACGTCAGCCGATCCATATCTTCGTAAAGTCGGTGTGTTCACGGTCACATTCCAACGGGGATTTGCAAACCGGATCGGAGAAACTCATCTAAACCCAGGATTAAAACTCTGAGCTGGTTCAGATGCTCCGATAGCCATTGCTGGTTGCTTCCTTCATTGTTCTTTTTCACATCGTGGGAAAAACTAAAAGTTGGGCTGATGGCAACGAACAAGAGTCGTTTTTTTTTAAAAACGACATACGACGTGAATTTTGTTTTGAAAATCCCCCACCCAGCTCTTAAACCTCGTCAGATCACCGACACTTGGCAACCTTTTGGGATAATTAGGACTGGTCATGCCCTGTGCATCATTCACCACACCCTCCCGTTCCCAGTCCTAATACTCCCTGGCAACAATATCCGATCTGTTTCCACCAGTTCCTGTGCCAGTCACACTTACTCCACCATCTGTCTGGAATGGCACTGATAGAAAACGCCTAAAGTGCTGGTGCTGGGCCAGAGCCAGCGCTCTTATGCTGATTAATGGCTAATTGTGTTGACAAACGGTGAAAGTGTTGAGTTATCCCCTCTGAGTGTTCACTCACTGCATCTCCTTCTTCCTGTCTTCAAACTGGGTAAAACCAACAGTCTTGCCAATGACGTCTAGATTAGTCCAGATACTAAAACAATCCAAACTTGGTACTGAAAACATCGACAGCGTTTTCAACCAGTCAGTTCCAGGACAAATATGTTTCCAATCAATCTTCTTCATTTATACCAGTAGGAACATTTGGTTACTGTGAGGTGAATCAGTGACTTAAAAGCCTCCATTCATCCGTTCATTTTCTAACAAATTTGTCCCAAGTGGGGTCAGGAGGTGCTGGTGCCCGTCTCCAGTAAACGTTTCAGGCGAGAGGCGAGTTCACCGTGGACAGGTCGCCAGGGCAACACAGAGACAGGCAGGACGAACAATCACACCAATTTAGAGAGACCAATTAACCTGATGACATAAAGCATAATAAATGGAAATAGAAATCAATCAAGGTGATTTGTACAGCACATTTCAGCAACAAGGCAGTTCAAAGTTCTTTAGATCATGAAAAATCATCATAAACACATTAGACAGTCACCAATTATGAATCCAGTAACAATCATTGCATTTTGTCAATTTACATCATTAACATCATTAATACACATCAAATATATTGATCAATGTTCAATCTATGATGGTTTAAAAGCAAATCTAAACCAGTGGGTTTTTAGTCTTGATTTAAAGGCATTCAGTGTTTCGGCTGATTTCAGTTTTCTGGAAGTTTGTTGTGGAGCGTAGAAGCTGAATGCTGCTTCTCCAAAAGTGGCCTGGGGATAGATCAAGATTTTAAAAAAGCAACATGAAAACCACATGCTAGTCACTGATAATGAGGTTAAAATCAATTCTTCTGAATCTGCTGAGAAAAATTCAAGCCTCTTTGACACCTCAATGTCTGAAAACTCACTCATGTGAGCTGCTTGAGTGGTGATTTATTTTTGTGTCGAGATCATTTTTGTCTCGCGGTTTTGTTGATCTGTAAACTTCTCCAACAGGAATATTCCTAGTGAAAACATGGAGTCAACCCGAAAGAAAGCATAAGTCTCAGTTTACTCTGTCAAACGCTCACTGCAGCTCCACCTATTGTTTGTCCTTTTGTCACCTTAGCTCGATCTAATCCTGCCCTCCGCCTCCTCTTCTGTCTTCGCCTCAGATATTTGCATGACTGCACCACTTACCTTTCTTTTCGCTCTGTGGATGAACTTTTCAACTCTTCACCCTTTGCTCTCCTCCTGAGGGAGAGAAGTCCTGAGAATTTCACATCTTTTGTAAGTGAAGATGACCTCCTAATGTCTGCCATCTCCCACGTGCAACATCATGCCGTTGCCGTCGTGTCGCCTCTTGCCTGGTTTAAGTACTGAGGTTATAATGCATTTTTCTAGACTTCAGCACAAATCATCTGACAAAACTAACTGAAAAGTCAAAGACTAGTTTTTATTTTTTTTTAGAAGTTTAATTACATTTGGATTCATTATTCTTGGAGAGTCAAGTTTGAGGACTTTCAAACAGGAGTTTTCAGACGTTACAAATGTGGGCGAAGCTTTTTCTATATTGGCTAAAGGCGAAAAAACACCATTTCGCAATTAAAGTCACAGGTAAATAACTGTTAATGTGATAAGTCCTTAAAAACATGTAATCCTCTTACCACTTCCTGTCATCTTCTTTGTCTTAGTAACATCCAGTTATTGATCACGCGACTCGTCTGTTTCCGTTGAAGTTTTGCAAAATACACAAATTTCAGAGCAGCCAGGAAACGACTTCATTCAAGTGCAAAAACTTTTTATTGAAAACCTTGAGTTTTTTTTTTTTTAAGTTGCCGTGTTTCCACAGAAAAATGGTGAATGGACTGAACTTATGTAATAGCACTTTTCCAGTCATTTTGACCACTCAAAGTGCTTTACACTACATTGACAAACACATTCATACACCGAGACGCAGATCGGTAAACAATTTGGGGTTACGTGCCTTGCCCAGAGGCACATCGACATGCGGCAGGAGGAAGCTGGGATCGAACCTACAACCCTCCGATCGCAAGACGACAACTCTAAATTTTTTAATTAAATTTTAATTATTTATTTTTTTTTGTTATTGTAAACGACGATAGTTTTTGTAAAGCTACACATTGCTACTGAAATGTTTACTTTGGTTCCCATTTAGTAATTTAAAATGTTTCATGCAAAATGTGGTTGGATATCAATAAATTGCCACTGAATATTTCAAAATCAAAATCAATATTATTTGGAAAACATAAACTGAAAAACTAATTAAAACTTTTAATTAATTGTGACTCCAAATGTGTCATATTGCAATAAAAAAGAAATGGAATAAATATAATATTGAAATAAACAATTTCTAGCAATAGGTATTACTGGTGAGGGAAGGATTAATGGAAACATTTTAATAAATTATTTTCCATTTCACAGAATTTTGAAAGTATAAAGTAGATGAGCCGTTTTAAAGTATATAAAAACAGTGGACACATTAAAAATAAGAGTTTGTGTCACGTATTTCAGTCTGCACTGAAGGAATTTGAAGAAACGCTCTGGACTGTGGCTGCTGGTGAGTCCTGGCGCCACTCTGTCCGCCTAACGCCACCGTCAGGACCCTCAGGCTGCTCACTCCTTTATGTCACCTTTCTGCAGAGCATCAAATGAGCCAGAAATCCCTCAAGATCCTAAAACCCAGAGAGAATAAGACTGAAGAAGAAAGAGTCGTATAAAAGGACCGACGAGGAGAAACATGAGATGGTAAAAGTGAGACAGGAAAAGATAAGAAAAAGAGGTGACACTGGAAACTTAAAATTTGTTTGATCCAAAATGGTGTTAAATTTCTGGAGATAAACCACACGGCCTCAAGGAAAAGCTCTTCTGTTTACTGTTTTGTTTTCTTTTTTTAGAAAAAAAAAAACAACTGCGGAGGGTTTTGATTGCTCTCACAACCAATCTGATGTGGGATGCTCCTTGATCTCCATTGATAAATAATATTAGAGATTGAAATAATACAGAGATTTGTTAAAAGCAATCATTTTGCATTCACCTGTAATGGACACAAAAATCTGGCTCGTTAGCCAGCCAATAAGAGTGCATTAGCAGCTAGTTAGCAGTAGCTTCTACCATGTCATGTCTGCCTGTGACTCAAATCCCATCACAAAAACTATGTATGATACACGAGATTCAAGGTTTCCCCCAGAAAACCTGCTAAACTCGGTGGTTCCAGCGGCCCGCCATTTTTTTTTAGTTAAAAAATGTTTAAAGTTGACAGAAAATTTGAAAATATCACTTGATATTTATGTGTCATTGGAAGATTGGAGGATTAATATCTGAACACCAACTACAAAGTTGTAATACAAATGCAAACATAAAAAAATAAAATAAAATAAATAAGTAATGGTGTGGCCACAAGTAAAGCCTGGCAGCCCGCCAGGCTTATTATACACTGGGGGAAACCCAGGAGATTAAATAATCCTGCCACAACAAAATCAAGACCTTTCTTTAAAGTATTTAAGGCCATCTTACATTTTCTTGATTAATTTAAGACATTTTAAGACCTTAATTTTATATACATGAATTTAAGACTTTTTAAGGATATGGGGACCCCCTGCAGTTTTGTCTCTGGGTTCCTTAATCGCCCAAATGGAGGAAGTAGTTTATAAAAACCAAATTAACCCGGTTCACAGGAGGGCTGATGAACGACAGAATAAAAAAGGAAACACTCAGAGAAGGTGGAGGTATGTTTGATCCTAGTGCTCCCAATAATAGATGCATAAAGGAACATTTTCTGTGTCCCGTCGGAGCCGGGGTATTATTGTGGCAGCGCTGCTTCTTTGTTCTTCTCTGCAGACAAGTGACAGTGAAAGCAATCTGCTCTGTGGCAGAGCTGCATCCAACAGCACATCCCTGATAAGGAGACCACCCCTGGCCTCTCTGCAATGGCGTCTCATCCAGCAGGCTTAACTTTGCCTTTCTAATCCCCTCCAATGGAAAAAAAAGGGCTTTGATTATTTGCTGACCAATAAAGCCCAATCTGAGAATGGAGAAGGCAATTGTTTTGCAGGCTGTAGAGAAGGTGAAGGCGATGATTGGCACGCTTATAGCAGAGCGTTTATCACTTTTCCTGATCAGCCTGGCTACTTAATAATGTCCAGAGGATCAAGTGTGATAGATTTGATCTTTTTGCTTTGCTTTATTATTCCCTTTCTCTTTATTCTCTTCCATCACCGTAACAACAACTACTTAGATAATGGAGCTACTCTGAAAGGGGCTAATCTCGCGGGGGTGGCGCGGCCGAATTCAAAGGGCGACAAGGTGCCCGTCATTCTGCTGCCCAAACCAGAATGATGCGTTCAATGTCCAGAGCTTAACCACAAAGGCCTCATTTTGGCACGCACCCATCCCCTCTAGTCTTACACACCTCCTGCATAAACCCCCGACGATGCTAATGAACAGCGTAAGTTTGGGTGAGATAGCACCCAGACTTTAAGCTATGCAAAAATATTCAGTTCTAAGCTAGAGAATGAAGAGAGAAATAATACGATATGAAAAGTAGGGGGGGGGGAAAAATCATATTTCGCTTTGCTGGTTGTATATTTAAGCTGTCTGCAGTGTGCTGGGGATTTGTTACCGTCTATCACCTTTCCTCCCTCCTCTTCCCTGCATCATCTTTCTCTAATTAAAGTGTTTGTTGTCACCCTCAGATGCAATGTGTGAAATCAAGTTAGCAGTTTATGTAAGAGGCATGGTGGAAATCAAACACTTTGTTCATCAGAAAGACAGGGACTTCAATCACTCCAAGCTGGGATATATGTTTCCATTGTTGACTCTGCAATCTGCATGCTAAGCCAATTTTCTACTTAAGTCTCCCAGCTTTTAAAAATGTTATTTGGTTCCCTATGTGGTCTTAATTCTACCCCCTTAGTGACACCACAGCCATAGTGGGCAGGTCGGAAAAATATGGGACCAATTAGAAACTTTAAGGTATTGTTTACAATTTTAAAAATGGCAAAACTGAAATCTGAGGTTTAATGTCACCAAAACAAAGATGAAGAAGCACAGAAGAGGCTAAACAGGCTAATGGTGACCTTTTATGCTTCTTGTACAGGTTAGCGTAACTCTATGGCCTAATCAAAACATGTTCATAAATTTTTATGCACAGAATCATTCTTAGATAAGATTTTAGTTTAATCAGTTCTTCCTATTTTGAAATCCTTTTAGAATGAGTTGTTTCTAAAACTCCGTTCAACTCAACGTTTACAATCGCACATGAAAATCGCTGCAAACAGATGTGTAATATTACAACTGTACATCGTTGAAAAGCAGAAGTGGCGCCTCCTGCACAACCAACAGGTGGTTTCTGAGTGGTAAGTCAACAACAAAACACTTGTCTTTTCCAGCAGCCATTGCACAGCGCATACAGCGGTAAAACCAGCTGACCAAATGTGCTGGAACGGTTTGTTCAACGCTTGTAAAAGTGTTTCATGTTTATTTGTTTTCTGCTTTGCTTCTCAAAGCAGAAAACGTTACTTTGCTAACATTATACTTTGCGCTGACGTCACGGCAAAAAAACAAAAACAAATGGTAGTTTAAATGCAGTACCTTGCTTACCACTAGAGGGCGCTCGCGGACCACAATTTCAGAAAGAGTTTTATGTCTATAATTTCTTAATATTGGTGGAAAAAGTACTAGTTCCATTGGCAGGTAATTTCACTTACAACAAGACATTTTTCCTACGTTATAGGTGAAATAATCTGCAGTGAAACTAGAACTTTATCATCAAAATTAAGAAATTATTGGCTTAAAACAAGCTCCTTGTACATGTAAGTTAGTTTTGCCTTGTTCCAATTACTTTCCGCTAGGAACCAGACCAAAATTACTTGGAAGGATTTTGGTTTTTTTGCAGTTTTGTTCCAGGAAAGACAACTAACCAGCAGCTTTGGAGCATTACTAACAGTAAGTCGTGTTACTTAATGAAGAAGCAGTGTGTGCACACATCAGGTCAGAGGGACGCAGAGCCCCGACCAGGACCTTCTGAAGCCGTAACACGACAATGTGTGCATGAAAAATAAGACGACCTCTGATTCCCTTTCCCCAGAATACGGTGCAAACAGAGCATTATTTACACACAGCGGGTTCTTTGCTGTTCCTCCATTATGGTGCCAGCTGAAGTTGCCAGGAGATTTGTGATGGAGCCCCAAAGCCTCTAATGATATAAGTCAGCAGTGTTACAACCCAGCAGGGTGGAGGTCTGACCAGGTGCTGCATCCTGGGAAGATGCATAAGCTGGTGTGTCTGGTTTTCCTGATGCCGGCCCCCGGCTGGCTGCAGCTGGCGCTCAGACATGGAGCCCGGGTTTAGAGGGGAAGGTGTGGCCTGATGCGGACTCAGAAAGGTGACAGCAACCTGGCAGAGATCTAACCCCGCCGTGCCACCTGTACATCCCCAAACGCCGCTCCTCCATCTCCAAAACCCTCAGCCCCTCCCTGACGCCCAACAGGATCTGCTCCAGAGGGATAACAGAAAAGGAAGAGAATCCAATTTCTTATCCAGCCTGGCAACTGACTTAATTCCCTTTTTGGCAGCCAACGGCCCGACTGCTGCTGCTGCTCTGCCGCCTGCAGCCTTCCCAAGCTGAGAGAAAATACAAGTGGCTGGGAATTGGGAAGAAAGTACAGGAGGAAGGAAAGTCGGGGGATAAAGGAAACAAAAAAAAAAAATGAAGATTTTTCTTGCAAGTGCTTTTGGCGTAGATTGACAGGAAGCTCCATAAAACAGATGAAAAATGTCAGAAAGCAGAAAGAATGTGGAGAACAAACACTTTTTCTCTTAAATATTAGCTACCAACAAGACTTTATACATTTATAGTTGTACATGTTTCTAAATTATTAAGAAAATTTAATTGAACAAACACTAAGAGACAAGAATAAAATAGATTCGAAAAAGTCTTATTATTGTCCACAAATAGTTATTAATGTATCAGAACAATATATAGAAAATAAGATTACCAATAACAGCAAAAACAACAATAATAGTAATATTGTACAAGACCATATCGCAGAAAATCACCGTGCAGATAATCAAAATAAGAATATTGGAAAGATTAATTATTTTCTTAACTTTAGTTGATTAATTATTCAGGAGAAATTTAAAGGACAAACTGAAAGGGGAGGAGAAATAATGAACTCCAGGTCAGTTTCTGTTTGCAAGGCTGTGGCCCCATTTGTTTCCTACATGTCATTTCATCCCTTTCTTTTCCATAAATCAAGAGAAAAGTGAAGAAGGAACCAAGGATGTTTTCCTATCTGGTGCTTAAATTTGTTACATTTTCACCTGGTGTGGTTCACTTTCACACTGCATTGCGTCAAACGAACCAAACTGGATGAGAAACTTGTTCACCTCCTTACCTGTCCGTCAAAACCTGCTGAAGAAATGAGGCATACTTCCTTCTTCACAAAATGTAAACAAAATGGAATAGAGTCAGATTATATAAAATTTTCCATTTACTTTGGTAATTGACTACAGGCTATTTTTCCCTCTAGCGACAGACTATGGCGTTTGTTTTGGGTTTATTTACCCAGAATGCCCTGCTTTTGGAGCGGTCTGCTTGCATCCATGAATGCATTCAAGCTGCACCAGAGTGCAGAGAGGTTCGTAAGTGGACCAGAGTCTGTGTTTCTGGATTTCAACTGTGCATCCGGACCTCCGAAAACAAACCAGCTCTTTCAAATTCAGCTCCTCCCGAAGCCGATGGTGCTGTGAAATGAAGAGGCTGTTTCTCAAAGTCACTGCGGACTCCAGGTGCAGCCAATAAGCAGTAGATAGCATAAAATATCCTAAATTGAAAGAAACAAGTGAGAACAAATAGAAAATACCCGCAGATTATGACATCTGCACGTCATACGGTGAAAATACCAACCGAATCAACCAAAGTTTCAACACAACCATCCAAAATCCACGTGTTCAACGTATTCGTGGCCTTAACCTCTCATTACCATCCACACCCCCAGCCCCAGCCTCCCACCCACACATGAAAGAGAAAAGCAACAGTTCCAGTCTGTTTGTCCTGTAAGAGTTGACTGCTGAGCGCGGCAGATTGAAAAGGAGGAGCCGAGGCCACGGAGCATGAAAGAGGATAGAAGAAGAAGACAACAGGACAAGGAGAATGAGAAGAGGGGAGGAGGAGGAGGAGGAGGAAGGGTGGACAAGAAACAAGTTGAAGGGTCAGTCTTCAAACAGCCCCTCTCCTCCTCATCACTTAAGAGACACTTTAGGTGGGGGGTCAAATTATTAACACCCCTACGACCACTTTAAAGACGACAAAGGAGGGTATGTGTGGATGGACACTGATGTTTCACCCTGTTGGTCACACACTACTTTAATTAGTCACCAAAATAGTCCACACAAACCCTCGCATCCGCATGCATCTCTGACCTCAAACACACTGTAAAACATCTGAACCGCATTTAGTTGTGCCTACTGTCTTCTACTCTTTAAGTTAAATCAATTTAAAGTTTTAGATTTTTACTCTAAATGTGAGTTTGTGAAAGATAAACTTACAGCAGTAAGTTCTGTTAACTTTTTATTAATTTTGTGTTGAACAAACTAGAGTTTTTGGATTAGCACTTAAAAAAGTGAAAGAAGAAAAAGACAGGAGTGGGAACTATTTCCCAGAATGCTTAGCGGCTTGTTTCTGTATCCTGAGATGGAAGTGCGCTACGTTGATCCGACTCTGGTGTTTTATTAAGGAAAATGTTTATTTTAAAGCTTGAGGATAATGTCCTGTTCACACTAAATGTTTCTGAGTTTAATTCATTGAGATGTTTAATAAAATTCATCATCAGATCAGAAATTTTGTTCATGCAATTTGAAATGAGACTTTAAGTCATTCTAAAGTAAAACAAGTAGATATTTTAACTTGATAATGTGAGTAAAATATGGAGAAATGTGGCTCTTTAACCAGTTTTTTATTTCAGCTTTAAATTAAAACTCCCAATTCAAGATGAATGAACTTAAAAAACAATGTTTAGACAAATTTTCTCTTGTTGTTGAATCAACTTTTAATTTCTGAGTTAAAACCAAAACAATTTTCTTGTTGAGTTAAATTGCATTTCCAAGGCAGCAGGTGGACTTTCATTTTCAAGTTAAACCACCTTTAAATGTTTTACAGTGAAATAATAATTAAAAATAGACTCAATAATATGAGTTTTAAATCACAGTATAGAGTTAAATTTTGCAAAATGCCCAACACACCCCTTGATTTTCACAAGTTGAGACCTGAAACTTTAGTATTTATCACTTGTTAATTGTGAAAGACTAACCTTGATATACAGCAATAAATGTTTTTTAAAATTATTTTTTAATTTTGCTCTAATCTGTATCTTCATCATCAGCAGGACATTGACGCAGGTTGAAAGATGTGGTTTAAAAGATGTTTATGTAAAACGTCTTCCCAGAGTTTTTAGTCCTTTATGTTGCATGTTATAAAAGGAAAAAAAAGAGAAAAGGATAAAAAGAAGGAAAGAAAGGATGAATGAAAGAAAAAAGATAGAATGAAAAACGACTTGTAAATGTTATTGTGAGACTTTTTTAGCCCATTAGCAGTGACATTAAGATGGAGAAACGGTCAAACACTTTTATCAGAGTGTGTCAACATTTCTGTAGATAGTGAGGTCTCGATGTCACAGCACTTTCCAAATTGGTTCGGTTTGAGAGCAATCTCATCTAGATTGGCTCTCAGAACTTAATTCTTTGTTTAATAATTTGCTCCTAATCGCCTTCCCTCCCAGCTAATGATAAGGCTGTAAAGCTTCTCATTGTGAGCTCCTATAAGCTGCTCAATAAATAAGATTAGAGCATTTCCTCTGTTACATTTGAGAATGAGACGAACGCAGTCAGATCTGCCTGTGATTTGTATCATAGTGCCGTGTTTGTGCCGTCCATCCATTTGGCAACTTGAGCATTTTAGTAAGCTAGAAAACCAGTAGATTCAGTTGTTAGGTAAATTACAATTAGCAGTGCAAACTGTTAATGTAATCCTCCACACTGTAAAACATGTGAAGGTGATTTAACTTGAAAATTAAAGTCCACCTGCTGCCTGGAAAAGGCAAGAAAATAGTTTTGGTTTTAATTCAGAAATTAAAGTTCATGAAGTTGATTTAACAACAAGAGACAATTAGTTTAAACATTAAGTTAATCTTGAATTGTGAGTTTTAACTTAATGCTGCAATTTAAACCAAATAATTATTTCACAATATGCAATAAAAAATTGCCCTCACCTGGTTAAAGAGCCAAATTTCTCTATTATTTTACTCATAATATCAAGTTAAAATAACTATCTGTTTTACTTTAGAATGATTTAAATTCTTTTTTTAAATTTCATGAACAAAATTTCTGATCTGATGATGAATTTTATTGAACATCTCAATGAATTAAACTCAGAAACATTTAGTGTGAACAGGACATTATCCTCAAGCTTCAAAATAAACATTTTCCTTAATAAAACACCAGAGTCAGATCAACGTAACGCACTTCCACCTCAGGATACAGAAACAAGCCGCTAAGCATTCTGGGAAATAGTTCCCACTCCCACTGTCTTTTTCTTCTTTCAGTTGTTTTAACCTGAAATCTCTACTTTATTAAACTCTTGGAGGTTTGACAAAATTAATAAAAAGTCAACAGAACTTACTGCTGTAAGTTTATCTTTCAAAAAACTCACACTTAGGGTAAAAATCTAAAACTTTAAATTTATTTGAGTTAAGGAGTGGACGAAAGCAACTAAATGTGGATCAAATGTTTTGCAGTGCATGTAGAAGAAAACTCAGTCATTTCATTTAATTAGAAAATGCATCGTTACATCCTTTCAGGTTTAATTGTTGAACTGACGTGGATTTCACTGTAACTGGATGTTTTTGCCATTTCAAGCTCGGTACAGTGAAGGACAAGTGAGTCATTTAGGATGATTTCAGCATTTTTCCCCTCTGAGTATCTCACCTGCTGCAGTCGCAGAGTAACATCCCTGGAGTCTGAACCGGGTCAGCACCCTGTGCCCTCTGCTGTGCTCTCCTTTAGGAAAGTCAGTGTTTGTTTACGCCTGGCTGACTTTAATCCAGGGTTCCTTGTGTTGCAGCGGCCTGTCAGTCAGAGCGGTGACAGCAGCACCGAGGGGCACCTCAAGCTGTCAGGCGCAAGCTCCGACTCGTTACCGCAGCGCCAGAAACAAAGTCGGTCACCATCAAACAGGCAAATCTTTCAGCGGGGGAAGTTCAATTATCAAAACACATCTGGACTCTTCAAATAACAACCTATGTTGATTAACAGCCACCTGAGAATAATGTGAGAAAAATATTGTTCAATTTTGTTGTTATTGTTTGAACAAAGTGGCAACAAATCAGCATAATAGTTATTAGATCTTTCCACAGCTGTTACACAATAATATCTGTTTGTTTTAGACTTTTGTGATTTTTATCAAGTTGGAGCTTTTTAGTGATGACAGAATATGTTAGTTTGAATTAACACAAACAGCCTGGTTTTAGTTTCAGAGGAACTAAAAGTGCCAAAAGCTCTCTGTTTCTGCAGCTCCACTTTGGTGCCATGTCCAGAAAACAAACAAACAAAAGTTTAAATCTGCAGGATGTAACTTTTATGAACAATATGTCACATGTGTTAAAACTGTCAGCATATGGTGTGAGGAAAGCATGTAAAACAATGGAGCTCCTCGCTGTAGTCCTACTGCCATGTGCAGAAACACGCTGCTCCCAGTCAGAAACAACCAATCAGAGCGAGGCGGCAGGTCTTAGTCACGCTCTTGCTACAGATTGTTCCCTTCAAATGTTTTTCTAACTTAAACTATTATTTATTCAGGACTTTTCCGAAACAACCAGCAGCTTCAACACCAGTTAAAGAGAAAAGGTAAAGGATGGCAGAAAATTGCTGCAGCTCAAATTAAGTATTGTTTTGAATTTTATTCACATGAGCTTTTGGTATCTTTGACAATTTTATATTTGCCTTATTATTTTTACTAAACTAAACTATTTGCTATTTTATCATTTTTTCTATCTGCGATGTGTTTGTTAGCCTGAATTATAGAATAATAAGTTTTCCTGTGGCTGTAGATTGTTTCTTCATCTTTAGCACAATGAGCAGCGTGTACACAAGCGGACTTGTCAGCGCTAAGCCCTTCCTTCAGGCTCTGATTGGTTGTTTCTGGTGCAATTCTTCAGAAAGAAACAGGATCACAGGGAGGAAGCAGAGCAGCTTGATTCACTGTCAGAAACAGTTTAAAGAAATATGTGGAATAAAAAAAACAAAACAATATTAGAGCTTTAATTCATGTTTAATACCGTTTTTGTTCACATAAATGTTTTCTCAATTTCAGTTATCGTTACTATGTTAGTTTTAATTAACTATAGTAACCTCATGATTTTGCCTGGCAACATTTATTTTGTTTTCTCCTCAAATACGTGGAATATTGTTCCAGTTTTTCTTTTCCAGTCTGTCGCGGTGCGAACGCAGATCAGCTCTCATCGCTCACACTTCTGCTTGAATCCCAAACAGCATTTAACTCAATGAGCATGTCTGTTTGTTTTAGTAGAAAACCCCTGCATTGGATGTCAGACATACTGGGCCAGTTTTTCCATTAGTGCTGAAACAGTCCTGGATCACAGCTCAGCAAACACATTCCTCTCTGGCACTCTGAGACTCGACTTAATGGTGGATTCCCTGCAAGACATCCACTCTGGTTTCCCCCCCTCTTTCTTCCTCTCTCTGGCTCTCCTTTAAGTGTTAATCCTTGGGAAAGTTCCACCCGTAGCGGCTTGTTTGAAGTGAGCCAGTGGCTATCCGCTAAATATGGCCCCCAGTCATCTGAATCATTAGATTAGGCTTAGGCACGGCCCTGACAAAAGAGATTTCGTATCGCTGTTTGTTTCAAGGAGAGGCTCCGCTTCAGCCAGCGCGGCCTCGGATAAAAAGAACAGGCACTTAGGAAGCACAGACATCAAATGCAGGAAGCTGAGCACAAGATGCACTCCAGAGCTGGAAGGTAAAAAGGAACTAAACAAAAATTGCTTGTAAGATAAGTGTTTGTATTTTTATGGGAGGAAATGCATTGTGCAAATTTCCAAAATCAGCCACCTTTCAAAAATGTCTGCGTATTTATAAAAATGCAAACGTAACATCCATCCTGCGAATGTCAGAAAACCTGATGTGCCTCAAAAACAACAAACCTACATGAATATTTGCAGTTAAGCCACATAACTTGAATGTAAATGTGTTAGATTACAATTGAGGAAAACGTATGTCAGTTAAATTTCATGAAACTTTCATTAAATTCTTCATGGCTAAAATTTGGACCTGCTGCCTCACAGAAAAACAAGAAGACAGAAAAAATCCGCACCCTCAGACGTCAGGATTACCGACCGTGAGAGGCAGAGAAACGCGACAAATTCACCAGAGAAACGTGAAATTTCTCCTCTGCCAAGCTGGGATTTCAGCCCAGCACTTTCTACTGCGCCAACACGCAAACACAGACCAAAACATGCAAAATGATCACCTTTCCTAATGCAAATAACAAACAAATACATGCATTCATGAATAAAACTGAGATATGGAACAAAAATAAATCCTGCAGTAACTTATCTTTACCTTACAGCGTGCCAGTTTATTTATATCGTTGTGTTATTAATTAAATTAGTGAGAAAAAGATAAACATATTCATACTAAGTGCATTAATTTGCTGTTTCCGGTAATTAAAAAAAAAAATCTGACCATACTACTTGACTGTATTTGTCTTGAAATCATTTGTTCATTTTTAGTATTGGCGATATTTTCATAACTCGATCTATCCCTAAAACTTGCTTTTATTTTCCCTTTCAGTCGCCACATCGTTGAATCTGCAGCACACCTGATCCTTTACTTTCCAAATGCTCTGAATAAATGTTATTATTTAATCTGTGCATTTAAATTCATTTAAGGATCAACCTTGTTGCAAATACAACAGTTATTTACATTTATATTACCCTCAGGTGATAAAATCAGATGCATGTCTGATTTTATTTTTAAGTGAGGATCATGTGAGGTTTTTGTGTGACAAGGACTCGGTGCAGCCTGACGCACAGTTTGTTCTCGAAACATCCAAAATAATCAACTACATCGTGAATGTATGTAAAAGATTGTGATTCCTGCCCAGAAACTGAAATCCCTGAAGTCTGACCAAAGTTTTTAAAAAACTCCCAAACTGTTATTGTCGTGTGGTTAACTTGCTGGAATGTGAACTAAAATCACTTCAAAGAGTCAGCTTTTGTCTCGTGCAGCATCTAATCTCCTGCTTTGAAGACGAATGTCATTGTCTTTCCTGTCGCTGACAGGCCTGATAGGAATATTCATGCAGGAGGAGGAGGTAGTGGATTGTCTTTGTGTGTGTGTGTGTGTGGGTGCGTGTGTGTGTGTGTGTGTCACTAGATTGGCTTCTTAAGCCAAGGAGCCATTTTGTGCAGAAGGAGTCCCGGACATGTCAGGGCTGATGACAGTCTGCGTTTAGGATTAGCGGGCCGGTGGCAAGGCAACCCCTAATCCCTCACTGTATCGTAATCTATTTAGCTGGCGTGTGAAAGCCATTTCCATATGAAACTACAAACACACAGAGATGCTGGAAGGGTTTATGATGATAACTCATCGTTTTGATTTTTATACTTTTTTTCTGCCTTTTTGTTTAATTCAGAACTTATTATAGCAGCCAAAACCCAGAAACCAAACACTGATGGGGAAACAATGTTGGGTTGAAAGGTAACAAGGAGTTTTTGTCTCACCTACAAGTTGGTTTCAAAATCTTGACAACATTTAAAATGATTTTTCTCACTAAGAATGTGGATGGGAGACGATGCATCACTGGCTGCGTTTCCTTTACTAACGCAAGAAAGCCTTTGATATCTTGCCGATGTCGAAAAACACAACTTTGCAATTTTAGTGTTTCCATTAAATGAAGAATTAAATTATTTAATTTAAGTGATTTACCGCACTTGTTAATGTGGTAAATCATTAAAAATAATGGCAGCTACTTGAGACCTTATTCTGATTCCTGGTGCTCATCTATCAACCATCAGAGGAAATGTCAGCGTCTTTTCTCAGGTGTTGTGGCGATAAACCTCTTATGCTTCGGAGCAGTTTTGGGGAAATTGTAGTCCGAACTTTTACAGAAGAGCTGTGGATTCAACGCTTTTGAATGACAGAAACGTTCATGAACTGTTTGACGCTGTGAGAGCTCTGATGGAGCAAACCAACATCCACTTCCTGCTGTCTGCTTCTTTGTTGTTTTTGCCAGTAGTAATGTCCGGCTGTTGATCGTGTGACTTGTGATTGAAAACATTTTCCTGTTAGTTTTGTGAAATACATTCATCTTGATACAGCTGAAAAAACATCTCATCCTACATCAGAAACTTTTTTAAATTTCAGTTTTCAAAATCTTATGGTTAATGGAAGCTCAAATCATAATCTTCCTGCGTGAAACACATACGGAGAGTGGAAAATAGGAAAATCTTCTGATCTGACACAGAAAGAAAAGTGGTGCGAACAGCAGAAATAGCATTTGAAATGCAAACTGTTTTGTTTATTTTTACGTTTTAGGCAGTTACTCTGACCAGAAATGCTTCACACCTTCAGTTCTCAGCATGTGACAAACGTAATAAATAAATCTTGCTATGTTTCCTGACTTCTAGAAACGGGAGCAAACCTCCTTGGAGTTCGTTTAATAATAACATTGAGCAAATATGTCAAGAAATGTTTTATTAATCTTATAAACAATCAGTCAAACTCAATAAAAAGTTCTACCGTTCATGATTTGTGCAGTTTTCTCCCTTGCAGAACAAAAATGAATCAAAGGACCATCTTTATCAAAAGGTGGATTTGTTCTTTCTCTCGCTGCTGTTGTCTTCTTTTGGAAATATCCTTGTCCAGTAGAACTTCTCTAATTGTTTTTTATTTTAATTTTACTCACTTAAGTAGTTAAAAAAAAACTCCTAAAAGAACCTGGAATTTATTTAGGCAAGACATTTAGTCACTACAGAGATAAGAAACAAGCAGCTTGTTCGTCGCCTGAACATGGCCTCCAGATTAGTTTGCCCTAATGTGGTACATCTGGGTCGGTGTTTACACAAGGCAGCGGTGCATGCTGGTAAAACCCGGCTGGATGCAGGGCGGGCAAACACGTGGCGCAGACGCCATGTTTACAAAAAAACTGTTTGTCCAGCTGCTGGAGGGACACAGCAAGGAAGCAGGGCAGTGGTTAATTAAAATCGTGATTCGTCCCTTTTTCGCTCGGATCAAATGAGCTGTATATTGCGGTCGACGCAGCCAAACAAACACGGGGAACGCCAGTGTACATGTTTGCTAACCTGGTCCAGCGCTCCTGAGGGGGATGGCTTTGATTATTGACATCCTCGCTGAATGTTTTCCTCTGGGTGCCAGAGATAACATTTACACTGACCCACTTTGAGCTACAGCAAATACTTCTTTTTTTTTAGATAATATCTTTTACAAAAGATTGGAAGCCTTTGATTCTCATCTTCTGAGTTTTGTGTTGTTGATCTTTTATATGATTCTGATTCGGCTTTATCTGCTTCTTCAACAGGTAAGAAGCAGGAATCTCATGTGCCCAGATTTATGTGCAGCTTATTAGGGGTTTGTTTGGTTTTTTTGCAGTGGTGACGTTTCCATTACAAATATGCACAAAACTTTGCTGGTTAAAATGTCAGAAAAACACAGTTTCTCAATTGCGGTGTTCCCATTAAATAGGAAACAACTAAAATCGCACGTGAATAAGTTTGTTCTCACGATAAGTCATTAAAAAACTGGCTGTGCCATCATCCTCCTACACCTTCCTGTCTTCTTCGTCATTTCCACCAGTAGTAACTTCCAGTTGTTAATCACATGACTCGTGTGATGTGAAAATAATGTTACAGTGCACTGATGTTTTGCAAAGTACAAAAATTTAAATAAAGCAGAAAAATTCAAACGCAAAAATTCAAAAATTCAAACGCAAAAACTTTCTCATGCAAAACCCTAAACTGTCCCTGCTGAAAACTCATAATCTGCTCAGTGAAACATAAAGTATTATATGTACATAGACTATATACCATTAATATACAGACAGTTAATATGTCTGCCATAATTTCGTACACTGCTAATAAAAATATTTTCAGTTTCAGTTGTTTTAAATCAAGAGATTTTCTATTTCAATTAAAGACTGACTTCATATTTTTGGACGCCGTAAATAAATAAGTCTTTTAAATTTTGGTGCTGCTTTGCTGTTTACAGGGATAACAAACTAATATTTGCTTAATATTAGTTTGTTAAACTCACATCTCTGTGAGTTTATAGATACATAATGTAAAATAACATTTTCATTTAGAAAGGTAGGGTGATCATTTCTTCACTTTAGCACAGAGGTAAATGTGTGAACCTTCTCAGGAAACCATTAAGTTTGTTGTCTCTTCACCCAGGAGCAATGTTATTGGAGGTTATTGATTGTATCAGTCCATCTGATTGGCTGATTGTAAACTGGTGAACAGTTTGGTATCAACAGGTAAGTTATGCTGAGCTGGAAGTGTCTGTTGTGACAAATGATGATAGTTTTTCCACTCAGAAAAGAGTGAGACGAAACGGGACGACACAAAATGTCACGTTTTGAAAAACGAAAATCATCAATACAGCAGCGGTTTACAAATTTTATTTTAAACAATCTGAGTAACTAAGTCTAGGTTTATCAATTCATGCATTTACTTTTTAATAGTTTATCTACTTCTGATGCTTAAAAACACTGAAAATGACGTCATTTTTGTGCTGCAATGTAAACGGTAAAAGGTTCTTGAAGTTGGAAACTGTAGTCAGGTTCTAAACTCAGCAGTTTAGATATTGATCCAGTTCTTATATTTAGCTTGTTTGTTTTGTTGGTACTCAGACAAATGAAATATAAAATGGCTTCCTGCTATAAATAGCAGCTTAGAATAAAGCAGCAACCAGTTTGAGTTTTGTCAGATAAAATGAACTTTTATGATGTTTAAACTTGTTAAATCGCTTTTTGTTTCTCTTCAGATTGTTATTATACACTGTAAAACATTTGAAGTTGGTTTAACTTGAAAACGCAATTTAAGTCAAGAAAATTGTTTTGGTTTTAACTCAGAAATTAAAGTTTATGAAGTTGATTTAACAAGAGTCAAGTTGTCTGAATATTGTTTTTAAAGTTCATTAATCTGGAATTGTGAGTTTTTTAAAATAATTATTTCACAATATCCAATAAAAAAAAATCTGTCCTCACCTGGCTAAAGATCCACATTTCTTTATTATTTTACTCACATTATCAACTTAAAATAACTACTTATTTTACTTTAGAATAACTTTAATTCTTGTTTCAAATTGCATGAACAAAATTTCTGATCTGATGATGAATTTTATTAAACATCTCAATAAATTCGTCTCAGAAACATTTAGTGTGAACAGGACATTATCCTCAAGCTGTAAAATAAACATTTTCTTTAATAAAACACCAGAATCAGATCAACGTAACGCACTTCCACCGCAGGATACAGAAACCTGCCGCTAAGCATTCTGGGAAATAGTTCCCACTCCTGCCTTTTTCTTCTTTCAGTTTTTTAAGTGCTAATCTAAAAACTCTAGTTAATTCAACTCTTGGAGGTTTGATAAAATTAATAAAAAGTTAACATCTTACTGCTCTGTTGTTAAACCAACACTTGGATCTTTACAAATGACAAACATTTCTCCAGGTTTAAACAAGACTTTATTATAAAGACACAAATGTACATTTTTAGAATCTACAGCATTCTGACATTGTGATACAAATTCACATTTTGCTTTTCTTTCCCTTGCAAAGAGCAACTAGGAAAGTGTGACAATCCCAAACAAGTGCTGCAAACCGTTCTCTGACACTCGCTGTGAAATGGAGTTTCTGAGATTCAGGCTGAAAATCCCAGCAGCATCCTGTTGTTAAAAATAAGATCTTAGCCCGTCGCATTGTCCAGCAGGTGACTTTGTTTCTCCCCATCTTGTATGCTTTTATTTCTTTCTTTCAGGGAACAAACGCTGAGGTGATCCCAGACTGTGTGCATCTCCAGAGGAGTTTTCCTGTTAAAGGCCTTCAGTTGGAAATAAGTCATTTTTTTTATTCTTTCCCAAATTCTGGAGTAGAAAAATAATCCACAAGTAACAGGAGGGTTGAACTCAAGGTTTAGCTGCTCAGTGCATGGTTTCAGTTCATTCACAGATATGTTTTTAAAGGGGCAGAGTTATAAGTCTTCCATGCACATAATGCCACTTTTACAGCACAACGTGGAGTAACTATGTTTACTTAAGTCGTTAAAAAAAAAAAAGCCATTTGTCAAATATGATTTAAAAGAAATTTTACTTGCGCCTTAAAATTGAGCTACTGTCTCTTTAAAACTCCAGCTCTTTCTGAAACTCTGCCTTCAGGAAGTCATCGCAACATCGCTCAGGAAATGCTTTATTTATGACATGACAGCGTCATAAACACGATATAACAGCAGCCATGAACATGAATTAGTGTTCAGAAATGCTTATGACTGTTGTCATGAAGTGTCATTCCGTAAATAATGACACTTTTAATGCAAAGTCAACTCTTTTAATTCACTTTTTAAAGTAATTTTAATAGAACTTTCCATTAAAAGGGTCATTATTGACCGAATAATGCAAAGTTTTTGCTTTTAATGCAACTTTTAGTGCAATTTTGCTTTAAAAGTGTCATTATTCACTGAATGAAACTTTATGACAACGGTCGTAAACATTCATGAACACTCCTTCATGTGTATGACAGCGTCATGTCAGTTTTACGCAAACTATTTCAAACAGTGTTACCCATCACTCTTCTTT
This sequence comes from Poeciliopsis turrubarensis, assembly GCA_010277015.1. NCBI lineage: Eukaryota > Metazoa > Chordata > Actinopteri > Cyprinodontiformes > Poeciliidae > Poeciliopsis > Poeciliopsis turrubarensis. The sequence continues at coordinate 3,887,859 of VMRN01000040.1, forward strand.
AACCCTTTAACAATGTTTTTCACTGAGAAATGGCTCATATAATGAGTTCAACAGTTATACCAGATGTTTGCTAATTGCTGCTGGTTAGTCTGAAGGAGCTGAGTGGGGGCGGAGCTACGTCCACCTCGGTGTTTTGTGCATCTGAATGGTTTCCAGGGGAGATAAAAGGATTTCTCAAATATGCATGAATGAATCAGAGAAACTCTTCAGGTACAATTTTGATGAGGGAATAAGATTTTAACATGATTAAAAGCTAAAAAAAAAAAAAAAACGTACATTTTTCATAACACTGCCCCTTTAAAAATGTCTTTTCTGTTAGATTCAGGATCTTCAATTTACAAAAAACGAACAAAAAGAAAGTCTTTGAATATACTAAGCAAAGGACAAAGGAAGTCACAGAACCTGGAAGCGCCAAGAGGCTTGGTCTTTGTAGTCCAAACAGTCGGTAGCGTTGAAGTTGAGCTTCCAGGCGGAAGCTGCAGTCTGCTCCTTGTAATCCAGACAGTCTGTGGAGTTAAAGGCCAAGCCAGGCGCGCTGTACGTCTGGTGGTGATGTGGCGGGTGGTGGTGGTGGTGGTGGTGGCCCGTCGTCTGGCCAATATGGTGGTGTGGGTGTCCAGTCATGGAGGAGCCAGTCATGGGGCTGAGCTGGTGCGGGTGGTGTGGGTGGTGGTGGGAATGCATGGGCGCCAGGTAGGAGCCACACTCCACCCCGCTGAAGTAGGAGCCCGACGCCGAGGCCGGGTAGCCCTGGCTGTACGCCGCCGCCGTTTGGCTGTAGGACACCGGATATGAAGCTGCTCCGGCGTTGGAGGAGGAGGTCGCGGAGCGCTGCATGCAGGATGCACTGGTTGGAGCGACTGGGTCGGGCAGGTTGGCCGGTGCCGGGGCCGGGGAGATCGGCGCCGGGCTCCAGATGGACGACACCGGAGCGGTGACGGAGGTAGAAGTGCTGATCAAAGCAGGACCGCCAAGACCAGAGGAGACAGAGGAGGAGGAGGAAGAGGAGGAGGTAGAGGTGGAGGAGGAAGAGCTGGACACGGCCGGTGGAGTGAACTGGCCGCTGCTCTCGGAACCAGTGCTCTCTCTGGTCGGAGACAACTTCTTCTTCATTGGTTTGACCTTGGCGCTGTTGTTGCTCTGCTGCTGCTGCCGACACTTGGCTCGCCTGTTCTTGAACCAAACCTGAGGAACGAAGAGGTTAAAAGGTCAAAAGGTCATTACTGTACATCAGACTGGGACTGAAACAATTAATCTGATTCATTACGATTAATCATGAAATTGTGATTAATCAGAAAAACTTGATTAGTCATGATTAATCGCAATTAATCTGATTAATCGATTAATGGACTTATTGTCAACTTATTCAGTAATCAAATAATCACTAATTTGCTATACAAACTCTAAAATTTGCTAGTTGTTGAATAAAGAAACATTCTCAGAGCTTAAATTAAGCCACACTCCAACCCATTGACAGTGTGATTAAGGTGTAATTAATGTGATTATTCAGAAACAATCACAATTAATCTGATTAATCGATCAAAATTATATACATTTTACATTTTATGTGGAAACCTTCTTTGTAAACATGTTTTATCCAGATTTAGTAATAATCAATTTCTAAAATACGTCTACCTCAAATACATAAAACACAAATGAGTCCAAATATTTTCTGTTTTGTTAAACTTCTCTAGCATCAAATCACAAACAACTGAAGATGCAAAATGCTGATTTCTGCCTGTATTTCTAATATAGTGTTTCATCTCCAAACTGGATCAACAGAGCAAAACTTTCTACCTGAACTGATGTGTTTGACTTGATACTTCAGGGTTTTTGAGCGTCTCTTATTAAAATGTTGTGATCAGTTAATATCTGACCTTCTGTCTTTTTTCACTATCAGTTGATTCCTGAGGCTAAAGCTAATGGCTAGTTCAAAATGGGCCAGGAGACCAAAGTGAACTTCTAGCTTCCAAAAATCAACTCTAGTCTGAAAAATATTCAGGAATTGCATTTTGCAGACTTTTAAACTAAGGTCACAGATGCATTAGATGGCTGTTTACACAAAACCCAGTGATTGTTTATGTAGAAAATCTGAGTCTTTTTCAAAAACATATAATAAAAAGCAAAAAAAAAAACGGAATATAGTGGTTAAGGTTAAACCTTATTTCTCAATTTGCTTTCCTTTATAACAGGAAGATGTTACCTGGTTATAACTGTGTAGCGAAACCTCCCAAGCGATCATTTCAGGTTTTCTATGATTTGTTAATTCATGACAAATAAATTACTATCTATAAAACTGAAAAGATGATGAGATGTGCCACATCTGGCCATGATCTGTTCATCTTCACACCTTTCAGATTTTTGGTTGATTAAATTATTTTGAAGAACAAAAAAAAAAAATCTGTAATATAAGAGAGTTGTTGTTTTGTCATTTTTCTAATTAATTTTGCAGAAAAAATACTTCCTGGTTTGTAACTCACTGTAGTTACAAAGTTATACAACAATATATATTTGCTGCATTTTTCTATAAAACCCACAATGATAATAGAGATGCTGAAACTGTTCTTAGATAAAATAAGAAAAAGCAGCCGATATTGCAGCTCTAATCCCGGCTGAGGAAAATCTCTGAGGAGCTTTTTAGGAAGAAAGCTCATCGTATCAAAAGCTGCCAAATTCTCTCCTTTCTTTGAAGACTTGTCTAAACTTGACTGAAAGTCGCTGAACATTTCTTGCTCACAGCAAAGTTAATCGAGGCGAAACTCAGATAAGTCTCACAGGAAGTGACACTGAATCCTATCAAACCCTTGATGCTGCATTTCCTGAAGTTGGAAGCTTCAAAGAATTAATTTAAGTTTAAATTTACTCGACTCCAGACTAAAAAAATACCAAATCAGTGATGAGAAGTTGTGTATTTTTTGTGTCTGTGGTGTTTATTCTTGCTGACCTGCACTCTGGACTCTGGCAGGTTGATTTTCAGCGCCACCTCTTCCCTCATGAAGATGTCTGGGTAGCGCGTTTTGGCGAACAGAGACTCCAGGATGTCCAGCTGCGTCCGGGTGAAGGTTGTACGTTCCCGCCGCTGCTTTCGAGGGTTGGCTGATGGAACAAAAAATTCATTTTAAAATCACAAAAAATTGTTGATGTGAGAACGTTGATCACCAGGACACTTCAAAAACTTGATAAGACCCCCAAGTTAAATGTGCATGAAGATTATTTTCCTCCTAGGAAAAACAAACAATCAGCTCTCAACATAGGAAGAAATAATCATAAACACTTCTGCACATCGACGCCTTACAGACTTTATTCTAAATCACCTTCATGTTAAAAACTTATTAAATTAAATCTGCTGTTTAGTGAAAATCTCCAATGAATAATCAATTGAATCCATGTTTGATCTGCTTATACTCTATGTTGGGATTTAGATGCTTGATTCAAGCTGAGAAAGTGCTTAACGTTCAGCTTTTTTCTGTGTTTTTACAAAACAAATTAAGTTTGAATAAATCTCAAACTGTGTTTCAAAGACTCTCTTACCAACTTCAGTTTTAATTGTTTAGATTTTGAGCTACATAAAGTGAAATTCAGTCCAAATTCCTTTAAAAAAGCAGTGAAAAAGCCCAAAATGTAGAACCATCAATCTTCAAATCAGACACCAACTTCAGAACCATTAGCATTTTTTTTTTTTTTTTTTTTTTACAGTGCTTGCACTCTGCACTGTAAAATGACCCTGGTGTTCAACCATTGGACATGCAAGCAGCAGAAAACTAATTTCAGATGCAAATGACAAAATCTTAATTTCAGAGTGCTTGTGTCGCCCCCTGATGGATTGCAGTCCTGGGCAGAGAGCCATTTTGCCTGATTAAAAAGCTGCCACATCCTGGGGTAATTACACTGCAAACAATTTGATCTGTTTTCCACTAAGTTACGGTAACAACAACAGTTCTTTCCTGTGCCTCACTACAGATTCGGTCCTATATGCAGTTTTCTTCATGTTGTTACAGAAACGTTCTGGATTAAACTCGAGCATGATGCAAATTACGTGACAGATTAGAAGATTATAAACATTTTATGCTGGTGTACTTTACTTATTTTTGCTCTTTTAATTATTTAATTTGACATAAAGTTACAAATGGAAACATTATAAAATGTTATTTAACTATAAATGTGTTTTAATCGTCCCTGAACTGCTGTTGTTTTGCAGCTTGTCATAATTAATCCGCATGGGAAAACACGTTTCCATAGAAACTGTTTGTTCGTCGTGACATTTTGCTTTCTATTATGCTGACTCCTTTTAATTGTGCTTCATTATTAATGTGTTATTGTTTGAATTGCACAATTGGATTAATTTTTTTTAATTTGCATTTAATTACATTGTTCTGATTCTTTCATTTTTCACAAAAAAAGCATTTTCTGTTGAACTAAAACATACTTTACACTAATGACTAAATCTGTAAATTACTGGGGTTGACTTCATCATAAGCTTCAATTCAAACTCAGTCAACTTGTTCCCAAAAAGACCAAATAATTTGCTTTTTTTTATTTGTGGGGATTTTTGTCTGCATTTCTGAGCAGAAACTTTTACGTCATAAATTTAAATACTGAGTTAAATTCCTTTTTACTAACTATTTGATTATTTAGCTCATTTAGTTGGAAAAGTAAGGAATAAAACTTAATAAACTTTTCAAATATATGCTGACATGTTGGCATGTGAACCGTTTTTCCTTTGGCTTCACAAGTTCATTTAGCAGCTTCGACTTCAGCATTAACCCTGCAACTGAATGAGCAAAACAAAGTGCAGAAACTTTCTCATGAACAGATTTTATAAGGTTTTGATTAACATTTACTCAGCTTTAGTTACCAAACTGAAGTAGATATTGTCCGAAGTGGGCAATAAGTTACATTTACTGGAGTAAATTTTAGAAAAAATGGTCCTTTTCCGAGTTTTACGACACCACACCTTTTAATTTTGCTTGACTAATTTTACTATGACGTGTCACTGCTGGAGTTTAGTAGTAGTGAAACTACTAGAGTAAAACTTCTGGATGCTCCCACTGCAAGTAATTTTACTGAATGAAGAACAAGCTTCTTCATGCACCTCTGAAACCTCCAGTTTATCTAAAGTGACACGTTGTGTTTGAACACAAGCTGCAGTGTTGTTCCAATGCAAAGTTATTTTCCATTTGCTGAGCCTCCTGTGTCCCTTAGAGGTCAATCAAAGATACAGTAAACACTGAATAGTCTCTGCTGACCTGCTTTATATATACTGGAGAAACAATTAGTTTTGCCCACATTTGTTATTTTGCGATTATTATTTGTTTTTATTATTATTTTAATCTGTAAAATGCAAGAATGTGCTCAGAACTTTATATTCTTGCCTGTCTGGTGAAATTATTTTAACATTAAATCAGGTGCTATGGTCAGCGTTTGAATGGAATTTCTTACGAAATATTTTTGAATAATTTTTAACCCACTTTTCAGTTTTACTCCAGTAAAAATAAGTTTAAGACGGGCTGCTCTGCCCACTTCTGGGTGTTGTTAGAGTTAATTCTTACATTTAGTTTCCAAACTTTACTCCACCAAATCCAGATAATTTAATGTGAAAGTTATTTATCTTTGCAGTAAAGTGGATAACTGGTGAGTTTAGTCAAATTAAGAACATGAAATCCTTTTAGGTTGATTCAGTTAACAAACACACCAGCTCAGCAAAAAACTCATAATAAAAATAAGAATATATTTCAAAACAAGGAGCAGGGAGGGAAGCGACAATGCGAACAATAGATTTCTGGAGGTTTTTACTTTCAGGCGTCATTATTCTGCGTCTGTTTTCGTGCGTACCGGGGTAACCCACGGACGGGTGCAGCAGGTCCATGGCGGCTCCGCTCAGGCCCAGCCCGCTCATGCCGTACGGGGCCTGTTTGAGGTAAGACATCATGCTAGAAGCAGCGGGGGGAGACCGGAGTCTGGGCGGACTGGACAGGTGCGGGTCCCCGGTGATCGGCTGGGACCGGCGGCTCCTGCGAAAACACAAACACACATGCGCAAAACTCAGAAACTGCGTCAGCTGGAGGCAATCATCCAAAATGCTGAGTCCCTCAAATTAACAAAGAACTTTTTAATGTTAGATTTTAGAGCTGTAAGTGTAAGAAATGAGAATAACTCCTGATTTTATATAGAAAGTAACACCGGATATTCCCATTTATTCTGAACTGAACTCGATCAGATGGTGCCTCCAAACGGGAGCTTTGTTTTATTTTATTTTATTTTATTTTATTTTTAAAAGATAACTAAGTGATGGCGATTTGTTTATGAACATGATTTAAATAATATTTCCATTCTAGTAACTGCAGCCAATTTATTTTGGTCAAAAATCAACATTCTGACCAGAACTGAAGTGAATATTTAAATAGTTAAATAAATTAATTATAAAGAGTTTAACAAGCCCCTAAGAGCTAGAAAGCCATTGAGAAAGTTTCTGTTTTGAGCTAAAAGCTGAAGTTGGTTTGCAGAAGTAGCACAAATCTTAACTATGGTTGTTGTTAAAAACATTTACATTCCACCCCGATAGAATAGATTTAAAGGTTTTTTACTTCTTCAGTGATGCTTTATGTCTTTATCTCAAACTGCCCTCTTTATTATGCGTTTCTATTTTTAATGGTGAGGAATTATTAAAATGTAACTATTCAAATGATAACGTATATTTATTGGTTGCAATGTCTTTAACTAGATTTACTGGTTTTATTCCAGGCAGGTTTTTATGTTTAAAACCTTCACATATTGGGTTGAAGACAAACAGCTTAAATCACATATTAGACGTTTTTTAAAGTCTTATTTTTAACATTCAATATAACAAAAAAAAAAGAACCCTTATTTTGACTGAATTGCTGTAATTTTATGGAAATTTTGGTTTTATTCTTGTTCAGTTTGAACAATTGTGTGACATTTAAACCAACCGACAGTTTCGAGAGAATTAAAGAAATGAGAAGTTTAAAGGAGCTGCAGCAGATTCCTCCCTGAAACGAGTCAACCTCAGTAATTATGATTTTATTTCCCTGAGCGTGCGGCCTCCTCCCCATCACGCTCCCAGCTTCCATCTCCATCATCTTATCATTAATTCAGTCATTAGGACGGACCTGCGGAGACTCGCGTCTGCGTCGGAGGCCGCTGGAGGATTTCCTGCGTCCTCTGAGGGAACGCGCTCCTGAAGAGCCACTCAGCCCGGGACGCGGCTTATTGCATTATGGATTAATGCTGCACTTTAAACCTGTTTATTATCGCCTCTGACTCAAACTAAAGGCTTTGCATCGCGTCCAAACTTGGCTCAATTTGGAAACGCGTAATTGTGGACCAATATTATTTAAAGAAGGTTGATATTTTTATGGATTTATTTTATTTACCAATGAATTGTATTATTTTAAAAAATTGCAATTTGCAATTGTCATTACTTTGGGTGTAAACCAGAGTATATTTAAGTAAGAATTTCCTTCATCCTCTGTGTTTATAGCAGGAAAAGTGAAGCTTGTTTCCGCCTGAGAGCTGAACTGAGGCTTGTTTCCATAAACCGCGGGACGCGCCCGGATTGCGCAATGCAAATGCACCGAAAACTGTGTGCAAATGAACTCCATTACAATGCAGATTAGATCTGCAAGCGGCAATTAGCAGAGAGCTCTTATCGGAGCGCAGTGTGCGCGTCTCAGCCCGTTTCCAGCGGGGAAGTTTGCGGAGTAAACCTGACAGCGAAATGTCACTTTTAGATTCCGCTGACATCCAGAGAAACATTCACTCCGTGGCTTGTTGACTTGCGCATTTCTTCGTCCGTTTTGACGCTAAACTGCGTAAAAAGTAACAGTAGAAAATTGACCTATGACCCGAGTGAATTTACATAAAATTAACTGGAACGAATGAAATGGCGACAAATTCAACTGTGAGAATTTATTGTTTTTTCTCCCATAAAATATCATTTTAAAAATGTTTATTTTTGCATAAATCTTCTTTAATGTTGCTGGTTTAATGAACAATGAGCAGATTTATTATTTCGACGTGTTTAATTCGCAACACAGAGTTTTTCACGCCTCCGCAGATCCCGCAACACCGTGCGTGATTTTCATCCAGTAAATTACAGTAAAGAAAGAAAGAAAGAAAGAAAGGAAGAAGGCGAATAAATTAATTTCTAGCTCTCACCTTTCTTGATCTCCTCTGTCGATTCCCGTTAAATATTAAACCAGTGATATTTATCCATATATTTAGAAGATATATCCACATCAGGGAAGATTTATTGGGTTGTTCTGAAGAGCAGATCCTCTTGTATTATTTCACTCCAGCCTCCAGGCCGAGACGTTTGATGACAATCAGAGCCTGAAGAGTGAGAGATCCGCGGCTCTTCTCTCTCCTGCTGCTGCTGACGGACGGAGATTGATGAAGGTTTGTGAAACCAGCCGCTCTATGAATCCTGCAGCCGCAGATTCGGCCCCCTGCCGCTGCCGACCAATCACAGCGCTCAGCCGCGGGGAGCGGGCCAATCAGGGCGCGACACGTCACACTGAAAGTCGGAAAGTTTAGGTCTGAAAGTTGGAGCCGCTCGGCCTGCAGGAGAGGAAAGAATAATTAATTAATGCTTAAACTTTAAAATAAAGGTCAATATTTAACTGATGTATTTATTATATTAATGGAAAAACAGAGAACGTTGCTTCCAATTCAATAAAGTGAGTTAATTTGTTCCCTGTAAACAAATTTAAGTTTGTTAAACTTATTTTATTTACGTTTGTTTAACATGGCAACTTAATATATTCACTTGGATAAACATAATTATTTAAACTTGGATCACCTGATCAGGTTTTTTTCAGTGTAGAAAGGATAATAAATAAGAGCCTGAACTGTAAGAAAACTCTGCAGCTTCTTAGTAAAAAACAAAACAAACATAGAAAGCATCTTTCCAGATTTAAAAATCACAAAAACCCAGAGGAGGATAACAAAAAGCCATTTTTAAAAACTATCACTTTAAAACAAACAAAACAATCCGTCAGATTTAATGTTTCAGAGTGTGAGCCCTGTGATCAAATCATTCTCATCAGTGTTTGAATTTACATGCAATTGAATTAAACTGCTTACTAAACTCTTTAAAGCTTCCAGTTTCAGTTAATTTTTCTGGCTCAAATAAATAAAAATGACAGAACTAATCCCTTATGATCCTAAATGATTAGATTTGCTGATTAGTAATACTTTCTGGACTCTTATCACCAAATTTAAACATTTATTTAAGTCGTTGCTCCTCAGAGAGGCGGGAAACATTTTCCCTCTTGCAGCAGGTTTCTCAATTTTGGGTAATAAATCAAATCAAAACTACAACATTTGAGATGCGTCCAAATGATCTGTACTTGCCAGTTGTGCACATAGCAGTGCTGCCCCTCTCCCACCTGTTGCTGCTGACTCAGTCATTCAATTACTTGAAAACACAAACATCACATTATAACTGCAGCAACCGACATTTTTGTAGCAAGAAGAACGTTTGCTAAAGAAAACCATTTCAAGAATGTTACATTTGTTTTAATTTTCTGCATAAATACATGGAATTGCTTCACTTTTACGAAATAAATCCTGCTAACTACTTGAACTTGTTCTTCTTAATGATGATGCAGTAGGAAAAATCTACAGCTTCTCCAACTATTTATGACAAAAACAGCTGGTTTAGGTCAGAAAAGTTGAAATATGAACACAAAATTGTCCAATTTAACTAAAATGATGGGCGATGTAAGGCGAAATGTAAATGTCAATAATCTAAACTGAAGAGGTTTGTTTATCAGTTTATTCCAAAGAAAGACTTTAATTACAGAATAATGTGTGTAAATGTTTGAAACAAACGTTGAAAAAAAGTAACTATACCACAAAACAAACAAGAAAGACATTTCATATCCAGATTTTCCACTGAAAGAGTCTTAACATCAAAATGCCTAATTAAAAAAAAACAAAAAACTTTTCTCAGATGAACAAATTAAAAGTTTTATGTGCCTGACGGCAGTAAAAGCAGCAACTGATGACAAGTATCAAGATATCAAACGGACAGAGTCATTGTTGTTGGAAAGGGTTTGGGGGGATTTAATCCCAAATTGCAGGAGTATTTTCTTAATACTAAGCCTGTAAATCCAGGGATCAGGCGGCCTGATGAGATGTGTGTGTGTGTGTGTGTGTGGGTGTGTGCGTGTGGGTGCGTGTGTGTGTGTGTGTGTGGGTGTGTGCGTGTGGGTGCGTGTGTGTGTGTGTGTGTGTGTGCGTTGGAGATGGTGGGGGTTAAGTCTGCAGAGGCTTTCCTGTCTGTGTTGTTGGTGGTCATTAAAAGCATGATGCATAAATTCTCAGGTTGTCAGAAAGCACACAGACTCCTGCAGGCTCCCGTAGGCTGGTGCTGCTCACTGCCGTCCTTTTAAAGCGCCACGCAGAACCGGACATGGAGCAGAACCTCCAGAACCAGCTGAGTCCAGAGAGGGATCGTGTTTTCACGCAGGTGAGAACAAACACACACTGCTGCTGCTCTGATCTGAACGCTTTTGTTTCGCTGCGACTCACAGGTAAGAACAAACTTCATTCTGTCATTTTGCATAAAAAACATCCACTTTGAGTTGTTTAAGTTCATAAAAAGACTGTCACAGTTTATCATCCACCATGTTGTTAAAGTCAGAGTTTTCTTTCTTTTTCTGCTCTGAAAGAGGCTTAAGGAAAAAAACAGGCTGGATGATGTCAGATGTTGTTCCAGTCAAACCAGTTAAGAATACTGGCCCTGTGATTTGGACCAATTAAGAAATTTAAATACATTATTGCTCAGTTAAAGTAGAAATTATAGTACATCAAGCAGTGATTATTTGTCAGCCATAAAATTAAACTTAGACTTACTTTCTTGTCATTGCACAAAGACATAACAATGAAATATCGTTGCTTGGCTACCAGAGTAAACAGGAAAAAAATACTGAAAAACTGTAGTGAAACTATAAACACACAGAGATATATGAACGTGTCACTGGTGCAGGTAAGAAACAATCCATCTAAATATATCTGACTCAGCATTTCTGAATATTTTCAAAGACATAAACGAACATAGATGAGCATTTATATCTACAATCTGCTGCATACGAGTGGAAACTGTAGCAAGTGAGTTCTTGTCTTTCTAGTTAGTTTTTTACATTTCTCAGAACTATTTTACAAACTGCATCAGATTTATATAAATTTGGTGAATATAAATCCACCATTAAACAAAAAAAAGTCCAGTAAACTTTAACTTTTAAGTGCATTTGCTGGTGACGCAAGACCAGGAAGTTCAACATGTAAAAAGATCTTTAAGTTTAAATGCTCTTTTTGATTGACTCTTAGGCTCCGATATCTTCCTGAAAAGTTCATTTTGGGTTTGTTTAATCTTATTTGGAGTGAACCAAGATATCTGCACCAGAAACTAGAGCAAAATACTTTGTAGGATGTCCAGTTTTTGCAGTCCAGACACTAAAAATCCTCATGTGGAGATATACTGTAGAGTTTCTTGTCATCCCTAAAGGTTTGCCTTCGATTAGCTGCACCACCTTGGAATAAGACGAGCATCATACAAGTTTTGAGCTTTTCCAAAACAAATCCTTTTGTCACTTAAAAACAAATTGGTAGGTAGGTTGTTGTCATTTATACATTCAAAAGTGTTCCAGCAGTTTGATGAGGCGGATGGGACCGATAGGACCGGAGAGGTTTCTCTCTGCAGAGTGCAGTCACTTGACCCGGCTGCCGCGTCCTCTCTGCACACGCCGTCCCAGTAATGATGAACTGGGCTCAGTGGAGCAACTGGAGGCTGGCGGAGTAGATAACAGCACTTCACCGGCTGTCATCTTACCTGGCTGCGTGTACAGCTGAGTGTGAGGACCAACCTGACAAACATCTGCAGAAAGGAGAGGAGATTCACTGAAGGCGTAAATAACAACTTACAGAGACAACCATCTCATCTGGTTAAATCCAGTTTATAGTTAGAAAACCAGGTGTTTTTTATTTTTGACAGATCTTATCACACACACAATTAGATATTTTTATTGGGATCTAGTGTAAACTTACATATTCAGACTCTTATCATCCTCCTTCATAATGATGCACTTATGTTTGATTAAGCACAGAAAAGAAGCTAATTTTGTTTGAAAGTCTCAGGTTTTCGTCAAGTATTTTTGCAATATTTTAGTTTTATTTAAAGAAAAAGAAACATTTTACCATGTGAATATCTCAACTTTATGGCTCATCAGCTGTCAGGAGGAAAAACTTGTGTTTAAATGCTGCAGAAATGTTCTTTCCATTTTCTTTCCACCTGGAAGAACATCAGTTTAAAATTATACCATCATGAGCAATTCTTATAATACTGATTGAAGATAACACCCATGTTCAAGAGTGGCTTGTGTACTTTTACTTAAGTGGGATGTATTATGGAAAATTCACATTTTTGTTCTTCCATTTGAGTTTCTACTGTTTCTAAAAACAGACCGAGAGTTTAAAAAACCCCAGACAGGTTGTGGCATAACTTAATCCATTTTGGTGTCTGAAAAATGAGCCATTTCAAAAACCTCTTTAACGTAACATCACAAATCCGCAGGCACTGCCCCTTCGCCTAGCAACCTCAGCAAAGCCCAGTTGGTTACCTAGCAACCCAAGCAGAACTCCAGCATGTTTGGTCAGCTGGTTTTACCACTTTATGAGTCTCTTTCCGTATAATTTTGCATCTGTTTGCAGCCATTTTCTTGTGCAAGTGGAAACGTTGAGTTGGGGGGGGCGTGGCCAGCAGCAGATTATCAGGATTTAAAGAGACAAAATCAGTTAATTTTGAATGGAGATCAAAATAGGGAGAACTGACCAGTCTAAAATCTCATTGTCTGAGAACGATTTTCTGCAACTAATTGTTTATCAAACAGATCGATCCTAGCCTTTTCAAGGAAGTGTAACAGGTCACTTTTAAGTGTTAAAAATGGCTTGCAAGCATCTCACTGGGAATAAGAAGCAACTCGTCGTTTGGCATCAGGTACAGTAGGGAGCGAGTCCAGACAGAGATAACCCCGGAGAGTTGAGAGAGAGCAGGCTGGAGGTGTCAATCAGAGGCCCGCGGCCCGGCCCCGCTCATTAAGAAGGCAAACAATAAAGGGAGGCAGGGGGGACGACTAGGATGGAGAAATCAGACACCAGAGCCACGAAACCAACTGACCCCATCCAGTACCCATCACCCCCTGAAACACACACACTGTGTGAAGGGAATTACTAAGGTGTGTGTGTGTGTGTGTGTGTGCGTGGGTGTGCGTGTGTGTGTGTGTGTATGGGGGTGAACTTCCAATCCTTTTAGGATTATGCCCCCCTTCCTCTCCTCTCTGGCTCTGTTCTTCGCTCTTTCACTCTGCTGCCCCTCGGGCAATCACCTTAAAACTCGCATGGCCAGCGCTCATTCAGATATCTCTTACAATGCGGAGCACCGGTAACCATGCGAGCGCTGGCAAGGCATGCAGGAATGCACGAATTCACTTCCCTGGCATCCCTGCAAGAAAAAAGAGGAATAAACACGATAAGATTTTTCCCATCTGTCTGGATGCAAACTTGATTTTAAAGGCAACTTCAACAAAGTTGAAGAAAATGTGCCAAAAAGATGATTAAAAAAAAAAAAAATCGTCATCATCTTGAATCTTGAAACATCTTAAAAATTAATTTTTCCCCTTTTAAGTGATGCATTTAAAAATTACTGTAGCTTTGATAAAAATGGTAAAATTATTGTTGAAAAGTTTAAAACAAGTTTAGGTAATAAAACAACATCACAGATTCAAGCAATCATCTGAACATGGAGACATAAAAAAACCAAAAGCAAGACTTTAATGTCAGAGGTCAACAATTGGACTCAAGTAAAAGTATCACTACTTCGACATATTTTTACTCAATTAAAAGTAAAAGCTATCCAAACAAAAATTACTCTAGGAATTGTAAAAACGTATTTGGTAAAACGTCATCTAAAGTACTGAGTAACTGATCAACTTATCAATCATTAAAAAAATTGTATCATCAAATGAAATTAATACATTTTGTAACATAATTACAAAATAATAAAATCAGACAAAATTAAAAAAAAAATTCAAAATCAATTTCTTTCAAAATAAAACTTAAATGATAACTGCAGATGTGTTTCTGACTCACGTCTGTTTGTGGAGAATCCAGCGTAACGATACTTTACAATAAATAAAATTACTCAGCGACGGCAGCCTGAAAGGCCCAGTTAAGAAATAAAAAATTGCATTTGTGACATTTTCATATGTGCTGCCAAGTCGGATATGTGTCCGATTTTCAAAGACTCTGTGGTCTGATTGATCAAATTTCATTTTACTCAACTTTAATGCAGCAGAAGAGTAGGAGCGTCTCCAAGGGGGTAGGAAAGGGGCCCATTGCCCTCTGGTGAAAAATGCTTGCCACTCCACGAACCTCTCAAATAATCACATTCATGTAATAGAAAAGCATACAGAGTCATGGAAAGACATAAATGTAAAACCCAATAAAAATATAAAAAATTCATAGATTTTTCTTTTTTGTTTAAATTTTTACGGGCCTGGTCTGGTCTGGCCATCCCTAAGATCATGTTCTGGGGGCGTCACTGCAGACAAGCCAGACCAGACGTAACCAATGACCAAAAATATATATATTTATAAAATTATGATTAAAATTCATCACAATCCCACCACTCTTGGTTCTGACTAAACACCCAGACAGATTTCTCTACACAAATTGCCTTCAATGCTCCACAAAAAGCCACAGCTTATCGTTGTGCCTTCTTTTTTTTTTTTTGTCTTATGATCTTGTGGCAACATGATTGGCTCCCATAGCTGAATAAACTTTGAAATTGATCTAATACATAGATAGAGGCGTCCATTCTTATTTTTGTAAACAATGCATTGATGGTTGACGTCAACGCTCTTCTTCTGCAAATGTGGGTCACTTTGAGGTCATAAACTGTTCGCACAAAAGTCTAATTGCAGTCACATTAATTTATAAATATGAATGACCGTAAAAAAAAAATGCATTTAGGCCAAAAATCGGAATTGAGCATCAAGCCCTGACCGGGGACTTTGCATGCTTTCTGGACAGATTGGAATGGAACCTTTTATGCTTTTCAGAGTAAACATCTAGGTTTAAGCACAGCTGCTAATATTACTGATACACAGACTATGTACACTTTCCTAAGCAGCTCCTGGTTCTGTGAGCCACGCAGGGGGTCAGGGCAGACGCAACCTCTCCCTCCCTGCACCTCGGCCTTCACAAGGGAAGGAATTGCCATCCGTCCTTATCTCCAGGTCCAGTCAACTAGAGGCGGCGAGAGAATTTGCTCCATCATCAGAGCTGGCTATTTGATAGGATTCTGGTGCTGGAGCTAATCAATCTGCAGCACGGAGTGCCCAGAAGACCTGTAACAAAGCTCACAGAGCCCCACAAATGGCCCAGTCCTGGGGATAAGCCCCTGCACAGGATTACATATTGATTTTGAACGTCTAAGAAACCTTATCATATAAAACCGCAGCAGACTACAAAAGTAGTGGAGTCTATGCATGGATCCGTCTTTCAGAGACGAGCATCCACTTTCAAATGCAGAGACCCCATGCATGAACCAAAACAGAAATAAATGGTGGAGAAATCAATGGTAGGCGTAGAGTGGTACATTGTTAAGTTCAGAATTGCAACTAGACTCTGAGCGGGGAGGCGGATAGCTCTGCGTTTACTTCTGCATGTTGTCACTGTTTATTTTAAAATAAATCCTCTGAAACTTTCCCAAATAGGATCTTCGAATATTTATCTCTTTCCTATGTTAAGCAACACTTTTGTCTGTCTTTAGTCATTATTTAAAACTGTTCACAAACAGAATCTATGTGCAGTTGTTTTCTATAAAATGTTAATTTTGATGATTTTCTACTTACAGCCAATGAAAAAACAGCATTTAAGACTTTTAGATTATATCAAGACATATTAAGAGTATTACACCTGTAAACTAGATATTTTTTGTAAAGAAATCTGGGCTTTATAAAAACGTTCATCCTGTACCTGCTTAAAGGTTGTTATTGTCAAAAGTCATGTCAAGTTGACTATTTATATTGCATATTTTTACTGTTTCTAAAAAATGCCCTGTCACTTAAGTATGTAACATCACAAATCAGCAGGAACTGCCTGTCACCTAGCAACCCCACCGAAGCCGAGCCCGTTACCTAGCAACCCCAGGGAAGTTCCAGCACGTCTGGTCAGCTGGTTTTACCGCTGTATGTAATGGCTGCTGGAAAAGACAAGTGTTTTGTTGTTGACTTACTTTCTGGAAGCCACATCACGCATTCTTGTTGGTTGTGCAGGAGGCTCCTCATCTACTTTTCAAAGCAGTTGTATATTTGCGCGTTGGTTTTCAAGTTTGAGTGTGAGTGTTGAGTTGGGGGTGAGGGTCAAATTGAAAACAATTTTTTTTTTAAATAGTTGGAAGTATTTTTTGCATTAAACTTTTTCTATTTGTCTTAATAGGTGCAAATAAATTGAAAATATATTCATTTTATACATTTGTAAACCTCCCCCCCCCTTTGCGTCTTCTCTTTACATAGATACTGTCTGGGTCAATTTAACCCCGCAGTCAAGTTGAAGTGCAAAAAAGATTAAAAAATGTCAAATTCTATATGTTTCCTTGCAGCTATGAACCACATTTCACCAACACACACACACACGCACGCACACGCACACACACACACACACACACACACACACCCGCACACAAGCCCACTTTCTCACTACTCTCCTTACTTTACTTGGAAACTGCGAGAAAGCAGGTGTTCAATCAAGTTTTGACGGGAGCCTTTTCTGTTCCCGTGGACAAACTCCTCCCACTCTGAGTGGAAACTCAACAGAAGTAAAACATAAATACTCTCTTCACGAACCATTTGTCTTGATTTTAATCAGCAGGTCAATTTGACCCTGAGCAGTATACGTGTCTGAAGTTCAATTATAAAGATCAAGGAAATTAATTGGGTGGGGGTTTTGTTGAGGCTTTTTTCAGAGGGCATAAAAAAAAAAGTTAATAAATTTTTTTTTCTGTCCAAATAAGTAAATGAATAAGTTGTCATCATTGATCCTTCATTTCTGAGAGATAAAAAAAGCATCATTGCACAAATATTGATTGAAATGGTTGGTATTAGAGTTAATAATCAGATACAAAAAAGTTGTGGAGGATTTTTTTTTTTTGGTTTCTGACACGATTGCATGATTAAACATTAAGCTCCGGGTCAAATTGACCCACCAACATTATTGCTGTACCTCAGAAACGAACCTAGCAGGAGGGGTAAAGAGAAAAGAGCTTGGAGGAAAGAACGCTCTTCTGTCCTTGATACAAGAAGCATAAGCAAATAAAGCCATCAGTAATCCACACTTACTAATCTCAAGATTAAGTGACATCAAGTGTGTTGATGACTGATGGATAGGAAGGGAAAACAACAGCAGACTCCCGTTAGCAACGAGCTAACCCTCCGCCTTCTTCCCTCCAAACATCAAACTAATTAGAATTGATTTATTATGGATCAGCTCCTTTATCAGGTGAGGGAGGGAATTACAGTGGCGAGCAAAAGGGCAGCGGCGGCCATTCCTGAACAGTAAAATCAATTTGAATTGACTGAGCTGCATCGCATTGAGAATGCAGCTCTCTGGATGTTTCAGTCACTTTAACAACCAGAGCTGCATGTCTTAGAGTGAATCTTGAAGAAAAGAGGAATGTGGATGCATGTTGTGCAGGAACGCAGTCACTTCTTGCAGCTGAATGAATCACCTGGCTCTTACTGCTCCTCTTCTTTCTTCCCTTTCTTCTTCCTCCTCAGATTTTCTGGTTCCTGGCAGCTCGTCTGACACTCTGCAGCTCCGGCTCCTTTTCTCTCCACAGGCAACTTTTAAAAACTTCATCAATATGTTAATGACTTAATCTTTAAACACTTAAAGAAACCATTAATATACATTGATTTGAACACTTGCCACCAGTGACTCGCAGTAATCCAGTGCAAATAGCGGATACACAAACTGCAGCAGAGGGCAATTTGTGGAGGATTACCAACGGAAAACGGACATGAGAGACGCGATCACATTTTCAGAGGAGACGGCTCAACTTTTTCCTTTATTTGTTAAGGTCAAAGATCTTTGTAAAAAGAAAAACGCTTCAATAGAAATAATGTTGATTACAAAACATAAAAAAACAACATTATTACTTTCAATATGTTGTCTTTATGAGAAAAGAAACTTTCAGAGATATGCTGGATTCCCCCATAACGATGATTTGAAATCAGTATATTCACTTTAAAAGGGGAAATGTCGTCATTTCACTTCTTTTCAGGATGAAGGTTGAAATCTAATCTAATCTAATCAATCTTGATTTCACATAATGTCAAAAGAGTTTACAGGAAAATAAGAGCAGAAAGACGTGTTTAAAAGTTTTTCAATAAAGAAACTGTTCAGTCGTCGTTAAACTAATACTGATAAACTTCCGCTGATAAATATGACTGTTTTGGGATTTATGTTCCCTGAATCATAAATCTAGTTGAAAGCTGCAGGATGTAACTTTTAAAAAAGTATTTTATGTACATGTTTGTTCAAACTGTCACATGTTGCGACAGCTCCCAGTCAAAAACAACCCATCAGAGCCAGGAGGAGGGTCTTAGCGCTGTCAATCATTCCTGTGAATGCGCTGCTGAATGTCCCAACCGCGGAGAAGCAACTCAGCATTACAGAAAATCTGTTCAAGTACCATCATCATATGAGTAGTAAAAGTATCTTTAATGGATCTTTTTAATGGTAATACAAGAAAACTTATATGCTAATCACATTAAATATTTGCTTTTGCGTCGTCCTTTTGAACAACTGAAATAAAATGTAACAGAAACACAATTTAATGTCTCACAGCAGCAAAGCGACAGGCAATCAAAGCAAGGCAGCAGTATATAAAAACCGAACAATAAAATTACACTCAAAGGAATTTTCTGGTTTCCTATAGAAAATTAAATATGAATAACATTTAAATCATTTTCCAAAACTAAATAAGAATGAAAGAAATGAGATCAGTGAGAGTTTTCTTACGTCACTTATCAATTTCTACATAAATATCTCAGACTTTTAAAATAAAATCTTTTTAAAAAACCCAGGTATAATTATGAAATTGAATTATGATCTTAATCCACACCCTGAGTGGCCTAATGGCCGCCGTTCCTCGCTCATGTATCTCAGGATAACACCTTTCACACAAAGCTAAAGTCTCCCCGAAGCCCCACGGACACGGCTTTAAAGCCCTCGTGTTGTTGGAGTACATTTTTCCTGTTTGCTTTAGATAACAAATCTTCGGTTGACCCCGAGGGTTAGGGGAGCATTACAAATTAATCCCAGTTTTAATAAGTCTGTCTTAAGCCTGGGATCTGTACTCAGAAAAGAAAGAAAGGAGGAAAAAGGGGGAGGGAGAGAATAAAGGGATCTAAGAGGAAAAGAAATATATTAAAGCTTGTGATCACAGGCAGCTTTTCTTGTTTGTTATCCCTCCGTTTTACCTTTAATCCAATACTTGCTAATCCAATTTGTCTTTCGGGCTTCGACCCTAACTTCTCTTACGCCTTTTTCCCCCGAATTTGCCGAGGCCTTGACAGTCGGTGACCGCGCCTACTTCAACAGTCAATCAGAATCAAACCTTTGACTTTACAAACCGTACAATAACAGAAAGAAAAACCTCTGCAGCGTTATTTAAAAATGAGGATATTGATAATAGTTGTTTTTAATAAAGTATGCGGATGTTCTTGAGGAGTTGTAGCTTGAATATGCATGAAGAGTCGTAATCAGATCTTGGGCAGTCACCCACTGAAGGGGAATATCGGGGAACACAAAGGGATTGATTTAATTACTTGGAGTGGGCCTGTGCTTCGGAGCTGCCTTGTTAGGCAGGAGTGAAAAGGGTGGCGGTATCCTTGTGCTATTTTTGTGAGGGTTGGGGGGATTTGGGGAAGGTTAAGGAGGGTGGAAGGGGGGTTAAGGAGTGCGGAGCAGTTGCAGATGGTGGGGGTACGGCGCTAGTCTAGCTTCTTAAGTCACCAAAACTAATCCCGAGTATAAAGCTCTCCTGATTGAAAAGACCTGCATTGATTGCAAAAAATGGAAATAGAGCATTCTCTGTTTAACGTCAGACTGGCCAGTTTTCATTCTTTTCAGCCTCCTTCAAGATGTGCTAAATTGTGATGACAGTATAACACACAATATTGCTTTTATCTGGAGCATAAGTAGAGCTAACTTCATGCCTTTTCAGGGATATTGTGCCACGGGACAGATCTAAAACTGATGGATGTTTACATTAAACCATTCCAGAAGAAATATAGAACCCACACTGTAAAACATCTCAGCCCCAAATAGTTGCGTCTACTGTCTTCTACTCTTTAAGTCAAATAAATTTAAAGTTTTAGATTTTGAACCTAAATGTGAAAATCTTGGTGAAAGATAAACTTACAGCATTAAGTTTTATTCAAACCTAAAAGAGTTTAATAAACTAGAGTTTTTAGATCAGCACTTAAAAAGCTGAAAGAAGAGAAAGACAGAAGTGGGAACTATTTCCCAGAATGCTTAGCGGCAGGTTTCTGTATCCTGAGGTGGAAGTGCGTTACGTTGATCCGACTCTGGTGTTTTATTAAGGAAAATGTTTATTTTAAAGCTTGAGGATAATGTCCTGGTCACACTAAATGTTTCTGAGCCGAATTCATTGAGATGTTTAATAAAATTCATCATCAGATCAGAAATTTTGTTCATGCAATTTGGAGCAAGAATTTAAATTATTCTAAAGTAAAATAAGTAGATATTTTAACTTGACTTGTGAGTAAAATAATAGAAAAATGTGGCTCTTTAACAAGGTGACAGCAGTTTTTTTCTTGCATTTTGTGAAATAGTTATTTGGTTTAAATTGCAGCATCAAGTTAAAACTCAATTCAAGATCAATGAACTTAAACAATATTTATCCAACTTGTCTCTTGTCGTTAAATCGACTTTATGAACTTTAATTTCTGAGTTAAAACCAAAACAATTTTCTGGTCACCTTCAAATGTTTTATAGTGAATTTATGTTTGATTACACTGTTTAATAGTTTTTTATGGATTTCACAACTACAAACTAATTAACTTAGGATGAATGTTATTGAATAAATGCACATTTTGTTGGACCTGCAGGGAGCAGAATAGCAGCTTCAGTGTTAAACTGCATCATGACGGAGTTTGTTACTTTTTCTGTTTTGCCACCGTCCAACAAGACTCCCTAAAGGTCACATAATTATTTAATCAGAAAACAGGTGTGGCTGCTGCTTTTAGTGCGTATCGTTTCAATCATTTAAGATTTCTGGGGGAAAGTAAATGATCAGCGCAGACAGAGAGTCTGCATGGCTTTACATGAGATTAAGTGCTGTTGTGCGATCTTTGCTGAAAACATTTGCAGATATTTTGTCACAGTATTTTAAATATATGTAGTGGTGTGCATAATTTGTAAATCTCCAGAATGTTGTAATGAGTTAATGCCCTTCATGGAGAGAAGTTAGAACGTTTTTCTGTTCACGGGGTATTAAAATGTTTCAAATACTTGATGTGTTACTGCAGCAAAATAAGATGTTTTGATGTGTATTGATGATTTTTACAATGCAATTCTGTTTGTTTTTTTCACAGCTGTTGACCATATGATGCATTTTTAATGATCTTGTTCCTGAAATGTGCTACACAAATAAACTTG
Source organism: Poeciliopsis turrubarensis (assembly GCA_010277015.1). NCBI lineage: Eukaryota > Metazoa > Chordata > Actinopteri > Cyprinodontiformes > Poeciliidae > Poeciliopsis > Poeciliopsis turrubarensis. The sequence goes on from VMRN01000040.1 coordinate 3,909,627, forward strand.
ACTGATTCATTGATCGTAAGAGGTGGCTCTTTTATGAGAAGACTACAATTTTTATTCAGTCAGTATTTAGTTCAGCTGATCCAAAATGATGTTTTTCTTGAATTCTGTATATTATAAAAACTTTATGTTATGGAAGGACGATCAGCCCTTTTGGTACAAGAGAAAATCTGTCGATTGACATCAATCAACTTTAAATTAGTAAATTTACTTGAGTACGTTTTTGTCCACCGCTGCTCTTTATTAACAAACTTACATTCCTAATAAAGATTAATTTAAAGTCGTATTGAAAGAAACGATGATTCGTTCTCATCAGCAGCAACACAAATCAAACGGGATGAATCTGTTCAAGGATAATTACAGGCTACACTGCAAAAACACAAAATCTAACCAAGTATTTTTGGTCTAACTTCTCGTGCAAATGTCTTAGTACACTGAAAATAAGATAAAATGAACTTACAAGAAACTTTTCAGGAAGAAATATATAAATAAATTCCTTAATTTTGATGAAAAACTTCCAGCTCTAATGGAAGATAAATTCACTTAAAGCAAGTGAAATAATCTCCCAACATTAAGGGATCATTGACTTAAAACAAGCTCCGACTTCTTGCTGAAAGGTCATGTACAAGTCAGTTCTCTCTCATTTCAAGCGTTTTAAGATATTTGCATAAGAAACTTGGTCAGATTTTGTGTTTTTGCAGTGCAGCCTCATGTGCGTCTGCTGCTCTCATTTTGGCATTTGTCGTCATTGTCCGGACACGGTGACACATTTAAGGGTCTTTAGAGGAAAACAAAGCACTTGAGATATGCTCAAGGAGGCCATGTATGTGAGCCTAAAAGGCAGAGCTCACCTGATAGCTGCCTGAGAGGTGTTTTCACCAAAAGCTCTCCTTTCTGCAACACGGAGTCAGACAATAAAGCCAGTCAGAGTGGGTTCTAGTGCCTTGTGCTCTGCAGGCAGCGGTGACAACGAAGCCCTTAATCATCTCATGACAAAAGCCAAAAGGCATCATCCTATTAAGCAGTGTGCTTCGCTGCTAATATGAGCTACTGCCCAGGAACCTTTCTTAGAGCGATGTGCTATTAAAGCGCTTCTGAGCCAGTCAGCGGGAACCTACGCCCATTCACCTTTCATCTGGTGGCCCGTTGTTTGGCGGCCATAGTGAAGGCCGGCTCAAGATGTTAGTGATCTCATTACAGCGGCTGTGAGAAAGAGAATCAAAACGTGAGCATCTCTCTTCCTTGCTTTCCCCTCCCTTTCCGTTTTCCCATCCGACAATCCGTCCTCCTCACACAGCCATAAATTGATTATTACTTCTCATTCACAAAATGCCATTTTTTTTTTTATCATTTACCCATCCACCCCCCCTATAGTACCGTCTTTTTTTCATCCTCCCATCTTGGGGAGGGTTGGCTGAATGGGCGGCCAGGTTGAAAAGCGAGGAGGCCCCCGGCATCACAAAAAACGCTCCGATTTCTCATTTAGTTGTCTTTATGCTGTGAGCGCCATGTGGTCCTTGAAGGTGTTGAAAACATGGGAAGCAGCAGAAGGATCAGAGCAATCTCATTAGCATTCGCTCAGAAATGGAGTGGCCCGGCTTTATGGCGGGGCCGGGTCCTCGATTGGGCCCAAGACGGCCGCCTCCAGCCGCTGCGCCCTCCGCCTCTTTGTGCCTTTGTGTTCTTTCAAGTTTTTTTTCCGTCATGTCAGGCTGTTTTCCTCGCTGAGATGCTGCCAAGAGAATCATGGGAAAATAAAATGTAGTGCCAAGGTCAGACTTTTGATTACATTACGAAAGGAAATATGAATGAACTTTAGATTTTCCCGTAAAACAGCAGATGTGAGGCAGCATGGTTACGAGTCCGCCCGTTTTTAATTCCTCTCGCTGTTAAAAATGTGAATAAATCTCCTCATTTGGGATCCATCTGCTAAATGGCTTCACTCACACAGTTTTTACAGCAACCATCTCGCCTCAGTTTTCTAACAGTTTATTCAGAGTAACTGAAAAGCTGCTTCATATGAAACTACAGCTGCATTTCCATTGACTTTAAAATTGCCCAAACTGAAATTACAAAAATGAATTTGCTCAACAGAACCAAGCCGGTTTTGAAAAAACTCATGTTTTTGCGTTCAGATAAGGAGATTTTTTTCCATATTTGTTAAGCTTTGCGTTTTGTTTCTGTCTCTTGCCTGTTTCTATTTTACTGCTGGTGATTTTTCTTAATGGTACATTAGAAAAATCTACCATTAAGGTGGGTAGACTGAGGAAAGCTCCTCATCAGCCCATCATAAGGATAGAAAAACAACAGTTTCTGCTTCAGTTCTTTGTTAGTTTGTCCTGTTTATCCAAGTGTCTGTTTTCACAGAATCAAAAGTTGAACTGACCTGAAAACTTTTACTCAATTTGACATAAAAAACAGCCGTTTAAGAAAAGAAATGACTCAAGAAAGAGTTCGAATGTATTTGGTAAAATGTTTCCTCAAATACCGAGAAACTGATTGAAACATCAGATTATATTTTTAAAATGACATCATCAAACAGACCAAAATTTAAAGTTAAGCGGAAATTTTGTTATTTTAATAATTCATATAAATAACATAATGACAAAATGAAAGAAAAACTTTCCAAATCATTATTAGCAGAAAGTTTCTTACAGCGAAAGCTTTAAAAAGGTAATATGATTATGAAAACCATTTCTCTCTTTATTTAAAAAAAAAGCTTTCTCATAGTTTTGACATTAAAATGTAGAAATGATTTGTCTTTTGCATGAAAATGAATGGTTTCAACTGCAAGTCTTTTTCATTTTATACATTTTAAAAATATTTAGGCTTTAATTTAAAGGTGCTCGGTTACAAATTAGATGTGTTTGTTCAATTTTGTGAAAGATAGAAATGCTTAAATAAATACAAATATTTTGAAATGATGGATTGGATTTGAAAGAAACATTTAATTTTATCTAGTTTTTTTAAAACTTGCAGGTTGCTGCACACATCAGATAACAGCAAATACATTTTTTTATTGATTTTCTTGTAATAAAAATTACATAACTGAAGACCTGTTGTGAAAATCAGTCCTAATGTTTGTTACCAGCCTCCTGCTCTGCTGTTCATCAGCATCAGTGTGAGCTGCAAGCTGAGCAAATCCAATACACTCAAAAAATTTGTCATTAGTGCGGTGCTGCATTCTTTCATTACCGGGTTTATCGGAGCAACCAGCCATAAGGTGCAGGTTCATGCACCCTTGAGTACAAAGACTCAAGTTGTTCTACATTTACAAAATCATTTAACTTCTTTAATTATTCTTTAAATTACAATTGCAAATAAAGGCGCTGCCCGTGGTGGATATGCATGGCCTGCAAAAGGAGCAACATTTTTAATGATTACTTTCTTCATACCAAACTAATCTCCCATGGACAAGAAATGAATGAAAAGGGGAAGATTTTCTCTGCCTTTCTACTTTAATGGATGGTGCATCCGTCATCAGGCGCACTGACTGTTCTGGACCAGATGTTGCAGAACTAACCAACAATTGGGCTGAAAATAGAAAAGGAGCAGGGGCAGGGAGGTTGGAATAAATTAATTGCTAATTTCTCAGTCTTTGATGGAATTAGGCTCACTCCTTTTCCCCCATGTGCTGTGAGAATGTCCATGCGTTAAACGTTTTTTCTTCTCTCGCCAGCCCCTCTCCCCTCTGTGCTTTCCTGATGGCTGAGGGCCACCCAGAGGAGAGCGAGTGATGCAAAACCAAGGAGTAATCCCTCTGTTTATCTCGGCTTCGAGCCTCGGCCCCAACCTCTGCCTCTATTATCCTGAGGATTTAAGGCAAACTTTCATTTATTGGCCTGCCTCCTTTCTCTATCCCGGCTCCTGAGCCCAGGATGCCCCCTCCCCGAGCCTCTGTCCCAGTGTGAGCAGATTTGCATCGAGCAACAATGCATGTTGCCAAGGCAGTGGCCAGTCAGGATGCCTCAGAAGGGCAGTTTGCTCAGACAGCATGGATATGGAAGAATGTGGCCTTCAGGGGGGAAGGAGTGGCACCGGAGTGGCTGCCAGGCCCACGGCGCGGAAAACAGCAACGTCAGGCTACGAGTTTTTAATTCCTCCTGCACTTAATAAAAATGAATAAAACACCTTGTTCAGAGTTCACACTGTAAAACAGGTGGCTTAACTAGAAAATGAAAGTCCAGCTGCTGCCTGGAAAATGCAATTAAAGTCACAAGAAAATTGTTTCGGTTTTAACTCAGAAATTAAAGTTTATTAAGTTGATTTAACAACAAGAGACAAGTTGTCTAAATATTGTTTTTTAAATTCATTCATCTTGAATTTAGTTTTAACTTAATGGTGCAATTTAAACCAAATAATTATTTCACAATATGCATGAAAAAAAAACAATCCTCACCTTGTTAAAGAGCCACATTTCTCTATTATTTTACTCACATTATCAAGTTAAAATATTTACTTATTTTACTTTAAAATAATTTAACTTCTCTGCGACGGACTGGCGACCTGTCCAGGGTGTACCCCGCCTCTCGCCCGGAACGCAGCTGGAGATAGGCACCAGCAACTCCCGACCCCGTTAGGGAGAAGGGTGACGGATAATGGATGGATGGATAATTTAACTTCTTGTTTCAAATTCCATAAACAAAATTTCTGATCTGATGATGAATTTTATTAAACATCTCAATTAATTCGGCTCAGAAACATTTAGTGTGAACAGGACATTATCCTCAAGCTGTAAAATAAACATTTTCCTTAATAAAACACCAGATTCAGATCAACGTGACGCACTTCCATCTCAGGAGACAGAAACAAGCCGCTAAGCATTCTGGGAAATATTCTGGGAAATAGTTCCCACTCCTGTCTTTTTCTTCTTTCAGTTTTTTAAGTGCTAATCTAAAAACTCTAGTTAATTAAACTCTTGGAGGTTTGAATAAATTAATAAAAATTTTACCCAACTTACTGCTTTAAGTTTATCTTTCACAAACTCACATTTAGGTTCAAAATCTAAAACTTTAAATTTATTTGACTTAAAGAGTAGAAGACAGTAAACACAACTAAATGCAGATCAGATGTTTTTTTTAATCCGCTAAAATGGCTTGACGGAAAGTTTATACCAACAATCCCAGTGAAGTTTTACAGCTGATCCTTGTCAGCTTTTTTCAGAGTAACTGAAAATCTTCTGGATGTGAGACTCCGGCTTAACAATAAAAGTGCGGAAACTGAAAATACAAAAATAAATTTGCCGAATAGAAACAAGTCAAGTTCAAAAAGAATGTGTTGGTTTTCCAGCCATCGAACAAATGGATGTTACTACTGGTGAAAACCATGAAGACGACAACAGGAAGTAGTGGGAGGATGATGATTTGTTTGTGTGCCGCTGGCTCCTCCAGAGCTCTCACAGCATCACACAGTTCATAAAAACTGCATGTTATTCCAACATGTTGAATCCAAAGCTTTTCTGTAAAATTACTGACTATAATTTCCCCAAATGGCCGCAGACGTAGCCGCCAGGGATCTGCCGTTCCAACGCCTCAATAAGACGCCGACGTCTCCTCTAATGGCTGATAGATGATGAGAAACTTCCTTCCACGTTTTTGTGGCTTTACTTCATTTTTCTACTAACTAATGTTCCTAAATTAAAGCTTAACAGCAGCCAACGATCTCTCTAGCGTTAACATCAGCATGTCTTTTAATCCTTTTCCACTGTGTGGCAGAATCTGATCAGTTCAGGTCAGATGCTAATAAAAAACAGCAACAATTAGTTTTACTATTAGCTCCCTGTTAGTGTACAAAAGCCTGACCAAACTCTTTTTAACTCAGTGCAGTAGATATCTCCACTTTAGCCAAAAGTGTTCAATAGCAATGATGATTTTCAAAGTTAGAAACTGACAAAACAAAATTATATGGAAATTATTGAACATATTTGTTGCATTTTTCTTAAAACATTTAGAGGAGACCAATCTAAAAAAAAAAAAACAGGATTTTTCCCATGACCATTTGCTTCTGCAGAAAGACCTGATGCAGCTGTCAGCACATTTTGATGGCAGTCATTATTTGGGCGAGCGGGTTATTTCAGGCTCAGAGTTTTGGACGAGTGATGACGGAGCTCAGGGCGGTTCGGGGGACGGCAGCGGCTCGCAGGGGGCAGAAATCTCCCTCAGCTCCAGGTAAATAAAGACCACCCAGACTGAAGCTGCTTCACTCACAGGAGATCATCGTTTCTCAGAGAGAAGCTTCCAGGTTTCTCTGTTTAGTTTGAACTGATTCCGGTGAAAAACAAAAATCCACTCTGATTGGAAAAGTTTTCAAAGCAGTTAAAGTTTCCACAAAGATGAAAATATTTTTTCTAATCAATGACTTTGCTTTTATAACTAATAATAATAATCAGTGACAGAAGCATTTTGGAAATAATCTTCATCAAGGATGAAAAAGTAGCATGAAATAGAAAGATTTTCTATTTGTGTTTGAAACTAATTGTGAGATTTAGTTTGTTTTTTTTCTAAAATCTGGAGATAAATGCGAAAAAAATTGTTTCATTTATCGAATCATTTCATGTTGAATTGGATAAACAAACATCTAATCACGGCTGTGGTGTAACTACAGTAAATAACCAATCAGCTTTCAGAAACCTCCAGAATCTCATGATGAACACCTGCAAGTACAAATGCTTGTCATGAATAACAAACTTTTCATGCTTTGCTTTGTGTATAAACTTATGCAAGCTTTTTATATTAAAATATTGGAATAATTGTTTATCTGCTTCGTGATGGATGTGTTATTTTTTACTTGATTTGTTTTTATTTCATTTTATTTTTTTCTAAATTGTATGGGCTACTTTTTGTCTCGAAATGAAAGGTTTCCATAATGTTTCACTTTCAGAGGGAAAAAAAATCAGGAAAAGTAAGAAGATCTGAGGGGTCAAGAGTCAAGGCAGCAAATAAAGATGTAAACTACAAAACTGCACAGCTTTGGTTAAAAAATAAATGAATTATGTGTTGAAATTAAATGAAAATGGTCCATAAGCTATTCTAATACATTTTGTGATATGAAGCTGAAAGTGGGCAAAGTACCCAAAACTTTTACTCAATTAGAAGTAGAACTACTTCAACATATTTTAAGAAAGAATTTGGTAAAAAGTTTACTCAAGTAACTGATCAAATCATTTAATCATAAAACATTACATCATCAGATGGACCAAAATATAAAGTTAAGATGAAATTTTTGTATTTTGAGGGTAAAAAAAATAACAATAATTCACAGAAATGACAAAAACCAAGAAAGAGAAAATTTTCCAAATCAGTTTTTTCAATAAAAAGCTGATGAAACTTGAACAAAAACTGCAGGTTTGTCTGGTGAACTTTTGGTTAAAACATGTTTGTTTTTCATTCAGTGGGTAAAAAATCCAGACAATTTATTCAAGTAAGAGTAGAAATACTTCACAATAAATTTACTCAAGTAAAAATAAGAAGTACATTGTTGTAAAAATACTCCCAAAAGTACATATTTTCAAAGAAATGACTCAAGTAAATGTCACTACTGTATAAATCAGATAAATAATCAAGCTTGAATCCATCATCCTCATCTCAAAGTGACCTTAAAGAAACGACTTTTCCATCTTAGACTCTGCAGCTCCTCCTGCCGCATCTTTAAACCGCATAGCAGAGGGGGATTCTGGGAGAAGATGTGGATTTGTTGTGTGTGAGGAGGCTGGTCCTGCTGATAGCACTCACAACAGATACCGTCCTAATATCTGTTGACAGTCAGCTCTGCTCTGCATAATTGGCTCCACCTCCCCCATTAGCGATGGCTCTGTTTGGCTCCCCAGGGCATGTGTTAGAACAAATTTGAGGAGTGTCATATTGCACGCATTTCAACAGGGCCAACAGGGTTAGACTCACATTAGTGTAATGAATCAATCTGGCTGGCTAATAGCTGAGCTGACTCCATCCTGACAAGGAGCCGTTTGCGCCGACTGAACCCACCGGGGCGGGAGTTTTTCAGCGAAATATTTCAATTTCATTTGAAAATGTGACGTTCAAAATGAATCTGAACCACTTCTGCTGATTCAATCCAGCTTTGAGAGCACATAAGGCTTTTCACAATAAAAGCTTTTGTTTATTAATTTGAAGGAACACATTTTTTATCAGTTTTAAGAGGATAGAGAATTAACTGAAGTAAGTTTTTCCTCTGACTCTGAAGGAGTAAAAACATTAAAATATTAAAGTGAGGACACAATAAAAACAAATGAACAAGCGGTGAGACGAAACCAAAGGCATCAAATTAAACAATAACTTCTGTCGTTTGTCAGCTTCATCCATCTTCCTGTCATGTGGATGTTTTGAAACCAAAACAGATTAAAGACAAAAGGAAATAACAATTAAGGCCTGTTCACTTTAGCACATGAATGGATGCAGATTAGAGATTCAGCTGGTGTTAATTAGCCGACATCTGAATTGGATCTGTAACAGGCAGCTGATAAACAGCTGATAACCCCCCGCCGATCCAGCAGACCCAAAACTAATTAATCAGCATTAGTGCCATTACACTGTAAAACATTTGAGCCACATTTAGTTGTGTCTTCTACTCTTTAAGTCAAATGAATGTATCCAGTTTTAGATCTTTAAGCCAAAATAAGAGTTTGTGAAAGATAAACTAAAGTTGTGTTAACTTTGTTAAACCGCCAAGAGTTTAATAAACTAGTTTTTAGGTTAGCACTTAAAAAATTGAAAGAAGAAAAAGACAGGAGTGGGAACTCCTTCCCAGAATGCTTAGCGGCTTGTTTCTGTCTCCTGAGATGGAAGTGAGTGACGCATGAACTTTAATTTATGAGTTAAAAAAAATAAAAGTTTCTTGTGACTTAAATTACATTTTCAAGGCAGCAAGTGAGCTTTCATTTTCTAGTTAAATCACCTTCACATGTTTTACAGTGTAACCTTAAGGTACTTTTCCCCCTATAACGCACAGCTTACCTGTTTGTTTTGAAAGTAAACATATCTGAAACAAGACTAAATTTATGAGATCTTAAAATTGGTTCAAGTGATGTTAAGGTTTTTAAAAGATAATAGTGTGAAGGGCAAGTTTTGCTGTTTTTATGGTTTTTGCTGAAGCGTCTTGATAATCTTAACCAAAGACAAAGCTTTGGGTTAACTCAAAGAATAATAATATGATTTAAAATATGTTATTATCTGTTTGTATATATCTCTAAAACAACCTCCTGTTTATAAAGCCTAAATAGAAGAGAACAATATGATGGAGGAAAACGTAAATAATTAATCAGTGACTCAGTTTCAAGCCTTCCTAAACAAATTCCTCCAAATAAGGGGCACTACTGGGAAACCTAAAACTTTCATGAATAAATCTCTATGGGAAGAGTTACATAACAATACTTGCTCACAGAAAGCAAAGTGAAAACGATCCTCAGTTGTTGCAGCAGATAAGAAATGTCCCTCAGATGGATCCCATGACAGATGTCTCCATTTCGTAAACAAAACATATGGACAAAAGAAAATAAAAAATAAAAACTGCCAAGGTCTGAAAAGGCCAAGAAACTCAATGAAACTGTTTATCTTTTTCTGCAAAAATATTGGAGCCTCGTTTAAGTCAATAATTCCTTAATATTTATGAAACATATTAGCCAGATTATTTCATTAATAACAAGATATTTTTCTTGTTATAAGTGAAATGATCTGCAAATATGAATATTAAGGGATATTTTACTTAAACAAGCTCATATTTCTTGCTCAAAAGTTACTTATGTTAGTTTTGTCTTAGTTCAAGTGCAGTAAGATATTTGCAGTGAAGTCTAGGCATAAAACACTTGTTTGGATTTTGTGTTTTTGCCGTGTGTAATCAGAGATTCTCATTTCTCTTCCTTGATGCTCAGCAGGGGAGTTTGGCAGAATTAAAGCGCCACAGAAGATGAAGTAAGATGTTCAATAACAGTAACTCGAAACCACTTTTGCAGTGACAAAATAATACTTTTTTGTTTTATTTTAGATGTTTTTTCAAGCAAATAAAATAACATGGAAATATACATTATTATTTATTGTCATTTTAACAATCATACCTGCAAAATTTGCACTTTTTAAGAGAAGTTTCATAATTGTTGAAGGAAAACTCTGTGATAAATAAAGTGATGTAAATATGTAATATACTTTATTGAACTTTGTTATTCAGTTTATCCGCTGCGTTCAAACTTTAAGGTTGACAAAACACAAATTTGCAATTGTTGTGTCTCCATTAAATAAGAAATGCAATAAAAATCACACGTGGAAAAGCTTCTTCATGCAATAAGTTCTTAAAAAACATGATCAATATCCAGTTGTGACTCATGTGATGCAAAAAAAGTGTTTCCATTTTGAAACAAACCAATTTCAATACAAAGAAAAACCTTATCCTAGCAAAAAACTTGGAGTTTTTTTCAAAATTGCCGTTTCCATTTTGCAAATTTATTTTCAAAATGTCAAATTGCACAGTTATATGGTAAATGAAAATGCTGCTAATATATCCTGTTACTATAGTTTTAACCACAAGATCAATATTTAATATTATAGCTGCAAAGTTGGGTTGTTTTGAGCAAATGGATCAGCCCACTACTGTTCTTACAAATGGATATTAGGATGAAAAGCCAACATGTCTGTTGTGACCTTTTATAAAATACATTTGTTGAGCTTTCTGAAATTAATAAATTATCTTTTGTGGTGTTTTTCTGAAAATATCAATAATCAAAATCCATAAGGGGAATCAGGACATCTGGGAAAAAATGTAGATCAGATTAAGCTTTTGAAATCTCTTCTGTCACACAATATCAGAAAGAGAAAACAGAAAGCCCGGGCGTCTCCAAATATCCATATCCTTTTATTGAAGCCCACATGGCAGCTGACCGCCCAGCCAGCAGAACCACCTGCACTTTGAGCCTCTCGCTCCGCCCCCACCGCCGCCATTACGCCCCCCTCCCTCCGCCGTGCATCCCTGCCCCCCAGATCCCAGAATCAAAACCAAACCAACGTTTTTTTTCTTCTTCTTCTTCACCCCCTTTTTTTTATCTCCAGTTTCTCAGACAATGCCTGCAGGATCCCGTAGTCTAATCTCCCCCAATCCCTCCCGTCGTCTTTATCCCACTGTTAAAGAATGTTTGAAAGGGCAACACCAAAAAACAAAACAAAACAAAAAAAACTGAAAAAGGCTTTGGGGGTTGCTGGTAACATCGGGGATAGCATTAGGTCCGAGAATGAAGGTTTTGGGTCCAGAAAAGGACAAGAAAAACATTTTTTAAAAATCTCATTTTCTTTAATTTATGAAACAAACAAGAATTTTATTAAGTCTATAAATATTACGATGACATTTTATTTTGTTTTATGCTGTTATTTGTTAGCTGACCAGTTTGTGTCACAACTGGTCAGTTAATCAAATAAAATCAACATTATTTCTAAATTAAACCTGGAGTTTTTCTAGATTTTCTGGGTCCTCAGAAATCAATTTATATTAAAATTAAAAACCAGAATATGTTTTTTTTTAAGCTTATGTTTTCTGAGCTAAAACTGGCCCAAAATGAATCTTCCTTAACAAAAACAAAAATAGTTTCAGCTTCAAAAAGCTTCACTTCTGGAAACAGGAAAGTTTTGGCATCACAGTTGGCCACTTGAGTATCACGCAGGGCCTCTCAGAGATTGGATGGGAATTATGTTTAAAACACTTTATTCTTCCCATTCCTATGTAAGATTATACCAGTTATCCCATCAAAGTTGAGTAAAAACGCCATTCTTGCGTCTTTAAGCTCTTGCATAGAAGGTCAATAAGACTCTGCCTTTGCTTACAAGGCTGGGCCGGGTGTAATCTTGCTGAAGTTACATTAATTAAATGGTAAGCTTCTTTAGCAACGTGCTCTTAAAAGAACTTGGCCGATAATATACTTAAAGAGTTCGCAGTCGCTGTTTGTTTCAAAGCCTGCAGCCGTTCAGCCATGCAGCTCACGTACGGCAGCTTAAAACCTTCGGCTTGAGCCACAAAGAGGGAGCGGAGGCTGGCACATGAGATGAAATTCAACTTATCAAAGGAAAACATATTTGTCCAAGCGTGCTTGATTTACACACTGAGAATCACAATTAGGTGCTAAGACATGAAACATGGGGGAAACTCTTGGATTTTCAAACAGATTTCAAAGAGCTGAGGTATCAGATGCAGTACTGAGGAAGTTTGTTTCTTCAAGTTTCAATGTCAGTCCTCATAACCTGCTCATACTGCTCTCAGTATTAACCAGGGGATCAACATCCTGCTTAATACTGAGAATACAGAACTTTAAATTAGGGTGCAAGAGACAGATATTACATAACAGAAGTTAAATTTTATTTTACCAGCTGCTTCCTCCCTCCTTTCTAATGATACCCTGGGCAGCCGCCCTAATACAAAGCACCACTCCTGGTGTCATAGTGTGCATTCACACCAACCCTGCTTAGTCCACTTCAATTAAGCTCTAGTTTGTTTACCTTCAAAGTCTGGTTTGTTTGTGGAGGAGTGAATGTGCAATTAAACTGTAGTGAAGACCAAAAAAGTGAATCCTGGTCGGCCTAAAATCCTTGGTCTCGGTTCGGTAGAAGATTCGAACGTCCCTTTCACTGCAGAAGACAGCTATCTAAAAGCCATTTTTATGTTATAAATGCACAAAGACCACTGACGTGGACACTGGTGCATCATACAATACACTGCCCACTACTGGCCATCAACTGCAAGTGCAAGAAAATTTTTGGAAAAAGCAACTCAGGATCATTCAGTCCCTTCTTCTACTGTGGAGGACTTTTAAAGGTAAAAATATATTGTGACATCAAGTAACCCCTACAGACTAATACTACTGATGTATTTTACAAAAAACAGCTTTGTATTTGAAGAAAATTACCACCGATCACCAAGACCAAAGCTTTTTTCACAACTTTATTTTATGCCTTAAGAAAATCAAAAACACTTTTGAATAAAAATCCTGACATAAAGGATCATAATTTCATAATTTATGCATGAAAGGGATATATATGTGAATGCCAAGCGAGCCGGAAACCGGTCCATAAGCAGGAAATGGGCTAAAGCGCAGGGCATTCACCTAAAACAAATGTGAGAGTTTAGCGCTAGTGGCAGAAATGCTTTGTAGTAATTTACCAGAAACAAAACAAAAATCCTACAACCACTAAAATCTGACGCCATTCTACATTTTATGAAGAAGGAAGTTACGCTCAGTGTTTTCTTCAAATGTCTTCTTGTCGTTTTCTTCAGTTGTTCTCGGTGCAGCGCCACCGCAGGTGAGGAGGTGAACAGGTTGCTGAAAGGGTTCGGTTCATTTGACACGGTGCAGTGTGAAAGCGAACCGCAGCAGCTCAAAATGTAAGAAATTAATTAGACAGAATATCAGGGGTGAAAATATACTTAGTAATGCTATTGTATCGATTAGTTTTATTTCAGAATCATCCTGAATGTGTGTCTTCTGTAAACACATTACACAAACATGGAAGTTAATTAAATGTATTATAGTAACTACAAATAATAATAAAATATAGCTTTGATTGGCATTAATCACTGCAGAACACCAAAGAATTTCTTCTGAATGAAACCCTTTTTGTATCTTTGCAAAGATGAAAACATAAAAACAGCAGACAGTAATGAAAAATGTGCTTCTTTTGACAGCTCTGGAAAACATTAAGAGACACTTAAAATGATAAAGTTTATTCTATGAACTACTGACAACATGTCTCCGAAATTCCAAGCAAACATTTAAGATTTGCAGAAAATGGGAAATGGTAAAAATAACAAAAAAGATGCAGTGTTTTCAGACCTCAAATGAAAATGAAAACAAGTTCATATTTAATTAGAAACAATGGTAATGTTTTAACTCTTGATATCTTCCTAATATCCTATATCTTCATTTTTTTCCAGAGCTGTGTCACATTAAACACTTTAATCCATCAGGCATTCGAGAGTTTCAGTTTATTTTTCAGAAACAGAGCTACTTTGTCACCAGACTCCTGACAACAACTTCGGCCGCTACGTCAAATAAAATATTGGCCCTCACAAATCAGTTTTACACTTGACTGCAACCCCTCCGCCCACAGCACCTCCTACCCAATTAAGGATCCACATTAGCATATATATATGATATCAGTGGTAAACATCGCTCTGCTGGTAATTCACAAACTCTCCGGGATAATAGGAGGGTTGAACACCTATTAACCCTGGGTCGGCAGCGCAGAAGAGAGCTGGGAATTTCCCCTGCCTCCTCCCAGTACAGGAGAGAAAAACGAAAGATCTAATGAATCTGGACGGATGTTAACGGTATGGACTGTGTGTGAAATGTGTGTCATTTGGATGCAGTGATTTGAAATATTTTCACCATCTCACTGCAAAAACATAACATTTTACAAAGTATTTTTAGTCTAATTCCTAGTATTTTATTGCACTTGAAATAAATCAAAACTAACAAGTAGCTTTTCAGCAAGAAATAAAAGGTTATTTTAAGAGAAAAATTTCTGAATATTGATGAAAAAATACTCTCTCCACTGGCAGATTACATCACTGGTAACACGGGGAAAATGTGAAATAATCTGTCAATGGAAAAGCACTTTCCATTGATTTCCATCCATTTTTAAAAATAATTTCTGCAGCCTAACCCGACCTTTACCCTAAACTTATTGATTACCATGTCTAACATCAAACTCAAGTCTCACCTTAATGCTAATCCTAATATAAACCTAGAGGTGGACAGAATACCCCAAAAATTACTCAAGTAAGAGTAACAATCCTTACATATATTTTTACTTTAGTAAAAGTAAAAAGTAGCCATCCAAGAAATTACTGAAGAGTAAAAAGTATTTGGTAAAAATTGTCCTGAAGTACTGAGTAACAAATCAAATTATCAATCATTTAATATTTAAAAATAACACCATCAGATGGTCCAAAATATAAAGTTAAGTGTAACTTTTGGTATTTTAAGGACAAAAATGACAATAATTCATGTTATCAACAAAACATAAAATTATTTCACTTATAACAGGAAAAATCTTGAAGAGCTACAACAACAATTAATTTCCCTTTGGGATCAATAAAGTATTTTTGACTTTGAATTTGAAAAATATCTTGTTACAAGTAAAATGATCTGCCAGTAGAACTAGAATATTTTCATCAATATTAAGTAATTATTGCCTTAAAACAAGCTCAGATATCTTGTTTATAGGTTGCAAGTTATTTCGTCACTGGAAACTAAATCAAATTTTATGTTTTTGCAATGAATTCACATCATGCCTCTAAACTTAACAATTAGAGAATACTCCAACTGAACAAAAAAAAAATATATATATATATATATATATATATGTCCCTTTGTAGGTGAAAACAGACACAGTGGTCCTCCATACATAGTTACATGTTCACACCCCCACAGATAAAAATGCATGTTTCAATGTTTTCATCAAGATATTTTGATACCATTTGGTTTAAAATAAATACTGATTCATCAATTTGCAGAATTCAATGCTGTGGCAAAAGTGAAGTTTTGCTATGATCAGCAATTCCTCCTGAATGAGTAAAAAAAACAAACTGTCATCCATGGAGGCTTCATATCACACGGTTTAACCAAAACCTGGTGGCTCTGGAGACTCTAAGCAAACAGCTTTTGTTTAAGTGGCCTTTGACATCCAAGTGCTCTGTGATGGTTTCATCTTATGCAGAAATGAGCGGCAGCCACTGATGGTGTAGTGTATATTATAGTTTGGATTAAAGATTAAAGCCCAGAAAAGCCTGTGAACAGGCCTAATCCTGCTCTTCAGATGAGTTTAGCAGCAGGCTCTGGAGACTCTGATCCAGGCTCAGTTTAAAGGCTTCAGGGATGAAAACATAACCTGCTGCCGACCACAAGCACATACAGATATCCCCTCAGAGTTGGGTAGTAACTAGTTACATTTACTCAAATACATTTACTTGAGAAACCTTTTTTTTTTAAATGTACTTTGAGGCATACTTTTACTACACTTAGCTTCATACAGTGTAGTAAAAAGAATGTTAAAAATTTGCTTTTCACACTTAAAAAGTAAATTTTAAAGAGTAAATTTTCTGTATTTTCTACCCACTGAATGAAAAACAAACATGTTTTAACCAAAAATTCAGTTTCTAACACACATTGCAGTTTCTGTTAAACTTTCTTAAGTCTTTCAGTGAAAGAAAATGAGTTGGAAAAATTTTTTCTTTGCCTGATTCTTTAATTTTTTGTTACTTTTATCACTTCAATTATTGTCGTCTTCATCATAAAAATATTAAAATTTTCACTTACCTCTTTTGCATTTTGGTCTGTCTGATTATCTAATTTTTAAATATTAAATCATCGATCATTTGACCAGTTACTTAGTACTTGAGTCGACTTTTCTACCAAATATTTTTTCACTTGAGTAATTTCTTGCATGGTTACTTTTTACTTTTACTTGAGTGAAAATATGTCGAAGTAGTGCTACTCTTGCGTGGAGACAGTTTTTGTGTCCATCTCTGCTGAGCTTTTGGATGGTCCTCCGCTTTGAATCCTCATTTAAGCTGTAAACATAAAAACATCTAAAAAAAAATTTCCTGCTGAATTCCTGAGCTTCACTGCTGAGCAGCTGCTGAGCTCAAGCTGGGAAACTCAAAAGCGATTCAGCCCCATCTTTACGGTGCCTAACAATGCCAGGAGAGAAACTAATTAGGTACATTTCACTCATTTCCATGTAAATATTTTGTTTGTTGCCATTCTTGAAAGAGAGAAAAGCCAGAGATGCTAATGGGGAGCTTATGATAACACTGACCTGATGGGAGTCCATTGACAGCTGCGTTACCCCCTCCTACCTCACTCGGGAACAAATCTTTTTTCTGAATAACTGTGAGAGTTTGGGGGAGAAACAGCAGGTCACAAATAATAAGAATGAAGACAAGCAGAAATAAACACAGAGATTAGGCTTCTGTGTGATTCTGATAATATTTATCCATCAACTCCAAATGGAGGCGATTTCATAATCTGGTTTGTAAAAATGATTCATTTGGAGCTTCAAATAAATTTTAATGGTAGCTCTGAATATAATTAATTTATGTTTTTAAGAACAAAATAATGCGAAGAAAATATAGAAATAATAACGTGCTAATCCATAGCTGATGCACACTGACATACAGCCTTGTTTAACTGTGCAAACTGAGGACCTGTGGATTTGGGAAATGTGAGAATGACCTCCTTTCACTGGTGAATATAGTGGAAGAGGTCCTCTTTCTGTAGTATACAAACACACACACACACACGCACGCGCACACACACGCTCACACACAGCAACATAATTAGCATGTACAACTTTCCCCATGTAACAACCTATATTCCATCTTAATTTCTTATCAGATGCATTGATCGTGCAGCTTGTTGACTGATCTGTGGCGGCTGTCTGGAGCACAGAGATAAGCCGTGTGCGTGCGTGTGTGTGTGTGTGTGTGTGTGTGTGCGCGTGTGTGCGTGTGTGTGTGCATGTACCAGGTTTTCATATCCTTATTGGAACCTAATTCTGTCTACAATGTGGGGTTATGGGGACCATTGCTCCTTGTGGGGAGTACTAAATTCGACGATTATTTCAATCACAATCTGATTGTTTCAGCCTTAATCATGACAGAAGGATTATTTAATCTCAAGTGAAAATCATTGCTACACCTGTTTTGGCATTTTCCAACATTCAAAACAGTTTTAAAACGTCATGGTTCTATTTTCCTTCTCTTTTTATTTTATTTTTAAAAGCCTGAGCGTCTCAGTGTCGGTAAAGCATGTTATTTTGAACAGAAGCACAGTGAACCATGGGAGCAGAGGACAAACAGGGCACAGAGCTGCTGCTGCTCCGCCTGACGGTCCAATCTGCAGCCGACACGCAGGAGCCCGAGTGTCCGACTGACCAGACTGCAGCTTGGGGAGAAAAACCTCTTTGATCCGTCTTCAAACTGATTCAGCAACAGTAACTGACAGGGCGGCATGAAACCGCCCCACGTCCAGCCCCCAGGACCCCAGAGGAAATATGTGCTTTAATTTAGCACAGATTCCTGAGAAAGAGCTGGGATGAAGCATGAAATTCCCTCAAATAACTTCTTACATTTATTCTCAGTTGGTGATTAATGCACCTTAATTTCAATGGATTTATGGGAAGAAAAATAATTGTCTGTCTAAAGGACATTAATGACAGATTTATATGTGCTTTACACTGTAAAACATTTGAAGATGGTATCACTTGAAAATGAAAGTGCTGCCTATAAAATGCAATTTAAGTCAACAAGAAATTTTGTTTTGGTTTTCACTCAGAAATTAAAGTTTATGAAGTTGATTTAACAACAAGAAACAAGTTGTTTAAACATTGTTTTCAAAGTTAATTAATTTTGATTTGAGAGTTTTAACTTAATGCTGCAATTTAAAGCGCACAATTATTTCATAATATGTAAGTGAAAACCTGCCCTCACCTGGTTAAAGAGCCACATTTCTATTATTTTACCCACCGTATCAAGTTAAAATAACTATTTTAATTTCAGAGTAAAAACCAGTAACATTTTCTTGTTGACTTAAATTGCATTTTCAAGGCAGCAGCATGGCAGCAAGTGGACTTAAACCACCTTCAAATGGGCCACACTGACTCATTCCAACGGCCTTAAACAGCCCCCGGGCCTGACTTTGGACAACCCTGCATTAAAAGGTGCCATTTCAGCAGTTCTGCCCAACTATCTGAACAAAGTTGTAGATTACAGAGTGCAGTACAAGTTAAAGGGAGTAAATGTTTGGATGCACAAGTGAAGGATAATGGGGTCCTGGGTGTGTTTGTGTGTTTGTGTTTGTGCCCTCTGCCTGATCAGTCGGTGATGAACAGGGACGTCTGCAGGCCTAATTGGTCTCTTTAAATGGAAAAATGCCCCTCGAGCATGACGCACTGATGAGTTGGAAACAGCACAGAGCCAACGCGTCGCTCTGCATCACTTTATGAAGACAAACCTCTTCAATTAGCAGCAGAGCAGCCATGGTTATAATAATCACCATCAACTGGCTGGGTTTTGATTGGATTAGAAAAATGGAAGTCAGAGTATTGTGGTGTTCTTAAAAAGTAATTCATTTATTAATCTGTGGAGTTCAGCTCTCTTTTAAAGTTTTCTTATGAGAAACAGAATATGAGTCAATGTTTAAACATCGGCTTTGTACTCTATTGTGTGAGAAAACATTCCTGGTGAAAATTAAGTGTAATGATTGCAACATAGACGTTAAGGTTAGTTCTTTAATCTTGCCATCTTGTTTAAATCTTTGGAGCTGAAACAATACATTTAACATCGACTTCAGAGCAGTTTTCTCTAAATTAAACAGGTAATTCTTTATCACATCTCAACTTAGTCTCAAGAGAAGACATGCATGTCCCAAGATGAGTCCGAAGGAGAATAAGAGAAGAAACAAACAAAAAAGATTAAACCAAATTATTCTATCAAAGCAGTTTTGTATCCTTGTCGTCGCTGCACTGCAAAATGTTTTTATGAATGTCTGACTGTTGTCATGAAAGTGTCATTTGGCAAATGATACAAAGTCACTCTAAAAGTTGCACTGAAAGTCCATTAAAAGTGCCAACTTTGCATTAAAGGGCCATTATTTACAAAATAATGCAGTGTTACCCAAATATCTTTGTAAACTAATAATTCCTTAATATTGATGAAATAGTACTAGTTCTATTGACAGATAAATTAACTTCTAAAATGGGGGAAATGTCTTGTTATAAGTGTAATAATCTGCCAATAGAACCACTACTTTTTTTTTATCAATATTAAGGAATGATTGACTTAAAACAAGCTGCTATTTCTTGCTGAAAAGTTACTTGTTAGATAGTTTGTCTTATTTAAAGTGTGCCAAGATATTTGAACTAGAAACTAGACAAAAAATTACTTGGTAAGATTTCATGTTTTTGCAGTGTTTGAATGACTTTTGAACTGATTGTAGCTTCATCTTGAATCGCTCATCGACTCAATAAACTGCAGGTGTCATTTTGTTTTTAAGGTGTTCGTCCAGAAAAACAGAAGTAAAGAAGCAGATCAGAGGAAAGTCTCTGACGTTTGAAAAGACTTTGTGAGCCATCGCCTCCCTCCAGCTGCGCGGTCACTCTCAGCTCCGACCAATCACAGCTCCACGGTTAATTTTAGCGACTGAGGTGGAGAGTATTTTGGGTGTCTGCTGGAGTGTGGAGCCGGTGGTGAGGGGGTTGAGGAGCTGTGGCTGAAAATCAAACACAGCCCAATTAAAGTGATTGTAACATGCCAGTGATCACGAGGAGGAGGAGGAGGCTCACCTGGACTCTCCTCGCCGTTCAGTGGCTCTGGAAACACGTTTTTACTCCACTGAGAAAAGAAATCATTTGTCTAACCAAAGGAGAGCTCAGAAAAGAAGAAACTTTGAGTCCAGAAAACACAGTCAGCAGTGAGAGGGTTAATTTCTTCAAGGAATACTAAACTTACTTCAATACAAAGACCTTCATCAAACATTAGATTGTGATAAATAACAAATTAAGTTACTGTGTCATACAGGAAAGCCCTTCCTTCCTTCATTCATTCTTCCTTGTTTCCTTATATTCTTCCTTGCTTCCTTCATTTTTTCCATCCTTCCTTCCGTCTTTGGTCCCTTTCTGTCCTTTCTTTCTTCTTTTCGTCCTTCCTTCCCTCCTTCTTCCTTTCTTCTTTTATTTTCTTCCATCATTTCTTCCTTGTTTCCTTCCTTCCTTCTTTGCTCCTTTTCTTTCCTTTCCTTCTTCCTTTCATACTGCCTTCCCTCCTTTGTTCCTTCCTTCAACTTTCCACCATTCCTGCCTTTGTTTTCTACCCTTTTTCTTCCTTCCTTCCTCTCTTCCTTCCTTCTTTCCTTTGTTCCTTCTTTCCTTCCTTTCTTCCTTCCGACATAACTTTTACTGATTTGTCTTATATTTGTAGGAAGGAAGTTTTTCCTTTCATTAACATCTGATTGAATTTATTTGCGTTCCGAGACTTTAAATCGCAGAACATTATGTCATGATGATTCTTTGAACCTGGAGCTGCTGGAACGTTTTTAACTCCACCAAACAGAAACCAAACAGAAACAAAAGATGAGAATCATCTTCCTCTTTCGAAGTCAGGTTCTCTAATTACCAATTGCTGCGGAGCAGGGGGTCCCGGCGTTACCCAGCCGTCTTCTTCTGGTGTCAGTATAGATTATGAAGCCCACCTACTGCGGGCGGCCACCAAATAGTTCAAAACAATTAATGCTACTTTCACAGAACATCGTGACCCACGCATGGCTGGAGCGAGGGATCGCCAGTGAGAGAAACGAGTGCTGTCACATCAAAAGGTGGCGAAGCGGGGGTCTGATGGACGACCAGGGGCTGCAATTAGCACTCCACAGAAAAACCAATTGGCAGGAAAACCCTCGTGTTTCAGTCACAAGAATGGATGTTGTTGTTATTTTTCCTGCACAGCAGCTTTCAGAGGTTTTCTAACCTGTCACTTTTTCTCATTTTTATTAAGCTTAAACCACAAACTTTGTCTGGGTGACAGATCAAAACAAAGCAGAATAAAGTTAATAAGAAGAAATTAAAATCTAAAAAGCCATTGTTTTGTTTTTATCTGCGTTTAACTTGAACCCTTTCATTGAAATTCACTTTAACCAGCTGACTGTTATAATATAATCAGATAATAATATTATATGTAAGTTTTCTCTGAACTCATTTATTTATAGGTCATTATATTACTGGGTTTCAGACACGTGAACCAGATGACGCAAATTCAGATGGGGGTCAGGAAGTGGATTTCTCTGGTTCAAAACAGAGCAAAATGGATCAAAATGAGAACGAAAAGATGAGTTATCTCAAAAACTACGCGTATATTTACGTCACATAAAAGCTTTGGAGAGCCTGTAAGAATAAAGTTATTTTATTTCAGGTTGGGACAAACATTTCTGATCAAAAGAAGCATTAAATGACTGTCGACTTGTTTCTGCCCGGGTGAAAAGTGAGTTGTGCTAATTCAAGTAATTAGGCAATGATAACAATGCTATCGCTAACAACAAGCTAACCCATTGTGTGCTTAGAGCTACTTGTAAATAATTTATTTAGCTTCGGTACAACCCAAATTCATGCTGGATTTCTATGTTAATGAAAAAAATTTGATCATTTTTAAATCACTTACAATATCACACGTGTGTAAATGTTCTTTACAAGTTTTTTTTATTGCTTATGGTTCTATTTTTATTTACCAATATTTAACATTTTAGATGGAGTGAAGGATTTTAGATGAGTGAAGTTGCTCCCCAACCTTCTTCAAATCTAACAAAATTATTCAGCAGCACAATCTTGGTTTGTGCTGCTCACAGACATGAAGAAATGTTTCCATAGGTCATGATAGGTCAACCACTTTTATGAAATCAATGTAAATATACAATATAAATACAGTTATGTAAAAAAGTAGGGGAAAAAAAGGTTTTAAGGACCAAAACTGGCTATTTAACCACAAAAACCAAAACATCACAGCTTCTTAGGATCAAAGCGAGCTGCAGTTCATCCAACCTGTTACATCATCCAATGAGGAGCATCTCGGTGTGAAACCCAAAGTAACATGCATGCAACGTGTTAGCCGTGATAAAAAATAGAAAAATAAAGAACATCACACCCCTGCAGGTGTACTGAGGCTTAAAAGCAAAATATTAAATGCCTCTCTGGAAGCAGCAGCACATAATAAACCCTAATTTCTTCTCATCCATGCATAATGTCAGATATGTTATTAATTATGTTGCTTTGAAGCAGGAATGATAATAAACAGCAGCAATTTCTGGATTCATGACAGTAATCTTAGTATCAAAGTTGAGCGTTTATTATCCTTCTTCTTATTTTGTTCCTCTTTAGAGTAGCCTCAATAATTTATCTGTTTCCAGATTACTTTTGGTTTGCATTCTGGACACATCTGACAACAAAATACCTTAAATGAGTGACGACTTTCATGCAATAAATCATAAAGAGTTGTATTAGCGTGCATCCATTTTGTATATTGTCTCAGTCCTGTTCAGGATTTCATGCAAGACCCTTTAGTGCATCCACACTGAAAATTGTTAAAAAAAAATAAATAAATAAATTAAGTTCATCCAAGTAAATATATTAATTTTTTTAAGTCGTCATGTTAAATAAACATAAATAAAGTTTGACAAGCTTAATTTGATTACATGTAACTAGTTAACTTTATTTTTTTAATGCATTCTCTTTTTTAATGCATCCAGCCACAAGGTTTAAATATAAACATATGTATATTTTGCTAAGGTCTATATATCAAAAATAACAAAAATAAATGTCATACATTACATTATTGCACCTTCACATCACATTTTATTATTAAGTGTAATACTTGTTGAGTCTACCACTTCACATATTTCTATTTTTGCTTAAATGCAGAGAGGATCTCACACTTGCTGTGCATTATCAATATGTTGTATTAATAGAAACACTGGTGGAAATAAAATACTTTTTTATTGGTGTTAAAAAACACAGATAGAAATAAAATTACATTTTAAAAAGCAACCAGAAAAAGAAGAAAAACGATTAAAAGAGGATTTAAGCAGAAACTTTGATTCTGGTGAAACCAATATGCTTGTGTTAAACTTCCTGCTGTCGCCCCCTATTGGCCAACCGTGTTCATGTCTAGATCTGCATGTGATCAACAGGCAGGGAAATCACACTCAGAAACAGAGTGTGAGAAAAGATTAATGGCCTTGTGTTTCTGATGCCGAGGCATTTCCTACCTAACAGGAAGTGATGTTTTCTTCTATGCATCAAGATTTCTTTGTGGAGTAAATAAAAAAGGGCTGGAGAAGGAGTGAATCCACAGGCGGGGTAAATCCAGGGCAGAGGGGCAGAATCCTCCCCACTGGGAAATGAAACAACAAAACATGTTATTTGATGGTTGATTGTAGCAATTGAAGAAATATTGGGTTTGGGCAAATGATGAGGGTTTCCTTTCCAGGGAAGAAACCCTTGGTTTGGGAATTACACTGAAAAAAGAAACAATAAGTCCTCTGTTTGCCTTTGATCCTAAAAATGAATCACATTCACTCCTTTGTGTCTAAAAATACCACATTAGTTCATCACAGTGTTTCAATCCACACATGATGTCATCTTGATTCTTTTAAGCTGCAGCCATGAGGTAAACATGACCTCATCAACATAGTGTTCATGGATCACTGAGCTGATTTTGGTTATTAAATTATTGGAAATAAATTTGTTTATTGGAGAAATAGGCTCTACATCCATTAAGTGAATCAGCAGTCCTTCATCTGTTTATCAGGTCAAGTTTATTAAGTTTCATACTAAGAACAGTGAAAAAGAAATGAAATATTATACAGTACTGTCCTGTTAATCTGTAATAAAGTTGGAAAAAAGCACTGAGCTCAGTTAAAGGATATTGTGGTGTGTAAGCTGTCCACATTGCTACTGTTATAATGTCCATGTTGTGTCAAGTTTTATTCCATTTTTGTCAAGAATGCATTTTTATTAACGGTTTAGCATCCCAATACATTAGAGATCTGCTGTTGTCATAGCAACCTTCCAGCTTCCATGCACCTCAAATCTGGAACAAACTTCCAGAAAACTGTAAAACAGCCGAAACACTGAGTTGCTTTAACTCCAGACGGAAAACCCTCCGGTTTAGAGTTGCTTTTGAAACATAATTACTGAAACATATGAACAACAATCTGATGTGTAGCGACGGCAAAATCTAGTGTTTCAGTTATTGACTGTGCTTCTATGACTTTGTATTTTTGTGTTTCTACGACATAAAGCACTTTGACATGTTTTGTTGCTGAAATGTGCCATACAAATAAAATGTGACTGATTGGTCGAAATGCAACTCAAATCCGCTTTTATTTGACCGTATGCAACAGAAATAAAACCTTTTTTTACAGCCGTCTGAACGGCCACATTCTGATTCCCCAGCTGTTATGCCATTAATGTGAAACATGTAATTCTGCACTATAAGCCAGAGACGGTAAATCTACATAAACAATGGCTGGAAATTATGATTATGAAGTTATGAAAGCATTCTGTGTTAGTGAAGCGCATCACAATCGCAGTCAGATTGATTCCAACTTCACCTCTTAACTTCCAACTTCCTTTGGCTTAAAGTGATATTGTGACAAAACTCCTGAATAAACTTTAAAATTGATCCATAAACAGCTCCATCCATTCGTTCACACATTAAGTCTCATAGCATTTAATTAGTAGCATGATCGACCATGCAAAATAAAAATATTAATAATCTGATTTCAACCAAAAACTGAACTGAGCTTCAAGACCTGCTGTGTGAACGTAAACTAAAGTCACAAACACACAGCGTGTTGATGAAGGGGATCGCTTCAGAGGCCAAAGTAAAGCAGAAGGTTTTGCGATGAATGAAGCGGCTGAAACATAAACTCAAACTGCTTCGTGAAACGTACACTGACTCAGTGGAAAAAGGTCATTCCATATCTTATTGAGTAGATAAACGGAATGAAAGCAGTCATTTAATTAAAATGTGATAATAGGCAGTTTGGTTCATGAAGGGGCTAAAATCTCCCGGGTTAAAGGTGCACTGTGTGTTTCTCGGGACATCTCAGGCCCCTGGAGCAGGATTGATCTTTGGATTGCACAGGAGAGCCCGGCCTCCACTGGGCTTATGGGCCACACACCTGCGCATGCATCGGGGCCGGCTAAGCCAAGATTAAGCTAAAGTTACCAGCTCTCCTCCTGCAATGTCATTCAAAACCTCAACAGCAACCGTGCCGTGGACAAAGCGCCTTTCGGGCTGTCCTAATAAACACTATTAGCCTTGAGACATCAAACATGGAGGATTATGGGATTTTCTGTCCCATAGAAGAAGAAAAAAAAAAAAAAAAAAGATGGAGGCCCGGCAAGACTCCCTTCGTTCAAGTGTCCTTTCTATGGAGAGATTACATACAATTTGTTTTCCTTTTCCCACCATTCTGTATGTTCCTCCTCCTCTTGCAGATTCCACGTTCTCACATCCACGCAGAAAGTGTTACAGTAATCCCCCCCGCATATGAAACTAAGAGTGCAGCAAAGAAAAGGCAGATTACGCACAGCTTTGTAAAGTGTTTATGCACATGTGCAGCGATATTTGGGAGATCTCGGAGGACTTAGCATGAAGCGGAGAGCTCATAGCCACATGGCCAACACACAAAAGGCTCGAGCATTATCGTGTTCTGTTCTCACTCCGCTAATGAAGCACGAACACGATGTGGTGATGCTCAACCGAAGGTGAAAAACGGTTGGCCTCTGGTGACATAACTGTGCTGGTTTGTGAGTTTAAAGCTGGGCTGGAACTCAGACAAGATGATTTAATCAAGAAAAACTTACAAAATGAGGAGAACTGAACATGGAAAACAGAGGAAACATTGAGTTTATATAGTGAGGGAATAAATGCAGAAGCACAATGCACAACATGTAATGTAGCAGAAACTCGGCCTGGTCCCAAAAATTGGTCCAAAAGGGGAAAATTACGTCACCAATGGGCCAAAAATTGCCGTATATGAACAGATTTAGAGCGAATGAAACTACAAAATAAGGCTAGAAGTTTAACACTAAAATAAATATAAATGCTCAAAGAACAGAACAAAGATTACAGGAAGATCACTGTGTAAATGTTTAGTGACCCTGATGTGAATCATCATTAAAGGGGCAGGTTTAGGTATTTTCCAAGCAACTGTATATTTTAAACATAACTTTAAATATATTTGACTATTAATTGGGTTTCTGTCGCTTTAAGAAGCTCCTGTTGCTTCCGATCACAGTTATACTGTCAACCTTGATGACAGAATAACATTTTAACATGATGCAAAGCTCAAAAAAGTCAATTTTACATAAAACCCCACCTTTAATTGCAAATGTTATGATGGTTTACAAACTCATAAAACAGTTTTAGCAAAACTCCTTCAAGGTTTTTTAAAAGTGCAAGTGCCATGAGAGCTTTCTCCTGCAGAGTCTTACAACCTTTTCACTGAAGCTAGCATAAATATTCATAAACAATCCCTTCAAAATTCACCAGCTAACACTCCGAGCAAACATCAAATCAAGTGTTTCTCCAAATAAATGTGTAGCATTTCTATTTCCATAAAATAAGTAACAAACTGGTGAAACCTGAGGCCCCTCCCTGCCTGCACAGGGCCAGGAGTCAAGTCATCCCTAACAAGAGTCAAAGGTTGGGCTGCAGCTAAGCCATGTAACACTAGGAGAATAATCCTCAGGGCTGTGGCCTGCCTGCTCCACAATTTTCTTTTGCTCTTTTGTTTTTTTCGGTAAGTGATCTTGGAAGTTTTTCAGCGACGGCCCCTGGTCTGCTGAGAAGGACGCAGGGAGCTGAAGACAGTTGTCTCTTTGCTAATTTGTGGGTCATGTTGTTTCTCCCCGGGCAGATTTGCTGCTTACAAAATGCAAAAGTGCAAAGAAAAAGGGTGAGAAATAGAAGAACTATTATTTGTATTTTTACTAAATTGCATTTCACTATTGAGCCGAGTCTCACATATTAAAAATGAACTGTTGAGTAAGCTCTGCGCTGGTGGCAACTTGACTCTGCCTATGGAATAAAGACACATTCTTCCAAGTAACTGCTTCTTTTCCAAAATAATCAAACCTCTTTGGTCAGAAGAATGAGGCAGCTACAAAAAATAGACAATATAACAGATAAAAAAGATAGATCTGTTTTGTTTCTTTTTATTTTGGTTTCATTCTTCACGTTAAAACCATATGGCACGCTAACAAGAGTCTTCGTTTTCTGCATAATAATAATGCAGCTACTCAGAATTAGTATCGTACTGTTGCAGTTTATTATGGGCAAATTGTTTACTTTAATAAATACAATCTCTGCATACAGTGAGATATGGATTTGATACAGAATAACAAATATAGGATAAGAGCATTATCCACAGATAGTCCTGTCTCCAGTGAAACGCATCAGTGACTGACAGTAATTATGCACTTTCATCACAAAAGGATTACACATGTTTTGTTTATTTAAATCTAAACAAGATCGGTTCCGACTTTACATTAAAACCAAGTTTCCTAACAATGCCTGGTGGAGTAGGAGACACTCAAACTGTTTGAAAGAAAGAATAATGTATGAAGTATGACGGCTAAAATGACTGATTCTAATGTTGCAAAGCATATTTCTTTGTGTCTGTTTGCATGTAAGTATGTATACACACGTGTATATTTATTCTTGTTTTGTTTTATTGCTCAAATCAGCTTTGACTTCACTGTATTTTTGAAAAAGTAATCTTTGATTCTCCAAATGGGGGCGGAGCTTCTGGTTGTAGTTTTATAAAGGAAACCCATCATCCTACCATATAGAGTTAAACTGTAAAGTAACCTGATTTATATAAAAAAGTAGAATTAAAGAGTTTACAATGCGCAGATAATCAGAAGTGTAAATATTTTTTTATCTTTGGGCTTCATGGGCAGCAGACAGATTTGTAGCCGTCGAGTTTCAACGTTTTCTGAGCTCAGATGACATTGCAATCAATTTTTCAGTAATCCTTTTCTTGATCCTACAGAAAAGGATTCAAGACAACTATAATTTATTTATTCAACTGAAGTAATCACTTAGTAAAGTCAGGCTTCATAGAGGTAGAAGGAAGTCGTTTGATTCTGCTGCAGCACCAAGACGAGAGCACGCACCAGCAGCCATGAAAATCCAAAGAAACACACAGTGGAAGACCGGGAGTCAATTTGTTCAGAGTGCAAAAGAGAAAAGGTCATTTCTAAGAGGAGACAAAGTACTAATTAACAGGAACCAGTCCACTGCCTCTGCATAGAGGTGGTTGAAAAGTCTTCCATGTGTCATAAAAGCCTTGGAGTCGAGACATCAGGGAGTCGCTGGACTGGAACAACACAAAAAAACAGAAACGCTTCCTTCAGGAGACGAGCAGGAAGACGGTCCAGCTGAGAGAGTCAGCACATGTTCAGCAGAACCTCAAAACCTCCTCAAGCATTAGCTGGAGCTAATGGAACAAGCTAATGTTATACCATATTATCATATTTTATACATTACTTGAGTTACAGAAAGTTCTCATGCTTCAGCTTGCTATAAATATTTACCAAAATAAGATAAATAAACGGAAAAAAACTTTTCCTTCAGCACTGATCAAACTAACCGTTTCAAACATCTTGATGTCAGTACATTTTTCTTAAGTATGTTTTACATCCATGTAAAATACATTAGACCGTCTACAGTATGTTTCTGACTTAATAAAAATGATTTTTTAGACTTTTCTGTGCTTCTTGTTGTATCAATTTCTCCTCACAAATTCCAGCATTTATTTTTTTTTATTATTTCCTGTATTTTTTCTGATTTCATACTCGTCTCAAAGTCTTCCAGTCCAATAAGTTAGAAGCTCTGAAATACAATACTTTAATTTGCAGAAGGAGCCAAAAACAAAGACTTATGACTGATAATGTGTTACATATCTCCACACTTTTAATGGCAAAAGTCCAAACCTAAATATCGTTTCACTCATCAGGCTGACGCCAATATGTTATAAATTGACTAGAATTGGCCGATATCATCATTAATGGCAAATTTCTAATATTGATAGGAATGAAAAAGACGCTGAGGATTTTTATTTGAGAACCACAGTATTAAAATGTAATGCTCCATGTTCCATAGTGCATGCTAATGAACAGAGGTGTTTTGTTTTGAGTTGCAGAATTGCCACTGCATATTTTCATGACTTAAAATTTCATTTATAATATAATAAAAATACATTTCATTAGAAAACAAAATTGTCAGCATTGATAGAAAAGTTAAATTGGTGATTTGCAATTGAATAAGCTGCCAAATTCATATTTTTGACAGTAGAAATATCAAAAACAGGCAGATACACTAAGTGGTAAATTTTAATTTTAATCAACTCCAAGACAGAAGTCCAGCTGGACGTAAATACGACATAATATTTGTCTTCATTCTCAAATCAAATAGCAAAGTGTAATCAGATTATTGTGCACATTTATCCTGCAGCACAAATAAAGTGACAACCACACTGTAAAAAGTTAAGCTGCATCCCCAGGAGAACTTTTCTGCTTCTGTGACTGAAACCAAACACAAGCAGCAGCTGGTGTAATTTGTCCTCACCGGGTCTTTTTAAATTCATGTTGTTTTCCTTGTTTGCCTGTTGTGTTTACTTTTACCGTTGAGTGTGTGTGCAAATGTGTGTTGTGCATCTATTTTTCTGTCTTGTTCTCCTCTCATCTTTGCAGTTTGATTGTTTTACTATTTAATCAGAGCTTATTTCTGAGCCTTGCTTCGCTCCTCGTGTTGTCGTTTCGTCCCCCTCCTCTTCGCCTTCGTCTCCAAAGGCTTGTTTTCCATCCGTGCTGTGGCTCTTTTCATGTATCCCTTGCTGGCACAAATCGGCGCTTAAATACACAGGAGGACAGAACAAAAACAAACAGGCAAACAGCAGCCAGAAAAC
Organism: Poeciliopsis turrubarensis; assembly: GCA_010277015.1. Lineage (NCBI taxonomy): Eukaryota > Metazoa > Chordata > Actinopteri > Cyprinodontiformes > Poeciliidae > Poeciliopsis > Poeciliopsis turrubarensis. The sequence goes on from VMRN01000040.1 coordinate 3,940,135, forward strand.
AGATGCAAAGCAGCTAACTGCATGACATTGCTCAGATATGGAGGGAAAGTGATGCTGCAACACGGTGAAACATCCCTCACAACAGAGATACTTGGCTGTGTACAGGAGGTGGTTTATGAATGTCTTTGGGACTTTTGTTGATACATATATGAAGCTAATCTTGTGATTCATTATCAGGAGGAGAAATGGAGAAGCTGTTAGTCAGCGATATGACAGTGAAGATTCACTCAAGTCTAACAAAGGAGACATTTTTTACTCAAGACCCCAGAAAGTCCTTCAATCACCTCATTGGTCCATCAAAACAGAACTTTAAAACACCTTGGAAATGCAGTATGTGACTTATAAAAACATATTTTGTTACATATTCATTTAAAGTGTCGCTACGTCGTAACCGTGGGGTATGAGACGGATCGTTGTGGAAAAAAAATGAGCTCCTCTGCGTTCTCCCAGCGCTCCCAGTACTAACTAGAAACAACCAATCAGATCAGATTTCCTGCAACGGTGAGTTGTTTGTCCACCATGAGCACATTTAGCAGCAAGTACACGAGGTTGATTAATAACATTAAGACCTTCATCCTGGCTCTGATTTGCTGTTTTTGGTACAGATAAAAAAAGAAAAAAATAACTATTTGGGAGTGCTGACTTGTTTCCTCTCAATTAACACAAAGCTCCTCCAGACTAGCGGCAGCAATTAGAGAAACACTTGGTGGAACTACACATCTTTATACAAACTACTCCTCAGTCCAAAGCTCCTCAGAACAGTTGCAAACGGCGTAATGGAGGAGCGTTGTTGTGATGATGTGAAAAGGCTCCTTAAAGGCACAAAGGCACATAGAGCTGTTAAATTCCAAAATCAAGTTTATTTTAGGTTATATTCGATATATAAAGGACAGCTGAGGGTGGCATATATACTTGATTGTAACTTAAAAATGCAGTATGGGCCTAAAAAATACATAGTACTGCCCCTTTAAACACAGAAAAACAGAGTCAAATAAATGATCTGTAGAATCAGAACATGAAGTTACAGGCAGCAGCTGTTCAGTCGTTTCTAGGAAGAAATACCAGAAATACCAGACCAGGCGTGACATGCAGAGAGAGAACTTATAGTTAATGGCAGCAAAAACTACAGATAATTCACAATTGGAGAGTAGTAGGAAAAAGTAGCAAATAATGCAAAATGCTGCTTGGAAGAATAGCAATGAAAACTGATTCTGAATTTATGGAGCGGTTAGTGAAGGCAATTTTATTCATATAACAGTTCAAAGTGCTTCACAAGAATTAGAAGAAAACACGAACAAAATGACAAAACCAAAAGAAAGACAGAAAGTAAAAGTATAAAACTACATATAGGTTCCTCATGTTTAATAAGAATAAGTCCAAAATGTGGAGGTTTCTCTGGATTCTTGTTCTAATAAAACTAAATGTTGGCTCTTCATGATTGATTCTTATTCTGGGTTGTTAAGTAGATGGTACTTTCTAAATCTGTAAACTAACAGGAGTCTTGCTCCGATATTGAAAATAAAAGCTGAATGTTGGTCTAATGTAATGAGTAACAAACTAAACAACCAGGGCAAAGAAATGACACAAGATAAATTGTCAAAATGAAGGAGATATGTCATGAAGAAGAAGGGGCTTGGGACAAAACCTTGAGGATCACCAAAAGGGAACTAAACTGATTTGTAGTTGAACATGGAGGTGATTTTGTCTTATTACTGTTTGCATTGATCCACAGGCTTTGAACACTTTTGGCAGGTCATGTTTCTGATTATAATTTCCACCTAATCACTTGGTATTAAAACATGCTGGAAAATTTAAAGCTTGTTTGGTGAATTTGCTCTTGGTATGTTTTTGTTTTTGCTGTTTTTGGAAGGACAACAAAACTAACTTCAAACATTTATTTCCAAAAGAAGTTTAATGGTAGATTTACACATTTATTTCAGCTAATAAATTAGAAATCGGTAGAAGAAGAGTTTGCAATTGAGAGACTCTGTGAGAATGTCATAAAATCAAACTGTAAAATATCAAAATTGGAAGATGGAATCCGTTTTTTTTCCCCATTTCTGCTTGAAAATGTAAGCTAATATGTCACGGGTAGATATATTTTTGGACTCTAAAGGTTTTCCTTTACACCTCCCTGCCTTCACTCTCTAGTTCTCCGTCTGCCATCTCTGCTTCACAATCTTATCAGAGCTTTTGCAGAAGGGACTCCAGAGAGCTGCAGAGAAAAGGCCTGTGGAGAGTGTGAATGTGTGAAGCACACTGGGCCCAACACCATCGACAGATAAACAGTTTATCAGCCGGTTAGAGAAACTCCGCTGGAAAAGGGGGGAAATCTTTCCAAGGATGGGACAAAAGTGGAACGGGAAAAAGGAAAGAGGCGGGTAAAGGTAAAAAATAAGAAAAGCAGGTAAATCAGAGGTAAGCGATAGCTGTTATAAGGCGAGGCCCATTACATCGCAGTGGTCTGAGTGAGCCCGCTCTTTCAACTCCAGAGGTGAATTTGAGAAATGAAGCCGCTGATGAAAATGATAAAACAGCATAATTCTCGTATCCCGTCACTGCAGAGGCGCTTGACATTTCTGATGACATTTGAGCCTTTTTGAATCCGCTTGCAAACGCTGCATTTCATCCTGTCGTAACGCTACACTTCAGAAGAAAAAAAAAAATCCTTTATCTGCAAGATTATGCCGCTGTATTATATGAAGGTATTATGCAGCGCTAATAGTGCATGTAGATACCCCACAAATGATACTAAAAATGCCTCGCATAACATACAAGGAGGATTTGGCCCTTCAATAAAAGAATACTTCCGAGTATGCAAATACCCACAAAAGAATTGGGGCTTAACAGATTTGACTAGCTCAAACAAAGGCGTGAGGCTCTTTTCCCAGGATGCAACTGTCCGTCAGTTTGTAGGATTAAGGCTCTGGGTTGTGACAATGTGCTGAATGAAAGAGGACAAAGAGACATTTCCTTTATTACAGGGATATGATTATAAGAGCATCTTTTTTATATATATATGGCTAACGAATGATTAAAGCCCAGGGAAGGAGATGGAGTGAGAAGCAGAGGCCTCACACTGCCCCCCTGTGGGACAATCATGCTCACGGCGCCTGGCTTCGTTTCAAAGGCAACATTTATATTCTTAAGACCATGGCAACATGCTTCAATGTGCATAAAACAATAAAATACTTTATTTGATCATTTTCCATCCGTTTCCTTCCACCCAAATGGAGATACACAAAACATTTATGTAGAAACTGTTAGACGTAACGGGGGAGCTTGTTCATGTTCTCCACAATGTTTGTATCCTACTTTCCCACATATCTTAGTTTTGTGGAGATCATGATCAGAAGTTGTTCTGTTAGCAGATGAAGCAAAAGTTGTGGATCTCTGCGAGTCAACCTGGGCAAATTGGATGCTTTTCTGAATAACATTCTCTTCGTCAAACAATCCACAAATCTGGACTTTATGGAAGGATGTTGAAGGTGCAGTTTATAACTTTTAGTTTATAGAAATGTTTTCTATGTATTTGTTGTCACAGTTTGTTATGAGCCAGATAATCTGTGAAAAGATCAGCCTCTTTCATGCCAATCATGGACAAACAACCAATCAGAATCAGGAAGGGGGTTTTAGTGCTGTCAATCATCCTCGTGTACTCGCTTCTAAATGTACTAATGGCAGAGAAACAACTTACCGTTACAGAAAAGCCGTCTCTTCACCATCTTCTGTGGTCATGCTAACTAACCTTAGCATTCTATTAGCTGCAGCGCAGGAGAGAGATGTGATTGACAGCACTAAGACCCTCCTCCTCACTCTGATTGGTTGTTTCTAGTTAGCACTAGGCGCAAAGGGAGAAGGCTTGATTATCTGTCTCATACCATACTATCACAGCTGAGTGACAGTTTCAACAAATATGTTTAAAAAAAACATTTATAAAAGTTACACACTGCAGCTTTAAGAGGAAAGTCTCAGTTTTCAGTTCGCCTTGTAGGGGAAACAGCAAACATTTTCCACTGGGAACAAAATTAAATGTTTTATCTGGAAGCTTTAGGGATGGATCTAATTATAGCAATATGACAAATAGACAAGCTCAACTCTGACCCTTTGCACTTGGCCAAATGTAATTAATTTCTTCAGGCTTGCTCCGATCCATTTATGACGGCATCAGCGATTGGATTCTGTCCTCTAAAATAATACCTCTGTGAGAAACTACTTTGGACTCCCCTTAAGGTGCAGGCCGACTCTGAGCTGCATGTTGTGATGGTTTTGCCTCCTTATCAGCCAGAGCAGCTCCTCCATCCCTCTGACGGCTCACCACCCAATCACACTTCACTCAGCTCTGCTAATAAGAAAATAAACTGCAGCAGCTCCAGCTTCAACAAGAGAAGGGAAGTGTTACAGGTTAACCAATGCTGCTGGGATTACTCACCTGCTAATCTAGATTTTAGATGCAAGGTCAGCATTTCTCAGCTGTTCTGGCTCCTCTTGCAGAACAGCTGAGGGAGAAAACCTGGATGGATTCCAGCATCCACCTCCACAGTGGACGGTTCTCATTTTAAACCCAAAACGAGACATTTGTGACTCCTGGAAACGTATCGATGATTACTCCACAGATTATCCCCTGATGAGCTACACTCATTTTTCTCTCAATCCAGATGGATTTTTTTGTTTATCTTAAACAATAAGCTTTATTTTTCTTTCAGTTTTTCTGTCTTTATGGCCAATAACTTTTCAGTTCTATTCACAATTATTCATACAATCCATTCACATTGTTTAATTCTTCCTGAGAGTCTCTTATTTTAAGAAGTTACTGATGTTTTAGAAACTTAAAACTTTTATTATTAACATATCTGTGACTATGCATGCTTGTGAAATGAATACTGCAGAACGACAAATGTTGGAAAAATGTAAACAAAATATACTCTAATCACTAAAAATTACTAAATAGTATACAAATATTTCTTGATTATATAAAACGACTTCAAATACTTTTCAAATAAATAAAGCAAATAAGTGTTGGATGTTTTATGAGAAAATGAAACTAAATGCCAAGCTTTGCTCACAGTGCTAAAGTAATCAAGAGCACCTGATGTAAAAAGTGTGTGCAGTTTTCTGTCTTCATGTTTTCCTCTCCATAATTTTCATTCATAAGTTACATTTCCTGATTTTTTCAGCTTTGATCAATTTGACATGGCATGTCCAGAATAAAAGGCTTCTTTTGTTTTGTGCCTTACCTTCTTTTTTTTTACATCCCTGCAAGGAGCATTTTTTTTCAACCAGTGCATGAAAGTAACGTCAAATTGAAAAAAAGATGTGCAAAATTAGACATCTGGCTGTAAAAGGCAGTAAAAGATGAGGATTCTGCACATATCGCTGACAGAGAGTGGTGGGAGGTTTACTTAAGAGCTGCTTGGTGCTCAGATTTTTGCACAGGAGAGGAAGAACGAGGAAGTGCCGACCTCTCTGACCCAGCAGAGGAAGGAAGCCGAGCCTACAGGGCGGACCAACCACTGACAGCCATCTACTCCTCACCCAGCAAGCAGCTTTGTGGGGATTCTGTCCTTGGGAATCCTGCCTGCTGGACGTGAGGAGCATTTGGACAGCGATTAGCTCGGTGCACAAGCAGCAACTTTAAAAGCACAACACACCTGGTAGCACACCTTAACCCAGAAATAGACACTCAATAAATGTGCACACGTCGTAAATTTAAAGCCATGTCATTTTACTTCTTTTCCTTTTCAGGTTATCAGATGTTATTGTGATGTGATGATAGTTTCACTATTCAAAATGTAGAAATATGTGTAAAACATGTGAAAGAACAAAACCAAAATGTTAACAGTCCAAAGAGCAATGTTGTTTCACACAGGAATTCAGTCTTAAATATTTTTGGAAAATATGAATTTTGCCCTTTAAATCTGATGTGCACACATGAACTATGTTAAAACAGTGACTGCTTTAGTAATATTGCAAAAACCTAAAGCAAATGTGAGACTTTTAGCAGTGAAGATGCTTTTTCATCAATATATTAGCCTGACATAATTTCTGCTCTACAAAAAAGACTGATTTTAAAATTTGGTCCATTCAACAAATAAACTACTATGCATTATCTCATTGGAAAGTTACATTTTGTTTTTCACAGACTTAAGAGTTATACCACAGTGTTTATGCGTTTGTTTGCCAATTAATTGGTAGGAATGACGTCTTTAATTTGCTCCGTCAGAATTGCTTTCATTCATCAGAACTGGCTTTAATGACAAAGTATTAGTAAAAGTAATAAAAACAAGTAGATTACAAGTTAATATATCAAGAATTAAGTCATTTTGAGTAAAATTGCAAAAAAATAATTGTTACGAGAGTCCCATTTTGACAACCTTGTTCTCATAATCTTTGTATTTGTTCCTAGCCTGGCCCTGCTACTCCATCGTAGGATGCAGCAGACTTCCTGGGGATCTTACAAGAAGGTGAGAGGTGATTCTTCACTGCTTTGGATTAGCTGCTGTAAGCCTGTATTAGTGGTTTTCTCCAGGTGAGCCAGCTTAGAAAACTGGACTCGACCGTCTGCATGCTGTGGTACCAGGGAGGAAGCTTTAAGCAGCAGCATCCGTTGCACAAACTGCCACCTAGACAACATGCATTCTTGGCTGCATGTTCACTTCAGGTATATCAGCGGATAAAACAGAGAAATTGTGTTTCTTTGTGATTTTAATTGAGCAGGTTGCATACAGTGAAGTATTATTTAGAAAAAAGAAAAAGGCATCTTAAAGAATACAGAGAAACTTGGTTATGGATTACAACTTTCCGCTCTCCTGTTGATCGATGTAGCCGTCTGCAGGCAGCAGAGAGCTGAAGCGCAGCAGAGGCAGATCCACAGGGGGGCAGCGCTCCTTCCCGGGGGCCCAGCTCTCTCTGCCTCCTCTTGCAGGCGGAGGCGGGAGGTCGCAGTCAGTGGGAGTGGAGTAACTGTCGTCAGGCTGGAGATGGTTGTTGTTTGGGTCGGGTGGGGAAACGTTGCTGGGGCAGCGGACCACGAAGCCTCCGCGGTGATGGCGGTGGTAGAGCGAGCCGGTCACCGCCAGCAGCGTCAGGATGAGGGAGCTGAGGAGGAAGAACAGGATGTAGACCCCTTTCGTCTCCGAGGACAGGCCGGATCTGCAACCTGCTGGCGGATAAGTCAACAGCTGATGTCCAGTTTATGGAAAATCTAGCTACAATCAAGGAGAGAAATGTTTCATGTCTAGTTTAACAGTTGATTTATGTTTTCATACTCTTAAAGGGGCAGGATTATGTAGGCTCCCACTCAGCTCCTTGAGACTAGCCAGCAGCATTTAGCAAACACCAGGTGAAACTCTGGACCTGCTAAACTCTTTACATGAGATATTTCTCAGTGCAACGCTGGTGAAAACGTTGTTAAAGGGTTAATAGAGGAGGAATGTTGTGATGACTTCCTGAAGGTGGAGTTTCAAAAAGAGTGGGAGTTTCTTAAAGAGACGGGCCTTTTTTCAAGGTGCTAAATTATGAGGTCACATTATCTAAAGTCACATTTACAGCATTTTTCTAACAACTGAAGATGACAGATTTTTGATTGCACTATAAAATGGTTTAAGTGGCAAGAAAACAATGTTGCCCCTTCAAATGTTTCAGTATTATTTGATCAAATCAGAATAAACTATCAATAAGTTGATGGAACAACAATTCTGGACATGAAATTTGTTTTGATTCACAACTCAGTAAACACAAGAGTGACCCAATAACTCACTTTTCACGATTGACAAGTGATCAATATCAATAGGAAATACATCCATTAAAATGTTCAATCTGCTTCTTCACACCAGTGTGCAAAACTCTTGGGTCGCAATCCAATAAGGTTTTCTTTGCTGAATCGTTTGCATATTTTTCAGGCAGTTTTTTTGCACAATACCTCAACTTTTTCTTCTTAAAGTTCATGATGAAATTTTGATGACAGCAAAATCCGTTCATCAGGAAGGCCCTTTGATCTAAAGCCAGAATACCAGCTTGGATTCCCTTGTGGTTAAATTAATGATCCAACACCATAGTCCCATGTAAATGGATAAAAACTGTAGTTGTTGTTTCAAAACTTTAAGCGAGGCTGTGCAGTCGGTCAGAGCAACCGTACCTGCTGGCTGCGCTTCCATGCAGGTGGTTCCCCCGGATCCCAGACGGGACTCATCCCTAAAGCCTGCTCTGCAGCGGCAGGCGTATGTGCCAAAGTGGTTCACACAGTCTGCATTAGCGTCACACTGAACCAGCTGGGACCCACATTCATTCACATCTGAAAGAAACACACACGGCTGGCTACTGATTACACAAACAACATCTCCATTTTCATCCCTTTCTGCATTAAGCTCTTCTCTTATGATTCATCAGTTTTCAGAAACTTTAGTGGAAAGTTAGTCGACGCGATACCTGCCGTGGACACAGACATGATGACGGCGCTCCTGTGGTTGACTCTCAGGTTGACGCCTGTGGCGAGGAGCCCCTGCATGGCTGAGTGGACGGCCCTGTGGATCTGCACGCCTCCAGGCCCATGACCGATCTGCAGCCAAAGGATGTAGAGCGCTCCTGCATTCAGCCTGCACACAGGATCACCGTCAAACAGCTTTCATTCTTTATTTCACTGGACTTTTGATTTTCTGTCTCCAAAAAGAAACGTCTTAACCTACATTCACACGGCAGGCAGTTGTGACTCAAATCAGCTTGTTTTGCCCCCGTGACCCACTACCCAACTTTTCACCACAGTCTGACAGCACCAATTCTAGTCTTTTCACCCCCCCAAAAAAAACATCCAATTGTTTTCAACGTGTCTGCAGTCTGAACAGTCATACTGGGTAAAGCCAAACGTAAACAATGGCTGAAAGTACGAATGAAGTTTGTTCAACAGAAGTGCATCACATCAAAATCCCACCACTCAGTTCTGACTACACATTCAAACTGATTTCTCTGCAGACGTTGACGTCAAGTTGCTCCACAAAAGCCCATTGCTGCTAGTTGTGCTTTCTTTGTCTTGTTCTGACCTTGTCACAATATTGTTGGCTCCCATTGCTGATTAAGCTTTAAAAAACAATCTATAAACGTCCATAAAAAGCGCTCTTGACATCACTTTGCATGCAAGTCGCTTTGGTATTGTGAACCTTTGGCAAGGAAGTCAGATTGCAATTGGATTTAGTTTATCAATTATTAATACCACAAAAAAATAAAAGATTGAAAAAAAAATGGATTTCAGCAAAAAGAGAAAAATAAAATCAGAATTGAGCATCAAAACATGCTGCGTGAACACAGCCTAACCGGCCGTTGTGTTCAAACCTCTTAATTCTTTTTGAGGAGAGGGAAAGTCGTGTGTGAAGAGCTTCCAGCTGTTTGCTGATCTGCAGAAACACAAAAGGTAAGCGAGCTTGTTTCACATCGTTTCTTGCGTTTAGATCATAAAGTTTTCTCTTTTGAAACGACATACCAAAGTCTTTACTGACAGCAGCAGCAGCTGAGCCAGACTGTCCCAGGATTCCTCCAAATCGTGACTGAAATTCACCTCAACAGCCACTTCAAACAGGTGATCTGCCAAGAGACCCAAAACACTGCAACCGACGTCAAACTACCCCAAAATGCATCCGAGAAGCTACTTTTACTTAGAGCGCAGCAGATTCCTACAGAAGGTGTTAGAGTCATAGTACGTAGAAAAAATTTATGATTCAGAAATTTCCTAGAAAAAAATTTTACTTTAAAAAGTTGAAAATGTCGACTTTAGAAACTCACATTTCTAAGTTTTTTTGTAGAACATTTCAGAGATTAACCTGAAAATGTCAGGGTTTTTGGGCAGAAATGCACAATTTTTTTTTTTTTAATTGACAATGGTTCTAATACGCTGTCGTACAAAATTATTTGTGAACAAATTTTTATTTCGCTGTTTTTCATTTTAAGTTCTACTCACCACCAGGCAGATGTGGACTCTCCGATTTATTTTTCATGTTCGCTGTGAGTCGCACAGAAAAAAAACATCAGATTAAAGTAGTAAACATTCAGTTTGCTCTTTTGTACTGTAACTTCAGACCTAATACATTGACATTAGGATGCGTTGTCTATTTTTAAATTCTCCCTCTGTACTCACCAGTAACTCCTGAAAGCTGTAAAGTAGAAAAATGAAACCAGGAGCTTTCAGGAGACATTCTGGTTTTTGTTTTAAACCAAATATTTTTGTTTTGTGTGCAGAGGTGGAAAAAGTACAGAGCTAAATTAAGACAGAGCTATGGTTAAGAATTCACTCAACACCACAAATCTCCAAGGTAGCTCATTTAAAATGTATCCAAAATGTCACAACAAACCCGTTTTTACTTTTGATTCTGTGCTATTAATACACTGTATTGTAAGAAGTTTGTTATGCACCATGTAAGAAAAAACACCATCCTAGTTAGTTGCACATTCCTTGGCTTGAGTACAACATTTTATTTGGTGTGAACCTGAATATCCGATATTGCTATTCAATAAAAGCCATTTCTATTCTATCGTATTCTTATATCAAATCCAAAAATCTGGAAGATTTAAGGAAGTAATAGTCCAGCTGAAATCATTTGTATCTGCAGAAAATCAATCTGATTTCAGGGTTTAGAACTGCTTTAGGACCTTTTCAGTTCTATTGAAAGAGAAATTAAAATTATTTAGACAAACATGCATCAACGTCATAAGTGAGCAAGCAAGTGCAAACCAAAGAGCTGCAGAATCCAGACAAGACTAATCGACTCACAATTCCCTTCGTGTTCAGACGGGGGTTCCACCATTTTAGGGTGATGATGCTTGTGGTCCGTATTCTGGGTTTCTGTGCCATTAGAAGAAGATGGTTGCTGGTCTGACGCCTGATTGAGCCGCAGTCTGTCGTCTGCAACTTCTTCCAAACCATCAGGAGAGACCTGACCAGTCAAGCGGCTCTCATCTGCAGACACAGTTTCCACAGTTTCCCCTTTTCTTGCTGTTGGGGTGTTGTTGCCAGGTTTGAGTTCATCACGCTGCTGTGGGATTACAGAGCGACCGGCCGAGTCGGCCTGGCTGGAAAGGCTGCGAGTGGCTCCTCTTCCTGACCGGAACATCCTCTGGGTGGATGTCAGTGCCGTGGGTGCAGACATAGACTGGTAGACTTGGGAGTGGTTCTTCAGTGATGGATAGAGGCTTTTAACTGCCTGAGAGGTGATGAAAGATGTATACTATGGGCATAAAAATTTAAAACAACCAAAAACATTTTTATTCTAGTTGTTCTGGCTTCTCTTCTTACAGCATATAATGTTGTAGACTTCAGCAAAACTTTACAATATTTAAATATAGAGCTCTGACTTCAACTGTGGGACTTTAAAAAAAAAAAAAGGCTTGCAAGAATATTAATACTCCTCGGTTATTGACTACACAAATTAAAATACATTTAAAAGGGACCATTAATTAACTTTTTGCTAGCGGTGCGGCAGTAATTTTGAATCAACGGGTCAGACTTCTTAGAGATTCGTAATCAGCAATCGGACTGAAAGTTGCAACATACTTCAATTAGGGTCTCAATTACAAAAATCGGCCTCCATCACCTGAAGAATATTTCCAAAATTAAAGGACTAAAGTATCAGCAAGAGCTAGAAAAACTAAAGAAAATATCAAACAGATTCAGCCGGTCCAGAACGCTGCTGCTGGCGTTCTGACTAAAACCAGGAAGTCAAAGCACGTCACCCAACACTGGCTCCCTGTAGCTCAGAGAGTAGACTTTAAAAGACTGCTGTTAGTTTATAAATCACTGAACATCATAACACTATCATACATTGCATCAACCCTCGAGATCTCTGGTTCTGCTCCGCATTTCCACACCCAAACATGGAGAAGCTCCATTCAGCTTCTATGCACCACAAATCTGGAATGAGCTTAAAGAAAACTGCAAAACAGCCGAAACACTGAGCTCCTTTAAATCTAAACTGAAACCCAGTTGCTTAGAGTTGCTTTTGGTAAATAACTGGAACATTAATTAATATTTGCTTGATGTTGGTTTTTGACTAAACGTAATGTTTATTGGTCGTTTCATACTTGACTACCATGTTCTAACATGATATTAAAGTTCTCTGAACTGTTTTGTTGCTGAAATGTTGCCGACAACTTGACATGAAAGTGCGCGATATATCTTACAACATCACTACTGACATAATCCTAGCATGTTTCATTGAATTTGTGTGAAAATGCATGGATGTGTGAGAGAACACCCACCTCTGCACCTCTGTCTCCACCCAGCTGCCTCCATGGAAGCCTCGCCATCGCGAACTGCTGATTGTAATAGTCGTACGCCAGATCATCATTTTCCAGCTCCATGTTGTTCGTTAACTGCTCCAATTCACTCAGTCCAGGAGAACGTTCAGACTCCTTGCTTCTTCCTGTTGAGCCTTCCTGTGGGTTGTAAACCACCGGCGGTCCAAATGCTTGGTAGTGACCATAAAAACCTCGGTAAGGAGGCTCAGGCCAGCCGCCGATCAGGAGCACCACATACAGAGTGTTGGAGGACGACGTGTACTTTGCTTCCTGCCAGCACTTCTGCAGCACCTTGTGGCCCCCGGACTGGGCGCCAGGCTCATCCACATGGATCTGGTCCTGTTTCAGTGGGCAGGCCTCTTCAGGAGTCAAGTCCTCCAGGCGGAGATGAATCCTCTTCCCCGGATCCACCTGAATGGTCCAGTTGCACCACAGAGGAGGGTTGGAGCACAAATAGTCTGGGGAGAAAAACTCGCCGGTGTCGCTGTTCAGCAGCTGGTGGCAGCTCCGCAGGGCGAAGAAAGCTCTGCTGTCCCCTTTAGGGCCATCTGGAGAAGAGAAAACCAACCATGCATCAACGCTCAGAGCCTTACAAAATGGCTCTGATGCTTTTGTAACATAATATGTACATGTGACAATATATATTATTGTCACATAAGTAGGTCTGTCACTGGATGGTAAATGCAATGACATTGTTGTTAGACATCGTAATTGTTCTTTTTCAATAATTGTCACCAAAAGTGCTTTTGGCAAAAAAAAAAAATAATTTAATTAAATAAAAAAAATAAATAAATAAAAAAAACAGAAAATTATGTTGAGAAAAATAAATGAAATAATAATAAGTCACTACCTTTTGTAAACAAAAATAAAGAAAAGAAAAATAAATCATTTTTGGCAAAAAATGACTTTGCCATCATTTAGTAAAGAGATCATTTTAATACCAAAACTTCCTTTCTCAAAGACCAACAAACTACAATTTGTAAAGAACACTGAACACTGGAACTGGGAGATATTTTAACTATCATGACAACCAAAATAACTAGAATGGAAATAAAAACTATACACAACGAAAACCATAAATAAAATGGATTATGATGTCTCTAAACAAAATTACAGCTTTAAAAAAATAGTAATCATCAGAATTAAAATGATCAATCTCATTTTAATTCATTATGCAATTAATTGATTAATTGCAACAGGCTTACACCAGATCTATGGTTCGAGATGGAAAGACATCACAGCTTACTGTAATTCACATTGTTTTTAATTTAGCTAAAAACAAAAATATATATTTTCCAGGAGCTTAAGATTCTGAGAGTTGGGATGAATTTAATGTCCTGTGGTTCATATAATTTGTTAGTTCTGACATATTGTCCTTATCAAACGTGACATCAAATGTATTGTGCAAATCTTTGAGAATTCAGATTTTACTTTTTGATGTCCACATGACCAGATCATTGGTTTTATGCCACATGCCATCTGTTGTAGAGATAAACAGCCTGATTGGATTTTTACAACAATACAACAGAAAGCTTTATTTGTACACCAGATAATTATGCACCTAATTTTTTTTTACAGTAGAAGCTGATTACTAAATGCTAAACGTTCAAGAACTTGTAAAAGAAAACAAAAAACAAACGCATTGTCACCTGCAAGCCTGTTGACTCCTTCTGTGTTCCCCTGCAGAGAACAGACAGTGGTGTAAATACAGTCACACGAAGAGTCACAGCAGAATCTGCTGCTTTCGGAAGAAAGCCTCCTGAACCAACCTGAGCTTCACAAAGCTTCCCAAATGTCAGCAGGAACACCAGCAGCGTGCTCGGCCAGTTCAAGCTGTTCCTTTTAGCCATTTTATTACCTTCACCTTCACCTTTCAACTTTTTATTCGAGTAAGAAACAAAAATAACCAAGTGGAAGAAATTTTATCCGTTCCAGTCAAACTCCTTTTCCTTTCCTGTCCGCGCAGGTGAACCTCATCAAGTAGATGATTGGATTTCCTTCTTACCGGCTGCTGGGATTGTTTCGTCCACCAGATGTCGCTGTAGTGTTTCAAATGAGATCCTTTAGGTTAGGAACTTTGCACGTGCACTCCTGAAGTCTTCAGTCAAATTACTTGTTTAAACAAGTAATTTTCTTTTTCTTTTTTTTTTTGTTAACTTTTTAGCGATTCAAAAACAACAACATTCAATAAATATACAATTTAAAATTAAGACTGTCGCAAAAAGCGAATCAGATGATAAATTAAAATGATCTTGATAATTTCCACTGCGATTATTGATAGTTTTTCAATGGCAATTTGCTTACAGAGACACCAGAATTCGTTTTATTTATAGTTATTATTTCAATTTTATTTGTTTTTGGTTGTTTGGTGTTTCATTTTGACTATTTGAAGTATCTTCCAGTTTCTTTACAAAATTAAAGTTTATTAGTCTTTGAGAGGACTAATAAACTTTTAAATGGCCTCAAAATGTATATAACTTTTAAATGGCCTCAAAATGACAATATTATCATTTATTGCAATAATCACTGGGACAGCTTATCATCCAGCCGTGTTTGTTTTCCTATTTACCAATCCTATTGCAATAAGCAATTAATCAGTTAATCACATGATGAATTAAAACGAGCTTGATAATTTCCTTTATGATGATTAATATTTTTGGAGGGCAGTTTTCAAAGATACAATATTCTTTTTGATCACAGAAACTTCATAATCTATTGTTTTTGATTGTGTTTTAGTTTAGCCTGATTAGGCCTGGTAAATAAATCAATAACAATATACACGTGATCAATATCAATCGATTGACAGTGTAATAATTCCACTGAACTCCAATCAGAACCGCTTGGCATTCTGGTTGACGTAGGCAGAGAAAATGCTTTAGCTGAGCTGACCAAGGTTTGTTGGTTACCTAGCAACAACCTCTTGAGCAACTTGCACAGGTGCAGTTTCAGGTTTTGCCACTCTGCCTCATAACTGCTTAAAAAGAAATGACAGCATAGATTGAAAGGCGAAAATGAATACAACTCAAAAGAAATCTTTGGATTAAATGGGAAAGGTCACGCCACCAGTTTGGCAGGATTTCAGATATTTGAAACAAAATAAAATTAACCAATAATTATCTATATCAACTGATATAAAACGTTTAGTGATGTTCTCAGACCTCATCCTCCTCAGTCTCCTCCTCCAGTTCATTACAAAACCAAAAATTCACACGGTGACATTTTAATTCTTGTACTTTAATGAAATACACCTATTTAAATCAATAAAATAGTATAATTACTTTAAAGCTGCAATTACTATCTCATGTTTTTTACATATTTGTTGAAATTGTTGTGACAGTACAGCATAAGACAGATAGACTGTGAAAAGATCCTTTTCCTCCACCTCCTCTCTAAGCTAGACTCACCATCAGCAGAAATGCGTAGCTTCTGTTCAAAACAGCCAATCAGAGCCATGATTGATAGTGATGTCAATCATCCTCGTGTATGTTTTGTTAAATGTGCTAATATCGGAGAAACAACTTACAGTTACAGAAAAACTGCTTGGCTATGCTAACTAGCATAGTTAACATAACCACCTATGATAGTTATGCTAGGTCATGCTAGCATAACTAGCATAGTTATGCTCCTTTGTGGTAGCAGAGAGCATAACTATGCAGAGAAAGGGGGAGAGTGAGAGCAGCTCGTATGTGAGGGTGATTGACAGCAGTAAGACCCTCCTCCTGGCTCTGATTGGTTATTTCTAATGGAGCTGTGTATTTGTGCATCAAGAACTGGGAGCACTGGGTGAAGGAAGATTTTTTTCTCAGATTATCTCGTATTACAATTTCAGTGCAAAGTGACCACTTTAACAAAAATGTGAAAACATATTTAAAATCCTCAGTTAAATGAGGAAGATTGTCTGACAACTTTAAAACCAGTTGAAACAGGTCATTGGCAGCTCAGCTCAGGGTGAGTAATCCACGGCCAGATCGCCAGCATCTCCTGTGGTGTTCGACTGTGAACCAGCATCAGGCTTCTGTAGATGCATGGGTTGTCTCTGTCCTTCTCTTCAATGCCAAACGTCCTAAATCCTGGGTGCTTTTCAGGCACCAGGCCCAGCTTCTCCAGACACATCCCAGTGTAGACATCGTCAATGGGATACAAGACCACCTGCTGAGAAATGTTGGAAAGACGTATTGCTAAATCCCCAGAGAGCAGGTAGCCTCCACCGCCAGCGTAGGGCGGGTACGGCCCCTCAAATACACTCTCAGGGATAAAATACTTCAGTTTTTTGTTTCTGTGCGGTCCTGCATTCTTGATAACGTCACCTATGAACAAATCTTTGCCTTTGTCCTCAGACAAGCCTCTGAGGAAGTCAATAATTTGTAAGGTATTAACAAAGACGTCATCGTCACCCTTGAGAATATACTGAGCGTGAGGACAGTGCGTGCTGAACCACTCTAGAAAAAGGACTTCTTTAAGGGTGAGGTTGAAAAACGTGTCCCTATAGTCCCACTGCAGCAGGTCTTTGTGAAGCTTTGCCTCGTGGTTTAGCATCTCCTGCAGGTCGGGAAAATTGTCCACCAATGAAGTACTGCCAAGCAGGAACACGGTCACCACTTTCCGATTGGCTAAGAAGCCAGCGTGTCCCCATGTCTGGCGAATGGCCTGGCGCCGGTCGAAATGCGGCATCAGTGACTTGACCACCAGCAGAAGGAAGGGTTTCTCATCGCAGATATGGGGCTGATTTATCAGCATCGGATAGGTCCTACAGTGCATGTGTAAGAGAAAGTCCTGGAACCGCTTTGGCAGAATGTTGTAGTCCAAAACCTGCCTTGGGACCCGGTAATCTGCTTCACATGGGTCAAGAGGTCCGGTATCATTAAGCCAATCCGGCAGAGCAAAAAAGGAGCCTTCAAAGATTTCTGAGCTGATAAGCGGGTTGTTAATCACTTCCAAGCGCTGCTGCTCCTTGTTCCAGAAGGATTCGCTCACTAACGTTCGGCGCCAGAACCTCTCAGATGGAATCCGAATCTCCTTCGGACCACCTTTGTGCCCAAGTTTCCACGAAACGCCCACCAGAACACAAATCAAGATGCTGATCATCATCAACACGCAGAGGGCCTTTCCTTTCTTTCGGCCCAATGGCATGTGTGCACCGTGAATCTAGAAAAAAAAGACGATATATTAATAAATGAGTACAACAGCAAATAAATGAAAATCCAGTAGATCTGAGGAGCCACGTCAAGACTCACAGGACGAATAGGAATATGCAGAAACATACTAGCCCACTTTGAAAGAATCAAACAGGAGGTTTGATTCTCCAAAGTTTTGTTTTAGAGCTCAAACTTGCAGAATACAAGGCCTCTTTTTCCCTCTTAATTCCCCAGAAACAATTTTTCCTCATCCCTTCTCTAATCCCTCCTACTTTCTCCGTAACAAAGACAGGCAAGCAGGAATCATCCGTTTCCAATTCAGACATGCGCATGACACCACTTTACAGGCACCAGGGGCCCAGTGGGCTTAGACTGCACACACAAAGGGCCACATAAATATTAATATTAGAACTTTATTATGTGACTCTGCAGTTCAAATAAAGTGCAACACATTTACGCAAGACAGCATTTCATCACTTTTCACAAATAAGCAGGGTGTTGGAAAATCACAAACAATCCCAAAAAAACACATTGATGTTTGACACAGTAATTTGATAAAATGCAGAAAAATTACAAAGTATACATTCTGCAAGATAATAAATTTGCTTTTTCTTCAGAAAAACACATTTTCTTCCAGTTCAGACTGTGTCCAGAGCAAGTATTGTATCAAAGAGTAGCGCAGCAACTTGTTACATACCTCTGAATAGGCTGACAACTTGCTGGTTGTGGGTGGCACTCACATTACCCCTGGTTTCACATGCAAGCGCTCCACCAAGGAGAAGAAGCTCGTTTCTGTTTTTTCTGCAGCCATCAGGAATTCAAACTATAAACATTAAAGCAGCAAGAAATGTTTTTGTTAAAGTGAATGTGACCATTCATCACACATCTTATCCTCAGTAGACCTAGTAAATGTTTACTCAGAGTTAAACACAGCAAAAGGTGCCATCATGTTCTATGTGTTGGCCTGATATTCAAATAACATAAATGTTGATGTTAAATGGATTAATTATTTTGTTACTATGCCACTAAGAACAAAACTACCTTTACACAGTTTTGTGAGGAAACTACAACAGCGTATTAAGGCCATTATTGAAGGAAAAAAACCATTCTTTTAAGATTTAATCTCAGAAATGTTGTAGAAAAAAACTCCAGAAGCAAAGCAGGGCCGTGCAGAGACCTTTGCAGGAGCAGGGGCTCAAAGTCAAAAAGGGGCACATTGATCTTAAAACATCATATTATTTGTTGTACTGTTTTGCTAAGCCTGTAGCTCCAGTGGATGGCTTATCTTTGTGTCAACATGTCACAACATGACTTATAGGCCAGTAATTCCTCAATAGGGCTGCACAATACCAGTAAAAAGTATAATTGCAATATCATACCTTTTGTTGGTATAATATTAATCTACATTTTTGTGACTCACAGTGACCAGTCACTGTTGGTGAGTTAAACCAACAAACGCAAGTGCTGGCAGTGAGGACAGGCCGTTTGGGATTTATCATCTGAGCTTTAAATTTATTCCCTGGAGTTTGTTCCTTGTTCTTCATATTTGTCCACTCTCTGACAAAGTCACGGAACATCATGACAAATGCTCAGGTTCAATTACACACTGGTGGAACCCGTTTGAAAATTAGGTGACTTTTTGGGGCAACTGGTCACAATGGATTTGATCGGAACTGAAGGTGACAAACGCACGTCAAGTTTATCAGACTCGCAACAAATCGCAATAAAATATATGAAACCTTGTGACTGCAACGTGACAACCTGTAAAAAGATAGAAAGGGTTTGAATACTTATAGAGGTTTGCTGAAATCCGTGACTGGAGTTTCGAAAAAATATATTTACATTTGGCCTCGTTTCTAAATACCTTCATGGACAAACATGAAGGTAAACTAACAGATCGAATAAAAAGCGTTATTTGGTTTTGGTACCAACCTGTGGCTGGTTCCGTAGCCTTCCTTTGGCGCAGACCCAATTCCACCTCCGGACCGGCCGGTGCGTTCTGTTGATCCGGGTGCTGAATGATCCAAATCGGATAATAAACTCAATGCAGGTCACCTCACGTAATCAAACTCAGTTGAGGAATCACCACTCCGTCAGTGTTGTCTGTAAATATGCGCCCTTCTTTCCTGTGTCTTGCGCCTCGTGACTCCTCCCTCGTGGGGGTTTTCACAAGATCCAACGAGCTCAGAATGGTTTCCAGGGGCGGACTGAAACTATTTGAGACTCTGGGCTAAACTGCAGCCACGGCAAAAAAGGGTTTTAAATTAAGCAATGCAAAGTTTGCAGCTTCTCATTTTGTGCAACCATTCATGTTTCCATGTTTTAATGTGCTTACTTTCTGTTACAATTTACTGCAAATAGTTTTGTTAGATTTTCATTTTCTTCCTTCACAACAGAAACATTCCTATAAAATCCTTCCATCAACCTAGTTAGCAGATTGGGCTTCAAATAATTGATTTTCTTGTATTCGGAAAAAATATGCAACATCCATTAATTTGGATCAAATTTGTTTCTGGTAAAATATTTAAATTATTAGGAACTTAGACAATAAAAAGGGTTGAGTTGAAAAAGACATGAAGATCGACAGGAACATTTTCCAAAAAAGCAATTGCATATCTAAGCACCATAAAGCAGAGAGTAAAGGTTTTGAGTTTCAATTTGAGCTTCCTATTGTTTAATTATGTTTTTTGCTCAAGCACTGCAATGAAATATAACTTTGAACTGATACTGGATCATAGTCCAGTAGCAGATCTACTTTGAGAATCCTATTTGGTGATGAATTAAAGGGCTATTTCAATATTTTTACATGTAATTTGAACTGCATTTGATCAACTATAGTTCAAAATTTCCAATACTTTCAAATGATCAAACTTCAGGGGTTTATTTCACTCTCAATGAGTCTTTAAAACAGTTTGAAATATGAAAATAAGTGTTTATTTAGCCACCAGCACAACCTTTGACTGAGATGAATGTGAAACTTACATTTACATATACAGGTCTGGAAAAATTAAGAGTCCACTGTAATGACCTCATTGAAAACCTCCTGGTTTTTTCACCAAATGTTGATTTCTAAACTCTCCCTGAGTTAAAACATTGTTTCTACATGAATAAACTTGTTTTCTTCTTATTACTTGAAGTCTGAAAGCCCTGCATCCTTTTCACTATTCTTATTTTCTGCAAATAAATACCAGATCTGTGGTTGGAATTTCAGACATGTCAGTCGTTCATAGAATATGGGTCTATTTAAGCTACAATGAATCAATATGCAGTGTTTAGCCTAATGTTTCAAAAAAATAACTACTCACATAAACTGCATTTTGCGGTAAAGTACATCATTTCAGTCTACAACACATTTAAAGCTTTGAACGCAGAGAGTTCATTATTTGTTAATGAATGTCTGAAGTAAAACCATAGCAACTCAAGAAGGCGCTCACTTCTGGAAGTCTTATCAACCCATCACAGGCCTCCGAGGAGCAGAACGTTCACAGACGGCAAACGCAGACTTTACCCTCAACACAATCAGTAATAAGCAGGAGGATATGTTGCAACCCTATCATTAGGGCTGATAAAGGGCAATCACAGGGGGAAAAAGCAAATACCCCTAAATCTCACAAAGTTTTTCAAATCAAAGAAAAGCTCAGACAAAATATCCTCCCAGAAATGTAAATAATTCTTAGTTTATTACTGAATCAATATGATGTTGGATAATTACTGGTAAAAACAATATGGTGCTCTGAACAAAGTTCACAAAATCTGGCTTTTAAAAACCGTATAATTTTATTGCCGGAGCCGTTTATTGCTTGTCAGATATGATACATACGTTCAGTTCAACGATCTGATGTAACCTGATCTATATCCTAAAGCGTTGAAAACAAGCATAACTCCAGTAATAAACGACCATTTGTTTATTTGACAAAAAGAAATCATCTGAAACCTACAGTAGTAAACAGCTTTAAAATACTGTTCAGATCCAAACATGGTAATAAAACACTAAACACACATGAAGTGTTTCACAAACACCGTGGTACTGTGCAGGTTTTTAGGTTTCTCTTTCCTACTCATAAATAACTGATAAGACACCAGGTGGACTCACTGGTATCACTATTGTCCTAAATGTATATAATCTTTACGCCTTTTATCTGATCAACAACAATGTAAAAAAACGGAGAACATCACAGTTCTTATCAGCAACACAGATTCTTCTCCAAGAAATCATCCATAAAAGTCAAGAGCAGACCTACGATTTGACTGGACAGTTGCATTTTTATTAAAAAAAAAAAAACGTTACTTGCATTCAGACAGAAAACATCTAAATTACATGATATTATGTTGAGTGTTACATTTGCTTCGTTCAACATTACAACATATCAAGCAGATTAACAAATTCAAAGCAGATGCATTTCTGGCAATAAAAAAAAAAACTATTTTTGAGCCGCAGCAGCAGAGTTTACATGAAGCTGGAGCCATTGCTCTACTTGTGGCGTTACTTACAGGTAATCTTACAGTGAAGACAATCATTTCTCCCAGGCTGGTGTAAAGCCACTTTTCTGACCAGAAAAAACAGCTGGACTTGCTCGGAGGTTCAGTAATTCTCAGAGTGACCAACTTTCTGGGGTTTCATGTACGGTGAACTATTCTGTCTATGCTCTCCTGGATGTCAGCCATCTTCTTTAGCACCTGGTTCACCTTGGTCTCATCAAACTCCAGACACAAAAAGTCAGAGTCCTGATGGGAAACAAGAAGAAAGGAGGAAAGAAGAACAGTAATTTTATTACAGAAAACATATCATTAACACTCCCTTGCAGAAAGCTGTGGGTTGTCTGTTGATCAGTGGAGAAGTTACATATCAGGTTGATGAAACAAAACTAGACATGAAAAAGCTGCGTTTTCCGTTACAAATGTGCGCCAAATTTTCCAGAGAAAAAACTATATTGCAACTGCAGTGCTTCCATCAAATTAGAAATGTAATTAAAAATCACACGTAAATAAATTTATCCAGGTGTAAAACTCCAGATCTCAAGGGCCGCTGTCCTGCAGTTTTTAGATGTGCCACAGGTACAAAACACTGGAATGAAATGACTTAATTACCTGTTTCTTGTGCAGATCAGTTCTCTAAAGCCTTGCTAATGACCAAATTATTCTATTCAGGTGTGGTGCAGCACAAGCACGTCTAAAAGTTGCAGTTTGACACCCCGGATGTAAGTCATTAGGTCATTAAAAAAAAAAAAAAAAAAAAAAAACAGGCCATCATCCTCCTGTCACTTCCTGTTTCATGTTTTGCACCAGTGTCAACATCAGGTTGTTGATCATGTCACTCTCATTACTTGTGTGTGGAAGAAGTGTTTCCATTGCAGTTTTGCAAGAAAAACTATTTCCAATGAAAAAGCTCCTCATCTTACCACAAAAACATTAAATCAAAAAACTTTTTTTTTTTTTTATTTGGCCCATTTCCATTTAGCAAATTTATTTGAGAAAAGTCAATTGTGTAATCAACAGGAACACAGCTGCTGTTATTAAATGGGATATATAATAAAATATATTAAAATTACTTTAGTTGTTACGTACGGAACCCGCCACGTTAACGGGGCGGTGGGGGGTATTTTCCATAACCTCGCAACAAGCAAATACACCCTGGACTAATTTGTATACAGTCACAAATGTCTATTCAAAATTTCAAATACATAAACACATTTGAAGAGCTTCAGTAAAAATGTGTTTATATATTCTTAAGTGCAAAACACTGATTGAAAATTGATTTATTTTGCACATAGGTTTGTAATATATTTTGCAAAAGAACATACATTATTAGATTGATCAAAAGTCCATGTCTCAAAGGGAGACCTGTAATTATGAACAAAGCCCGTAATACTAATAAATTAATTTACAAATTACAGGCAAAAATAATCACCATTACCTTTTGGAAAATGTATTTATTTATATGTCATAGTGCAGTATTTTATATGGAGCTGCTATAAGTCTTTGTTGGTCATTTATGATAACGAACATGAGTAATTTATAAATCCTGACTTCAGATTAATGTTGTGGGTTTCCTTTGAGGGGTTAACCTCTGTGAGATTTTGTCTGGGATGGCCATTGAAGCTGCTTTCAGTGAAATTGAAAAACAAATGTAGCTTTGTTATGGGGCTGAGGCTTATTAAAAGCTACAAGTAATCTGGTCACATTCAGATCCAGGCCTCCAGCCATGATAAAATCTGTCTTCTAATCCAGTTCATAGCCAGTCTGTCAGCTGTGTTTACAGTAACTCAGGCTGTCTAAAACCAGGAATGTCCACTGTGTTTCACCCATATCAGTCGCCCAAATGTATCACAACAAAGTTAGCAACCAGGTCACATAAATGTGCAGATCTCTGCGTAATCTTTGTGTTAAACACAAGTTAGCTTAGTTGAGATTTTAGATCCAACACATCTATTGTAATTGTAATTTGTTTCCAGCTATATTCCCCAGCCCTCAGTCAAATACAAATAAATATTCCTCATATGTTCTGCTGATGTGTGAGTAAAACTGGAATGATGCTAACCTGTCCAGCTCTGCCAAGCTCCAGCTCCATCAGGGCGACTGGCCCTCTGTGGTCAGCGTTCCCATGATTGTCGCCAGTTTGGAGGTCCACTCTCCAGGAGAGGCCCCTGAGGGTGGGCTCCCAGCGATACTGGGCCAACAGGCTCTCCCTCACCCGTACTCGCTGGCTCTTCCAGAAGCGAGAGAGAGCGGCGGCCTGCTCAGCGCTCAGCCCGCTGCCACCGTGCCTCTTGGTCTGAGCTGTGAGGAAGGCCTCCAGCTGGGCGTGGTCCATGTCTGCCGTGGCAATGGACTTCAGAGCAAGACGAGAGCAAAACGAGGGTCAGAATGGATTCTGTTTGGATTCTGCAACTTCATTTGTTCATTTCTGTTCAGCCTTTCTGGCACATTCCAGCTGGTGAACTCCCAATGCAATATTTACTTGACCAAATATTACTAAAGTAATTTCAAAATACTTTAGTCATAAAAACCAAGATATTCAATTGTTTTCTAAAAATAAATAAAATCATTTGAATGTCATAATAAAGCAAGTACAGAAGCCAAGAGTGGACGTTTTCCGCAATTTCTTGATCGTTTTCTCAAAATAACAAGTTAATTTCCTGAATGTTGTCTTGAGATAATGAGTTTATATCCTCTTTTTCACAAATACATTTTCCCAATAATCTTCTTGAGATAATGTGTTAATTTCCTGATGGTTTTCTCAAAAACACACACATGTTTAAGACACACCAATCACATCATGATTCTCTAGATTAACTTATTATCTCGAGAACACCACCGAGAAATTAACTCGTTATTTCAATTAAACCATCGAGGAAAATCCTGCAAATCAGAGAATGTATTTTTAAGGTCAAATCTCTACAAGTCAAAGTTTATTGCGGATTTTCCAATTGCATCCTAACTAAAATCAATTTTCTAAGAGTACTGCTGCAAGAAAAATATCAATTTCTTCTTTTTTTATGTGGTTCTTTGAATTGTTTACATGAAATATAATAGCGCTGCAAAATATATCAATAGACAATTGTTATCTAAATGACTTATATTTCAAGATTTATGGATGCAAATTCTGCATTCAAACTATTTTTTTTGCCAGCTGGACAGACAAAACAGCATTTCAAGAAACATCTTCCTTATTTAAAAAGAATCCCAAATTTGAAATAGTTTGCCACAAGTAATGAAATTATTATTAATATATAGTAGTTTTACAGGTTAAATTTTTCGATTGTATTAAAGCCGTATTTCACAGTCAGTTTTAAATATATTTATTTCTATTATTAGCTTGATGGTTAATTTTTAAAGTTATATCCAGGAGCAGCAACTTTATTTTAAGTCTTCTCTCTGTTTAAACAATTTTTAAAAGAAACAAAAAATTAGATTTTTTTTTAAGTTTTTGAGATCTTGCCGCCCCAGTTGTATATTTTAAATTACAAAGACGTGTGCAAGTATCACTTTCTTTATGTTCCTCATCCGTTTTTTGCTCTTAATGAGAAAAAAAATTACATGCTAAAATTAAATAAAAGGTCAACTTAAGCTGTGTTAGATGTTAAGGCAAAAATGTTTAAATTAGCAGGTAATGCTGCCCTCTGGTGACAACCATTAATAAACAATGCAGAGGTACCCAAATAACTTCATTATTTGGTGTTAATTTACAAATAACATCTAAAACGTTTGCAGTTCATTTGAAGGCAGCTTTAAAGAGGGCGCAGTAAAATCGCACTAAAGTCAATGGCTAAAAGCCAAGACTAATGTTGAGCCTGAACCCTGGAAAAACAAACAGTTTATTACCTTAGCATTAATATTAATTGTTTTTCTAACACTAAAAAGACTCTTAAGTACCTTTAATAGTCATGGCAATGTATACGTACTTGTTCTGGGCTGTTTGTTTGTGTCTGCAGACAGAAAAACATTTTTCTTACCTTTATGAGCCCTTTCATTTTTTCGAACAAAACTTTGAATTCCTCCGGCGGCATTTCCGGGTACAGCTCATTTTTCAGCAGCTCCTCCGTAATTTCGCTTTTATTGTAATACACCATCTGAGCTATTCCGTTCAGTAAACCGCTCAAAGATTTTGCTACTTCCACGTCCGCCATGTTTGCTTGCGGGTCACATGAGTGGGTGAAGGCCGTCACGTGTCAAATACAGGTGCAAGGCATTGTGGGAGTTGTAGTTATTGCATATTAGTTTGACTTACAAAGTGTGAAGTTAATAATATTCTATACTTAAGTTTAGAGTAGCACTACTTCAACATATTTTTACTTAAATAAAGGTAAAAAAAAAAGTAGCAGTCCAAGAAATTACTCAAGTAAGAGTAAAAAAGTATTTTGTAAAATGGCTCCATAAGTACAGACTAATTGATAATAACATCTGATCATTTAATATTTAATTCGTACTTCTCAACCATTAATGTTAGAAGTGTGAAGTCGCGAGTTAGAGCTCAGAGTGTTTTATCCTTTTTAAAAAATGTGCACCAAACAAAACCCAGCAGATTGTGTGGAGTCATTACTTGCAGCATTCTCTCTTCTTGACCAGCAGGGGGCGACAGCAAATCGCTTGTGTTGAGTTTCACAGCAGTCCTTCCTGTACGGCATGCATTTTTGTGACAGTGGAGAGGAAGAACTCCCCGCTAACGAGAACAAACCACCAGCAGAACCAGATCAGGGCTCAGCACTAGCAGCCATCTGTCATGTTTGACTGGAGCTGAGAGAAGACAGAGCAGAGACACAACTGTCAACTGATCAGGAGAACTTTCCATGTTTGTGGAAATGAAAAGGAGAGGAAGAACGGTTAGGTGATGGTGGCATCATGTCAGCCAATTCCTTTTCCAGGAAGCAACCACAGCTAATCAGAACACCAGACCAAGTGTAGCTTCTATGGGAAAAAAAATAACAGATTCTTTTCTGTCCTTAGTGAACAGTGTTGCTTTAATTGTTTGTGTGCTAGAAGTGAGCTAAGGTGGAACAATAATTTGTGCCAGGTTGTAAATATTTATTATGAAGCAGGTCTGAGAATTCAGTGTTGTAACAGATGTGAATTAAAGGAGATGCTCGTTGCTGCTTTCATATCTTGTCTGTTAAAATTTTTTTAATTCTTAGAATTAAATATTATTGAACATCTTTTCAGTTGTTTGTGATACTAATTTGGAAATATTTGCGCTTATTTATGGTGGTAATTGCATCTTTTTATCACTCGCATAGATTATAAACTACAATCTGACATCAATTAAGGCTGAAGCAGTTGTTTAGTACAAGTAAAGAGTTTTTGACAATTTTTTGAGAAAAATCTGCAATAAACATTCAATTATGTATTGGTGCAAAAAAGTGCACAAATTTGATTTTGCATGAATTTCCACAATAACTCAAACTGGAGGGACTAATTGATATAGGTTGGCAGCAAACAGATGGAAACTGCGTTGATTTGTTTGATAACATAATATTTAAGCACACTTGGTGCTTGGTCTGGAATCTAGAGGGCCAGATAAAAAGCTATTGTGGACCAGATTTGGCCCATGGGCCTTGAGTTTGACACATGTGAGTTAAAGTATGATGGACAGAAAGAGACATTAAAATGCTAAAGCAAACTTTAATCGAAAGTAGCAAAACTATCAAAAGACAATTGTACAGGTTCCACAAAAATAGTTGGAAATCTGTGGTATAAAAAGCAAAACACCCTTTCAAATAAATCATGTCAATACACAAACATGAATTATGTTTATTTAGCCAGTCAAAGCCAGTGGTTTCATCGAATTAAATAAATGAAACATGAACACTTTTGCAAAGTACCTGATTTATTTATTTTTTTTTAACTGTCTCCTATTGTGTTGCTCAAAATTTAGCAAAGCAGTTTATGCACTGTTAGCTATCTACCCCCTTCTCTTGCCTCTACGCTTCCCACTTTTACCACGTCTACGTGATTTTCTCATCTTGCCTCCTTTTCCACGTTTACGTGATTTT
>VMRN01000040.1:3973431-3990528 GCA_010277015.1 Poeciliopsis turrubarensis
TTTCCTACGTCCTCCTCCTCTCTTCACCTTGCCACCTTTCCTACGTCTTCCTCCTCTCCTCTCCCTTCCACCGCCTCTAGCTTCTTTAAATCTGCGTTTTTCTAACTCTGTAATGTCATTTGATGCTGGTGTGTCTACAAGACAAGAAGTAGCAACATTTTCAACAGAGCCGCAGCTTGTGCACTGGAAAGAACCACCAGGTTCATAACAACGAAATATATTTTCTAGGCCAAATTTGGAAAGCGCCTGCTGCTTAAAGAGCTCAGCCCTTACAGGTATCCCTGCATCAGCAACATCAACTACTTTGGAAAATACAAAGGCGTAACATGACCAACTATGAATGATTTTGTTAATGTTGGAAGCAATGCCATTCTCATTTATATTTTGGTATTCTTCAGAATAGATTATGATGGTGTTGCCCAGGTTTCCTGTTTGACTGACTTTTATTTTCTCTAGCACACGGGGTATTGCAGGTGACTGTGTTGATGCTGTCATTCTTTTCCCTTGATACACGTCACCCTTTGAAACTGCTAGTTTCACTGCATCTGGTGGATCTTCCTGCAGAACCTCCATCAGACGGCTTGGATCTTGGTTCTGTGGTATGTTTACAGCCCAACTGGAAGTGTCACCCAGCTGATACCTGTCAAAAGAAAACATTTCACAACTGTCAGTATTAGGTTTTAGTGTAAAACATTGGATGGAAGGTTTTTACTAAAGACCTGTTCTTGAACAGGTTAGGATGGGTCAATACATGTTGGGCTTACTATGTACTGCTTAATGTGTAAATTACGTAATCTGAACTTGTTAATTAAATTCATTGCACAAAATCATTCTTAAGTAACGAGATTTTAGCCTGATCAGTTCTGCCTATTCTCAGCTTTAAATCCAAATAAGCTGCTGCTCAAGGTTTACACTTGAATGTGATAATGGCTGCAAACACATGCACAATAATACAATTGTACATCTTTGAAAAGCAGAAGCAAAGCCTCCTGCACAACCAACAACAAAAATGCAGCAAATGGTTTCTGAACAGTAATTAACAAGACACTTGTCTTTTTCAGCAGCCATTGTACAGCGCATACAGTTGTAAAACCAGATGACCAAATGTGCTGGAGCTCTGCTGGGGTTGCTAGGTGACATTAAGGGCTTTAGGGGTGCTTAGTAACAGCAGGGTTTTGCTGGGTTTGCTAGAAGGGCAATGCCATCTGATTGGTGAAGTTACATTCAGAAGGCTTTTGAAATGGGTCATTTTTCAGGCACTAAAAAATATCAACTTAAAGCCAAGTCAGTTCTCACTATAGAGAGTTGCAAGCGTTTCCTAAAGTATTGTGTGTTAGGAGCCATTGGTAAAAAAGTCATTGGTGAGCTGGCCAACATGCCCCTTTTTGGAGTTTGTGCAGAACAAAAAAATATAATCAAGTCTTTTTAGATAATGTATCAAATTCTTTTGTCCCTTTCTAAATCTGGATCTCAAGCTTTTTCTCGCAGCTTGAGTGTTTTCTAAGGTGGATGATGAGGAGGAGAAATGGATGTTCAGTATCTGGTTCTTTGCATCACTTTCTGTACTTCTGTAGCTTATAGGTAGAACAAAGCAAATCAATTACTCACTTATTCTTGATGGTTTGCACAATATCTGAAAGCCATTTCTGGTCTAAAGCAGCCAAAGTGTTTTCTGCAGACAGGAAGAAGATTACAGTCACCCAGAACAGGCCTTTCATCTGAGGAAAGAAAAAATAGCAAAGTAAATTATCTGAATTCACATAACAAGCTAACCGCTGTCGCTAAAGAAATGTTTAAAATTTACATTTTAGCATTACATTGTAAGAAACTGACTATTAATTTGAGATTGTAGATGCTTATTTCACAAATAGGCTTTTTTGTTTTATTGCATGATAAAAAATATATTTTAAAGATTGTTACACCTTCCTTTCTGTAGCCAGCTGGATTCGCTGGTCCAGCTGCCCTAAAAGATTGAAACAAATGAGATGTACCCTCTGTTTTACTTTTGACAATAGCCAGTTTTAATTTAAAGAGTGAAAAGAAGTATTTTTATTAAATGTTCTACCTTTATGAGATGCAGTTCAGAGGTTTTCTGCTCCACTTGTCCTGTTGATGAGCCAGGCACATTGAAGAGCTTTATTTTATAGGAACCTCTCGGTCACAGCAAACCCATCCTGGCGCACGTATCGGTATGTGATGAAACGCTATTTTTCCTCACCCTTCTGATAAGTAGATAAGAAAGCAAACAGGCGCTAACAAGAAAATGATTCAGAACATTTGAGTATTTGAAGTTTGTGAAAATGTAATTAATTTAAAATATTAAATTAGTTGGCGTATTGGTGGAGGGTTAAAAAAGATAGATCTAGGAAACAGATTACATCTTAATACACATTTTTGTCTATTTCTATATCCTGTTTGAATGTGGAAGTAAATGCAACAACAATAAAGTTTTGGTGGTTGACACCAAACCAACTAACTCAGCTTTTTAGAAATACTGTTCTTTGGACAGCTGAGTCTAAAATAATTTATTTCCATTCCAGAGCAGAGAACATGGCATGAATAAAACGCAGGAAAAGAACAAAAAAAGGTTTCATACCAACTGTGAAGCACAACGCTGGAAATGTCATGATGTGGAAAGTTTTTCTGCTGCAGCACCTGAACTACTCGCCATAATAAAATCCACCATTAATTCAACTGTGCATGAGAACAGCAGAGTATTAGAGCTAAGCTGAAAAAAAACTAAAATATTGCACGGATAAAGTCGTAACATTCGGACGATTATGTTGTACAATAATAAGGTTAAAATAATACAAAAATAAAGTCATTCTTGTAATATTATGACTTTATTCTTTTACGATTTTATTTTTGTAATACTGCAACTTTAGTCCCATACAACTTAATTCTAATGTTTCAACTTTATTCTTGTCATTTTGCTTTTTCATTTTTCAGTCTGGCTGTAACTCTCCATCATCAGAAGGAGCTTAAGGAAAATGTGAGACCTTTTTCCATGAAAATAATTAAGCTAAAGCAGAATTGGTCACTGCAACAAAACAAAGACTCAAACGTGGACGACTTAAAAAAGCTTTACAAACATGAAACCTCTCAAACATTTGACAGCTGATGTAAAAAACTGGTGAATGACTAAGATAACTATCTAGCTGATGATATTTTGATCAGTTATTGTGCATAATGTCCTAAATTCATTTTTATTTGTTGATGGCTGCAATTAGTGAAACTAATTTAAAAGCATTTAAATCTTTTTCCATTGCAGAGAGAAAACAACGAGAAATCATTTTGTGAACATTTCTTTTGAGAGAGCTGAATTTTTGCAAATCGTTCACATCTATATGTACATTTATGCCACTTATTTGCATAGTGGTTTGACCACAAAAAAAACTGATATCATCAGTCAATTAAAAACTAAAAACTTCTCTTTGGGCTCACCACTGTGGGCACCACTTTGTGTGCAAAGCAGCATCTTCATTAATTCACCTCTTGTTTTGTGAATTTCCATCAATAATAAGAAAAGTGTACAGTAGTGTCAAGAGATATAAGATTACATATTGGTTTTTATTAGGATTTATAACACACTTGTTTTGTAGTGTATGCATTTTTAACAGAAACATATTTTAATAAAAAAAAAAAACAACCTTCACTTGGATGCAAATTATTCTAATTTAACTAAACCAGGAAGGAAAAGAAAGTTTCTAGTATATATTTCAACATCAGAGGAGATTTTATGTCGACAGGTGGATGATATGTAGAAGATTCGTGCGTGACTTTTAATGTTTAATGTCACTGTTTTTGCAACATGTTCATTTCCTCTTTTGTCTCTGCGTGGAGAATGGTATGTCAGATCTACGCGAACTGTGAAACGCTTCGTCACGAGGTGATGACAGTCAGAAAAGCTGTGGTACAAGACGCATTTTCACAAGATCTCTTATCTGCATTCATCATGTTTGTTTTTGAATGGTCACAGAAAGAAGTCGAGATAAACTAAGCTAGATTTGATGATAGTTTGAAAGTAAAAACTGAATTGAAATTAAACTGAATAATATTTTGAAGAAGATGATTGAACATTTTAAAACTGAAGGTTATTTATCAGAGTTGTTCCTTTGAACCCGCAAAGAATAGATGAACAGAAGTCAATTCCTTGATAAGCCGTTCTTTCCTCTCTGTTGTGTATATATTTTTGCTCTTCTTCTGTCTTTAAGTTTTAAAAAGACATTTGTTGAAATTTATAACCCTTTGATTGTCACCCACAAAATATTTAAATGGAAGCAGATGTGAGTAGATTCTCACTAAACTGAAGTATCACTAAGAGTTTTGCAAAACAGCAAACAAAACAAAATGTAAAGACATTTTTGCACAGACCGTAAAACATTTGAAGGTGGTTTAGCTTGAAAATGAAAATGAAATGAAAATGCAATTTAACTCAACAAGAAAATTGTTTTGGTTTTAACTCAGAAATTAAAGTTAATGAAGTCGGTTTAACGACAAGAGACAAGTTGTTTAAACATTAAGTTTAATTTAAATTTTTGTTTCAAATTCAACATTTCTGATCTGATGATGAATTTTATTAAACATCTCAATGAATTCATCTCAGAAATATTTTGTGTGAACAGGACATTATCCTCAAGCTTTAAAATAAACATTTTCCTTAATAAAACACCAGAGTCGGATCAATGTAACGCACTTCCACCTCAGGAGACAGAAACAAGCCGCTAAGCATTCTGGGAAATAGTTCCCACTCCGGTCTTTTTCTTCTTTCAGTTTTTTAAGTGCTAACCTAACATCTCTTGCGTATTCAACTCCTGCAATTTGAAACAAGAATTTAAATTATTCTGAAATAAAATGAGTTATTTTAACTTGTATAAATAATAGAGAATGTGGCTCTTTAACTAGATCAGGGCAACGTTGTCTTACATATTGAGAAACAATTATTTTTGTTTAAATTGCAGAAATAAGTTACAATTTCTAGGATTTATTTATTTAATCATGATATTTAGGATTATTCGACATGTTTCAAGATATTCCATGTTAAGCTATGCTACTTAAATGAAGAAAGAAATTTTATGTAGATTTGATAATAAATCAAACTACATTTGACCATAACGCTGCAATAAGTAACTTTAACAAAAATCCATTTTTATATATTTGTTAAAACTGTCAGTGCTGCTGGAGTTTATGCTCATAACTTGATGAGTCAGTTTGTGAGTGTTTGCATGTATGTGACCAGTTTTTGCCTCTTTTCAAACTAATTGTGCAACAACAGATCATTTTCTCAACCTTCCCTCTGAAAAGTCCTTTGAAAGACCCAAGATGGTGAGAAATACCTAAACCAGCTTTTCCACGTCATTCTAACTTGCAGATGGAAACAGAGACTAAAAAAGACGGTTTGTTCACCACTTTCTGCACTTCTGCTTCTAGAAACGTCTGAAGAAGTTAGTAGGAAGCTGTAAAAGTGCTTCCATATATGGTGATCGAAAACAAATTTGTGCTCGACTGCAAGTCATGCATGAACAAAACGCGGTTCAGTCGAGCCTTTAATGGCTCTGAACAAATATAAGTTACTAAACAGGTACAGTGAGAACAGACAGTATTCAGACCGAGTTAAGTTTTTCACTCTTTGTTTCATCGCAGCCATTTGCTAAAATCAAAAAGGATAATATTATTTCTCATGAATTTACACGCAGAATCCCATATATAGGGAAGATAAAGAAATGTAGAAATTTTAGCAAATTTATGTTAATTTATAAATTTATATTTAAATTATATTAAAAACAGAAAAACTAAAATATCACGTGACCATGTGTAATATTTCAGTTTTTCTTAATTAATTTTCAAACATTTCTAAATTTCTAGTTCTTTCTGTCCTGATGGGATGCTGAGTTTACATTCATGAAAAATAATTAAACCTTTTTGATTTTAGCAAATCGGTTGCACTACAGGAAGCGCACTGACGAATTCACTTCACTTCCGTTGCAGCATTTATTTTTTTGTAAAGATAATAAACGCCCCAGCTTTTCTTTTTTTTTTAAATACATGTTTTGTCATATATATTTGTTTTGTTTTTTTACTTTGTCAAAACTGTTAAATTTTGACTTTATAGTGATAAGGTCAGAAACTTGTTTCCTAGAACAGAAATAAACATAAAACAGTGTGAATGCTGAGCAAAGCTTTATTCTGAAGGGAAAACCAAGACATAAAAAAGAAAAGTCCTGTAAATACATTATTATTGTGAATATATTATGAATCGATAAAATAAATTCTGATAATAACTAAAGTAATAACGTTACATTTTCAAGAAGTTATCAAATTTAATAGACTGGGTTACTTTACATTGACAGATGTTTGCAAACCATACAAATGTGTAAAAGTACATCAAATGTAAAAAGAAGAAAAAAATTCTGCTTTATAGGTATATTTTTATATAATATATTGTATCTGTTTTTTTAAAGAGCACTTAATATTTCAGATCCTGAAACAAACTTTAATATCACATAAAAATGACCTGAGGAAATACAAAATGCAATTCTCTAATAATTTCTTGGCCAGTGAAATCAGTTAATCTCCAGTTGCTTGGGTTAGATTCATATGATTTATAACATGTACATTAACACAGTTGTCTAACAAACACTTAAAAATAGACCTCATGTTCCTGCAAAGCTAAAGTTCATGTAATTACTCATGGGAGCCCCATCTACTGTCTACTTTTTAGCCAGATTATCATCATAACACCACCCAGCAACTTTTTTATTATCATTACAGTTTACACATGTCATTATACCATTCACTTTATCACAACGAAATATGTTCTGCAGATCGATTGTTCCCCCCAGGTTCCTCAGAGCCCCCTGTAGATCCTCTGAAGGTATAATGGCATTGTTATTAGGCTTGAAAACTTTAGAAAACACAAAGACTATGTTAAGCTTAACATAGCTTTGTAAGAGATTCAGAATATTAGCGCTGTTGTTTCTGTTTGTACATTTTTTAGCGCATGGAGAAGCATAGACGTAAATGAGCAACAGGTCTTGTCTTTTGTTGTGATTGCTGAGCAAAGTAGGCAAATTCTGCAGAGTACGATACTCTGCATGATCAGCTGTGCCTTCACGAAATGGCGAGGGATTCAGCCGGTGAGCTTCAGCCCAAGTTCTAGCATGGCGGCCCCGAGGCATTTCCCACTGAACACGCCCGTTGGGACACTGATCCACAACATCAGGCCATCTTAAAAGTGTGGCTGCCAGTATCTTTGTTCCAGTGTACACCTCACAACCTATGATGGTGTCCCTTACGTCGTTGGCAGCGTCAGGGACGAGGCGGATATCAAACCTATTAGTTTTCTTGTTGAACGGGATGCTCACAACAAGACTGAACATGGGGCTTTTCCTGTCAAAAGAAATAACAGAAAAATTTACTGAACAAACAGTTGACTCTAATTCTACTCTGATACAATATAAATAAAAATTGTTATAAACTGATAAACGACCTGTCCAACAGTAGCTGCTATTATTTCTATATTTCATGATTTAAAATTTAAACTACAGATTAAATGTCACTTCCTTTCTTTTAGATCCAAACTGTTCTGTTGTTTAGATCAACTTAAAAATTATGAATATTGTAACTTACGCACCTTTGACCTCGAACCTCGTATGTTGGTCTGTATCTGAGGAGGAACACAGACATATTTTAGAAACATTTTAATTTTACCCAGTGAAACCTAAATCAGTTACAACCAGTTTCTTTACAGAAAACAAAGTTCAACTTACCGATTCAAGATTTCTGAAACTATATTTTCTAGTTGGGCCTCCACTGGAGATGAACTGTTTGCAGCAAACAGCAACACAGGCAGTGAAAGCACCATCAACGAGAGGCGACCCATCTGGAAACAGTTCAGTTCAGTGTTTTTACCAAACAAAACCGTTGGTTGTCTGAAACAAATCTACATCTGCGTGTAGAATATCTATGGCTGATGTTAAATACAGAATTCTCTGCTCATTGGCTTCTAATATTTTTCCAAACTTGGGATCTAATTTGTGTTAAATATTGACTGTCTAAAGTTAACAGCTTCCTGCTTATCAGTAAAAGACTTAAGAAATTAAATCATTCACTGAAAAACATATTAAATTGGAGATACATCTATTTGAAAATGTGAGTTTGAGTGTTTAAAACATTGTTTGAGCAACTACCTAACGTGTGAGAAAGATTAAAAAAGACAAAGCTAATTTTTAATCTGTTTTAAATCATCTGTTTTCACATTTGCAGTCAAATACTAACACAATCACAGCTTATGTATATAGATTGAAGGAGTATTTTAATATATAATGACTGTATACATTACCAGAGGTGGGTAGAGTATAAAAAACTGTACTCAAGTAAAAGTAGCTCCACTTTAACATATTTTTAATCAAGAAAAAGTAAAAAGTAGCTGTCCAATAAATTACTCAAGGAAAAAAGTGTTTGGTAAAAAGTCTATCCAAGTGGTAAGTAACTGATGAAAACATAAATAATTTAATAGTTTGAAATTACATTATCAGATGTACCAAAATATAAAGTTATGTGGAAATTTGGTATGTGAAGGACCAAATTGACAATAATTCATATAAGTAACAAAACCTGCGTTTGTTTGGAGGATCAAAACTTACCTTTGTTGTCTCAGGTGTTTATCTGTCAGAAGACAAAGACACAAAACATTTATTGATTTACTAAATTTACTTGTCATTTCCTCCATCTCAGTCTTTCCCAGCCTGTGAGAGCTCAAGGTGGGTCCAGCGCTTTGATGGTGAAAAGACGGCCGAAATGTTTGGCACATATTAAAAATAATTGCACACTAAGATTATCGACAAGAGCAAAAAGATTAATTGTACCACAGGTTGCTTTTTCAATACCAGCGACACCATAAATGTTGAGAAGAAAGAAGACATTCTTATAGTCAAAGTAATCCTTGAATTTCTTTTAAAATACTTTTAGGTATTTCATTTTGCAACAAGAGAAGTCCAGTGTAGTCTGAAACCAAACAGTGGTGTTCTGTTAAAAAAAAAAATTCAAAACCAAATTTCTACCTGATGGCTCTGTTGGCTCTTTCCTTCCCTCTGTGCTTTCACGTATGAAGCTGAAACTACAACCACAATTATATAAGAAGGATGTTTTACCCTGAAGAGACATGTGACCTTGGAGTTGTACTGAACCAAACAGGAAGCTCTGGAAACGCCCGCTTTACAAACAGTGGGCAGTAGAGGGCAGTTTGTCTTTGCATCAAAGACAACCTGATGCAAAGACAAACTTTGTCTTTGCAAAGTTTGTCTTTGCAAAGTTTGTCTTTGACAAAGTTTGTCTTTGTAAAACTCTGTTTTGCAACTCTGAAGAGTCTCATGATAAAACACAAAATAAATGGTAAAGTTTGATAAATAAGTTCTTGCAGCCCTTGCACAACTTATTAATGTTTAAAAACAATCAAACATGAAAAATGAATTGTTCAAGTTGTTTTTCCTGAATTATTCACTTGTCTCAAAAAAAAACAAAAAAACAAAAAAAAACAATTACTTTAGGGGTATTTTTACTGTGCTGTGCTTTATTTTTACTTGAGTAATTTTATTACGCAGTATCTTTACTCTTACTTGAGTCAAATTTCTGGATTCTCTTCCCACCCAATAAAAAGCAAACATGTTTCTGTTCGGCTGTTTGTAACCTAGCAACCAAAATCAACAGAAGGCAAGATGGGGGGAAAAAAAAGACAAAACTATATCCTGTTCGACATTCTTCAAAATAAAAGACTTCCGCTCTCCAAAATAAATCATGCTTTGCACTTAAATATGTTTCACTTCACCCTTTTGTAGTTATGTGCAATCATGTTAAATTCAGTGATTAATAATAATCATGCAAATTATACTTAACAAGTATACTGAACACATAAGTGTAAAGAAGCCACAACAGAATGGAATGATGTTCTTTCTTTTAATTATTCACAGCTTGTTAAATGACAGGCGTTAACAGACGGCTAAATAAATCTAAGGACTTGGGTCCAAAGTGCTTTAATGGAGCAGGTTGAACTTAGACTCCGTGTTAGGGGTTAAAAAAACATGAAATTAAATCCACCAAAAACACAAAACAACTAAAGATCTTAAAGGTTCCCATCAATGGATGTTTCCCTTTTCAAGCAGATTGAACTGTGATTAAGCAGAACATATCTTGACTTTGGTTCTTACGCACTTCCTTCAGGTAATGATTTTTTTTATAAACTTTGCCACACCTGGTTGATTGTAAATCAGGAATTCGGAAACATGCTATTCTGTTAGCGATAAACTCGGTGCTGCTTTACGACTTCACTGTTACCTGGAAATCTGCTGGACAACATTGACCATGCAGTGGATTAAAAAAACAAATAACTCTGGAAATACAAAGTTTTGGGGACATAAAAATGAAAGCATAATAATGTTTTCAAAGGTTTCCCATCTTAAATAAACTATATTATGTAATGTGCTTATTTGTTGGTCTGTTTCTCTTCTGGATGAAGCCACTGGAGGAGCTAATGCCACTAACTATGTTTTTTGTACAATGTCTTCTCAAAAACTCATGAAGGTGGTCTGAACCTTTCTCACGTTGTTTTTGAGATCTGTAGTACCTGATTCTGTTAGAGCATGCAAACTCAAAACAAAAGAGTAAATTGTTAAAGACTAACAACCCAAACAGCCACAATGACGGCAAACAAATCTATACGTTTCAAAATACCATACATTATTTTTTCCTTCCCTTTTCAATGAGTTAAATTTTCTTACAGTGCTTCAAATTAAATTTTTTGCCAAAGTTGGTCTTTATTTCCTTTTCACTCATTGTTTTGTCCAGTCCTACTATTTCTGGTCCAATTTATATCTCCAGATATGAAGAGTTTGATATTAAATTGTTTAAAATATAATCAATTTGAAAAATGTTTAAGTAAACTCTG
Organism: Poeciliopsis turrubarensis; assembly: GCA_010277015.1. Classification (NCBI taxonomy): domain Eukaryota; kingdom Metazoa; phylum Chordata; class Actinopteri; order Cyprinodontiformes; family Poeciliidae; genus Poeciliopsis; species Poeciliopsis turrubarensis. Next base: position 3,984,374 of record VMRN01000040.1, read on the forward strand.
CACAGTATCAAAGAAGAGTAAGGCCTAAAAGTTTATAGATATGAGGAAAACTCCACTAATCAGTGGAAAGAAAACTTGATAATAATTGAGGATGAGCTTATTTTCCATCTTTATGTAAATGTAGTTTGTATCATTGAATGATTTATAGTTTAGACTTAAAGGTTACATAACAAGAGAGGGAGAAAAAACACGTGAATGAATGACTTGATAAACATATCTAAAATATAAATACGTATTTAACATGGGAAAAAGGTAACTAGAAACAAAACTCTTACATAAAATTAAATAAAAACCTGTCTTTTTGACAAAATAAATTATAATATGTAAATTTAAAAACGATTGTGAAGAAATGTGCCACATTTATAAGTGATGAAACATACACAGAGCCCTGTTTGTTTCGAAAAATAAAATGAGTGACATATATTTGTGATACTTTTAAAGTTTAATGTGATCAAGATTAGAGAAAAATAAAGTTAGAATTTGATCATTATAAAATACCTAGTTTTAGGTATTTTACTCCTAAAATTAGGACTAAAATACGACTAAATATAAACAAGAACTTCAGGTAGATGAGGAGAAAATCACATTCATAAAACACTGAGTGAGAATGGAGACATTTTTGAAAATAATTTTAATTAATATGGTTTTTTTAGTCATTAATTATGATTGCACACAACTGAAAAAATAAAGCTAAACTGAAATCATTTTAGTATGAACACTGTTATTCCATGACTTATCGGCAATGACTGTGTTTATTGTGCCAAAGTACATGAGTATATTTTGGTGTGGATTATTTCTTCTCCTGACTCATATCTTCCTAATGAGATCACGTTAACTTTTGTAACCTCTCTAAGAGACTTTACACATAAAAAAACTCAGGTTAGGTTTAGATTAATCGCATAAATTTTATTAGAAAAACAAGGTTTTTGAACGTGAAAAGTCAAAGGTTTGCTAGTAAAAAAAATAAATAAATTTTAGATTCATCTATGAAATCCTCTCCTAGGAGGGCTAAAATAAAAACACAAATTAAAATATCTAAACTCACATTGAATCATATCTGGAACATAAAAGTGCAGCAGCTCAGACCGAACAAACAGCTCGTTTCACTGAGGCCTTTTAGGAAAGCTGTAAACTCTGTTCAAGGGAAATGAAACTCTGTGTTCCTTGATCTTTGATACTGTCCAACATCACTGCAACATTTTACATCCTGTCATAAAAAATGATTGGTGGGAAGGAGGGTGAGAGGAACTGCACACCATCCACAGCACCTGTGGTTCAGCTGATCAGTTCAGTTCAGTGGGGAAACACAACCGGACCAACATGGACGGCGCTGGTTGGAGTCGGACATGCGTCGCTCTGTTTATCTCTGTTTGGATCCATGTCGTTATTGGAAGTCCATTAGGTGAGTACAGATGGAATATGTTTTCTGTAAGCAGGAAACCAAAGCCCACAGAGTAATAAAGCAGTTTTGTTGTGGAAAATATGAACCTTTACTTTTTAAATTTAATTATTGTGATAAATTATCCACTCTCAGAGAGCGCTCTGAGGTGTTTGATCAGTTTGTTTATGTCTAGAATAAAAAACGAGCTTTTAGTTTTGTACGCTTCGGCTCTGAAGAGAAGACGTCGCTCCTTATCTGTTGGGTCCATGGTTCAAAATTCACACCCTCCACTTGTATTACTGTCTCTGTACATTTTCACCAAAAAGTTTCATATTTAATTTTCATCATTTTCTTCTGGTGTAGCCCCAAAAACCAAAAACTACAATCCAGCTTCAGGCCCTTCACAACCGAGAAAGAACATAAAAATATCCAAATTACAGCCTGAGGGTAAATGAGCAACTTCTAAAACAAAGATAAATATTTTTACAAATTCAACTTCTATTTTTGTAAGAAACATTTGATAAAAACAGAACAACTTCAAGTGGTTATGGTGTCTTTGGAGTCTGGGATGGTATTGATTTTTTTGATCACAACCAGTTTTACGAATTCATACAGTTTTGAAGAAACACCTTTATTCTGAGATTTAACAAAAGGGAAAAAAGGGTTGGTGATCTTAACTAATCTAAAACAAGAAAACAGTGTAATTTATTGTCAGTGAGACAGAAACTGTTTTTTTTTATAGAGGATGTAAACCTGTGGTTTTAACATATCAGCTGAATGTCATAAATTCTGAGCTGTGAGAATAAATTACTTGTCCCAGCTGTACATTAACATAGCAAATACTAGAAGGGCTGCCTTGCTGGCATGGGGATTTAACAGAGTTGAGACACTATTTTTGTTTTGTAAAGTATAGATCAGGGATGAAGAGTTTGAGAACATTCTTGAGTTGCTTATTTCTGTTCTTGGCATCAAAACGAACCGATCTTGGTTTCTTGCCTGTTTTGACAAATATTTATTACTCTCTTATAGGTTTTTTTTTATTTCTATTATTTATTATGCAGTTATTGTGCCATGTAAGCTGATGAATTCAGGTTAGATATTGTATTTATGAATTAAATAACAAATAATAGGTTATTGCACCAAAAAGTAGTTTTGGCTGTGTAATTAATCATGTTTTCTTTCATTTTTGCTTTTAGTTGTGTAGAAAAAAAAAAGAATGACTTGAAATATTAGTCAAACGATAAGTATTTGGCCTGAATATGCAGAGATTTTGCTCAGAAAGCTAACACAGACGCATAATTGTCTTTATTTTTGAGTTTCCCACTCCAAATAACAATGGAGGAATATTTATTTCTTCTCCATTTCACTTTTTTCTTAATCTGTTTCCATTTAAAATGTCATCTCAATAAATAAAGGATGTCAAAGTAAAACAGTTTTCAGAAGATCCTTTATATAAGATTTCTTCGGGGATGTTTGAGATCTTCTTCTTTTCCATTTTAATATAGTTAATATTGGCAATGTTGCCACCTGGTGGTGAAGCAAGGTGATTACTTCATTTTAGACTGGAATCCTACATCAGGCCTCATTAAAATGTTATCTAACCTTTTACAGAAAGTTGTATTTACTACCCAAGTTTGTAAAACAGACTGGTTTACTAAAATAAATAAATAAATAAATACTTTTCGTAAAAATATCACGTGTGTGATCGTACAAAGGAACTTCTTTTTATATGCAGAAGTCATCTTTTTTATTATCACTGTCCGTGCTTTATTGTTCTTAGTTTTATGATTTGTTTTATTTATGACTCTTAGCATATCTTGCATGTGTCTTATCATGGACCTTGGCAACTCAATTTTATATTTTTATTAGTGCTGGGTGTTTAAATATCACAAATATCAAGTCCAAGGTGATCTCATTCTGCACATTTACTTAATGTTATTTCTGTTTCTGCAGGTAACACCACCATACAATGTGGTTCATCGTCTGCCACTATTAGTCTGGGTCCTGTGGATGAAGGATACATGGGTAAGACGATAAAAACAACTAATTTAATTAAGATTATTAAATAAATCAATTAACACTGACTTCCTCCATTCAGTATGCCTTTTCTCTATCATTTGTCTCAGTTTTTTGGTAACTGGACTTAAACTTAAATTTCATGAGGAAATGTAAGTTTAGCAGATAATGTTTTGCTGCTGCAGGCGACGTGGAGCTGGTGTCCGGTATCCCAGCTGGTACCAGCGTGGTGCTGAAGGAGGACCCTTTTGTAACACACCTGGACTTTCTGGACTTGGACTTCACACTTGGGGAAACCACAGCGATTATTCGCACTAGGAAGCCGCTCGATGCCGACGCCCTCACTTCGGTAAGCTCCCCGTGTTATTGTACCTGAATTTGTTTGCTGAATATTTGTGTTTAATGCTCTTTTCTTCTGCACTGAATTTATGCTAACATGTCGCAGCAGAACTAAAGTCCACTCTGTTTTTGTTTTGCAGAATGACAGAATGCTGTTCTACAGTATAGAATGTGGCAATGCTAATAAGGTTCGTGAAATCCCAAAATTATGGAGCTAACATTGCAAACCCATTGCATAACAACTGAAACGCGCCACTTTCTGTTTTTATTTTTATAGTACAAAAACTCCCGCAGGCTGACAGTCAATGATGTCAATGACAACAGTCCAGTATTTGATAAGAAGTTTTATTCTAAAACTATTTCAGAGGTAAGTCGATCACTTGGAAAGGAACTGTAAACCTTTCATACATCTGCAACATCAAGGAATCAGATGATTGGCAGAAATAAAATTGATGGTGATGAATTATTCAATGTCAAAATAAAACTCCAACTTTCTGTTTCACTCTTCAGCACTAATTAAACAATTTAGCATATTTTTAAAACATGCTGTCTTAAAAGAAAAAAGAAATATTGTACTTAAAGTGTCTTTATGTTAAAAGGAGTCATTCCTTTCCACAGTCGCCATTTGAATGCTCAGGATATTGAGCATCACTGCAAAAACACAAAATCTTACCAAGTATTTTTTGTTATAGTTTCTGGTGCAAATATCTTAATAAAACTAGCTTAGAAGTAACTTTTCAGCAAGAAATTGAAGCCTGTTTAAAATCAATAATTCCATAATATTAATATAAGAAAGTATTAGTATTAGTTATGTCATGTATAGCAAGACATCTTTTACATGTTTTAAGTGAAATAATCTGCCTATGGATGTAGTATACTTTTTAAATTGATATCAAGTAATTATTTACATGACTCAAGCTCCTACACTTTGCTAAAAAGTTACTTCAAGTTAGCTTTGTCATTTTTCAAGTGTACTAAGAAATTTAACTAGAAACTTGACAAAAATATTTGGTAAGATTTTTACTTCAGTAGGAAGAAGTCTTTTTTTTAATCTGTCTGTAAGTGGAAAGATATGACTGTTTTTCTGTGCATAAGATGGATTTGTTTTTCCAAGTACCAAGGAGACAAAAAATAAACTTACTCAAAGAAAAAACATTTACATACTGAACAGTTTTGATTATTAAATAGTTCACAAACTTTCCCTCATTCTTGTCCATCTTGGCCTCAAATAACTCAGCTTTTTAAATAACAGATTTGACACTTTTTCAGTTTGTGCTGCACTCTTTCTTATCTTTGAAATAGGTTGTTTTTGTGATCTAAAATCTCATTTATAAGCTAAATCTGTTTAAATTTTGGAGACTGATTGAATGGTTGTGTCTCTTGGCATTCAGTGATGATGGTATATTGTTGTTTTTCAGGTTGAACAAGTGAACACGGAGGTTCTGCGAGTGACAGCTACGGATGCAGACAGCACTCCTGCATTCAACCTCCTGACATACACCTATGTAAGAACTCTGAAAGTAAAATAACAAAAACTATTTAAGTCTTTACAAGTGAGAAAAGTATTTAAGAAAATCTGGTGAGGTTGACACCAGCTGTGCTACATTCATCTTAGCTGCACAAATGTAATTGATTGATTTTGTTAATGTTGGGCTTCAAGTTGATCTCTGATGACCTCTGGAAACTTTTTATTAAAATGTAATGCCACAAATGAAAATTTTTGCTGCACAAACATTTGACACTAACTTATTTGTGATGATTAGCGTTTTATAGCTGTATAAACCTGAAAACCTTTTACTACCAAATCATTGCATTTTCCATTGAAATTTTATAGTAATTAAGTCTATTACGTGTGTAAAAAGTTAAGTATGTTTTGGTTTTCTACAAATGTTCTGTGTTTCACTGAATGTTATTGTTCTCCTTCTAGACTCCAGAAACAGCAGACTTTTCCTTAACAAACTCTGGGGCGTTTATCTTAAAGGAACGTCTGAACTACAACGTAGTACCAAAGTACAATTTTATTGTCACTGCCAAGGTAAGAAAACACACAAACAAACCATATTTACACACCCTGATTTTTTAGCTCCATCCTAAATATGCCATCCCTTTCTTTGTTCCTGTTCCTGCAGGACAGTGGTGGAAACAATGACACAACCTCAGTCGAGATCATTGTACAAGATTTTGATAACTTAAATCCCTTTTTCAGCCACAGTCTCTACCAGGCTGTTATTCCAGAAAACCAGGTGAGTCTCATTTACTGGGTATGTGAGTTATACCTCATTTTTTTGTGTGTGTAAAGCAGAAATTTGTTTCAAACTGAAAGAATTGTGGTGAAAAACAGACTGACTGTGTTTCAGGACGGGGTTCTCAGAGAAATAAGACCAGAGCCAATAAAGGCCCAAGATGGAGACACTGGAAT